>JAYKAV010003399.1:1707610-1934161 GCA_035582835.1 Phoebastria nigripes
GGCATGGAGCGGCGCTGAGGCGGCTCCGGCCGGCGGAGGGGGCGGGCAGAGCGGCGCGCGGCGGGGGCCCATGGTGGCCGGCGGCCGCTGAGCTCCGCCGCTCGCTCGGCCGCGGAGGCAGCCCGGGCGGAGCCGCCCTGGGGTCCCGAGGGCGGAGGCCGACGGGGGCCCCGGGCGGGGAACAATGAAGCTCCTGAAGCCGACCTGGGTCAACCACAATGGTGAGGGCCGGCCGGCCGCGCCGCCGGGCAGCAGGTGCCGCGGGGCCGGGCGGGCAGGTGCGGCGGGGGCACCGGGGGGGAGCAGGGCCGCGGGTGGGGTCCGGCGGCGGGGCCGGGGCGCGGCAGACGCGCGGGGCGAGTTTGAACGCGGGCGAGGGGCGGCCGGGGGGGAGCCGGGGACGGCGGCGGGGGCAGCCGGAGCCGTTTGTAGCTGCCGCCTCGCAGTCCGCGGGGCGGCCGCGGCGTGCTCGGGGCCCCGCCGCCTTGGGGAAGTGCAGGCGCGTACGCGGGGCGGCGGCGGGCAGGTGCCTCTGGGCGGGCGGCGGTGGGAGCGCGGAGCAACAAGTTCTCACCCCCGGGTGTCCTGGAGGGCTTGTGCGGAGGCAGCGGGCTGGGAGGCGGGCAGGGGGATGGAGGTGCGAAAACGAAAGCGGGATTTCTAGAGAAGCGAGGTTTTCAGGACGCAGAGTTTGCCCGGTGAGAGGGCTTGGCCGGAGTTCGTCCTCCAGAAGATGGCTGAAGGGTGCCGCGCCAGCGGCCGTTGGGCCGTGTCGGTGGCGGCCGTTGGGCCGGCTCCCGGCCGGCGCGGTGCCCGTTCGCTGGGGCAGCGCAGGGGCGCAGCCGGCTCCCTGCTGTAGCGCGGGCTTTGCGGGGAGGGGCGAGGAGCTGTTGGCTGAAGGCTGAGCTGCTTTTACCTGMCGGGCGCGAGCGCTGGGCAACTTCATGCTTGGGAAAGTGGCGAGGGATAGTTTGAATCAAGGGTAGKCTGTGCGAAAGAGAGAGGGGGATTTCGTGCAGCGGTCGAGGTACCCCTTGGCATGTACGGACGTCTCGTGCCGACATGCAACGCTGACCGCAGTGGTCTCACGTTACCGAGTCAAGTTCAGTATTAAAGTCCCCAAATGCAATAAGCTTCAGCACTGGTCATCTGTGCCGTCGTTGGCCATGGGGGGAAAAAGATTCTTCCGACAGTACTTTCAAAACAACTCCCTGAATCTATATAGAATCCTGTCTGCCACTCCTCTGGTGATTTTGTAGAGATTTGTGAGCTAAAACACTTTCAGGATGAAGTGTCGGTATTGACAGAAAGCCCTATACTTCCCTAGCACGGAGAGTACAGGATAGCGTCACTGTTACGTATTTACACCACTTACGATACGTTTCTGGAGTAATACCTGTACTGTTCCTGGCAAAGCAGTGAAAAGAAGTCTAACGTGAAGAGCTCGCTTCTGTTTATGCAAGTTTTGTCTTCAAATTCACATGTACAGCTTTATTACAACTGCAAATTTTATACCTTGGTATAAATGTCAATAGTTGGACTCATCTAGCTGATTGGTATCTAGAATAAAACCAAGCCGGAGACCAGCTTATTCAAGCTGGAGAAATGTGCTTTGAGTTAGAAACTGCAGATGCAACTTAACAGCTGCCTTTCTGCGTGCGCTGTTGTCTTTGTAACCATGCTGCAGAACAGTAACCGTGCTTTAAGAACAGTAACTTAAGCCTGGAGTTGAAATTCACATCCATCTTTACTTGAACTACTCTCCAGGGGCTGTATAGTCAGCAGATGGACCTAGCCTTTAAYGAAAGGTTGTAGTGAACTGAAAAAATGTGGAAGTGCTTTATTTGAGATGTTTTTTACATTTCTGCTTGGTTAATCTAAACAAATGTAGCATTTACATCTTAATCTCTGTCTGCCTGTGGGCAGACTGCCCTGTGCCTCTCTGGATCTTCAGTGGGAGCCCACTTACGAGCAGCTGAATAAAAGCTTTCGGCCTAAATCTTTGCAGATCACAGAGATTAGATCTGTAACTTCCTTCCTTATTTCTTTAATGGGTGCACCTTTTGGTATGGGTATGTATTTGAAATCTGTAGCAATTTAAAACACGTCTAACCATTGCAGAAAACAGTCTTCAGCCAAGCAGTTTGCAGCGAGGCTCGATTCACAGAGCCCTGTGATACTTTGCCTAGTGGATCATGCACTACGCAGGGCCTCGATAGTCCCAAATTTTATTCCCATTTCTGCCGCTGTCCTGCTGGGATGAGTTTGGGCAAGTCACTTTGTCATAGTTTCACCACCTGCAAAACAGACATTCATCACTGGCTTCATTTGTAAAATGCTTTAAGGTCTGCTAACGTATACAGGACTCTATAACATTCATGCGTTCTTATCCTTGAGGCAAGGAGTGCAGGATAAAAACTGGTGAGTTTAGCTGGCCTTTTTTAACGTACCCCGGTTCCGGATCCTGCAGGCAAGCAGTCTCCACCACTGTTAATGGGCCTACCTATTTGCTCTGAAACTTCTCCAGAAACAGGGTAAAGATAATTTATACTGTGTGTACTGGAGACTCATTGTGATAATTTCTACTCCTTTTGTTTTCCCCACGGGCACAAGAGGCTGCTTTGCTGTTGTTGGTTTGTGAGCGAGAGTCCTGATAGCAAGACTGGCTCTTCCACACACCAGATCAAGGTGCTGTCATTCCTGCCTTTCCCTCTCCCACCTCAGTTTTGGGATATGTATGTTACTGAATGGACTAGAATGAGTTTAATGATGCTTACAGGCATACATTCTCCATGAGATAATAGACATTAGAAGTTAGTGTCGTAGCAGGGAAATTCAATACACCTGGGAATCCTATGCTGCTCAGCTGAGATGCTGTGCATTTACGGTAAAAGCACTTTAACACATTTTGGCTCTGCAGGTTTTTGTCTTGGGGTTCTTAATGTCGCTTTATCTGAGTACTTATTGGAAATATTTCTTCTTCAGATGCATTTTCCGTAAGCTTTTCACACTCTTAATGTGGGTTTATTAGATTTTGCATGAAAATCTCATTATTGTTGTGTTCTTCTCTTCCATGTTTCTTTGACTTAGAGCAAGGAAGGATATTGAAAAGTGCAATCCAATGGTGGGGGTGGGAGTGGACGACAGTAAAATACAGATGGTGTGGTTTGCTTCTCCTTCCCAGTTTTCCATTCAGTGCCTCTATAAAGATGCATCACGCATCCAACAGTTGTACATACGTATTTGGCACACAAGGTTTTGAGAGCCCTGGTGCTTAAAGATGGCTAATGCAGGCAAACACTGAGCCCTGCAGGAAAGGAGAGGTCTCTTGTGATTCCGAGAAACCCGTGCAAACCCCAGGGTGCTGTTCATGTATAACAACTTGTAGAAATTGGAGCCTGCTTTTGTTTAAATATAGGCACGGAGTTTATTATCTCTCCAAGCTCTAATGGTGGAATGTAAATATTTGAATTGATTTGTGAGTCATGTTGGACGTTACGTATCAGATGGGCTGGAAGCAAAATGAATAGAAACTCATTCATATTGTGGTAGAAATTCACGCAAAATTGTCTTTATATTTCATTGATTATTGCCTGAAGTTAAATAACAAACAAAAATGATGCAATATTTAAAATTGCTTTTTTTCTTCAGCTGGTGTATTTTTTTAAAGATGGGACCTTTTCCTTGGGTTTGAATTATTTTACTTGGAACATTTTGTTCCAAGCTTGTTTCATTATCGGCATTTCTTTAAGTACATAATGTATATCTGGGTTCTTTAAACAAATAATCCAACAAGATATCTGGTCTATCATGAGGTGTTCTGTTTGTAATGAACCTGGCTTGCTTCCGTATGCAGTGTGATGCTGGGAGCCTCAATAATTTAAACTTTTTTTTTTTAGAAATCGTTACAGGAGTGCAAAATGTCTTAAAACACACTGTTAGATTTTAATATTAGTGCTTAAGAATCACTTACGTTTTGTTTTGATGCTTGATTACTGTTAGGAAATTCAACGCTTCTCCAGTTAGAGGCATGGGAAAGCATTCAGTCATTTGGAAACAGGGACCTTGTGCCTTTTGGCTCGTTTCAACAGGATCTAACAATGTAATCAGGTAAAGGCAAGGACCCAGGGAAGGAAGTGGTCGCTATCAAATAATGGCTCCTTCTCAGTTATTTTGAGAAAATGAAGGAAGTGAGAAAAACCTCAGTATCTGTGATCAGTTTATAAACCACAAGTAGTATGGAACAAGTCTTGTAGCTTTAACCTGTGGCAGTTATCCACCACTGTAAATGGTATTCCCTTGATAACGGTACCCTGGAGGAAAGAGCACCCTGGTAATGACTTTGTCTTGCTAAATTTCTGTCCTGTGATCACTTAATCTGTTTTCTTTTCTTTTTTTTTTTTTTTTTTAAATCATTTGACATCTCTGGATTGATAAAACTGGAAACAAATATAAGTCTTGGTTTACTTGGGCAAACAATCTAATGATTATTGAACTTGTGTATTTTAAGGGATAGACATAAAAGTGTAGAGAGCAAACTCATTAAAAACATAAAGAAAATCCTTCTAGATCGTGAAAGAGTTAATATACGTTCATAATATGTAGCTTTACTAGTGATTCCTTTTTTTAAATCTAAGTAATCTAATTTAATCACAACAAGCCCCATGTTTCTTGATAAAGAAAAGCATGCACAGCTCTGGAGCAGGACACTGGGAAGATTTTCCTTTCCAAGCCGGTGCGTTGGCGTTCTAATGCCTCTTACCGCTAATGTTGAAACTTTGAATGTGCTGCTGTGAACTCCTCGTGTGTTTCACCTGTTTCTGTGCTCGTGAATATGGGTATGTGACAAAACTGACTTGAAACTTCATGCAGTGTTCGTGCTAGATAGGAACTGAATTGTTTGTGACATTGATACGCTGCTTTCTAATAAATAGTAAAGCTACAACTCCTTTCTGAGGATTGGCTAAAGGGTCCAAATTAGGTGCTCTCTACACCACCGTGAGTCTCTACGCTTTCTGGTGCTGAAACACGCAGTAGCTCCACTGCTGCCTGAAAAACGGATGCCAATGATCTTTTTAGCTGAAGCGGTAGAAGCTTAGGTTCCTATATCCAGACATTGATACGCTGCTTTCTAATAAATAGTAAAGCTACAACTCCTTTCTGAGGATTGGCTAAAGGGTCCAAATTAGGTGCTCTCTACACCACCGTGAGTCTCTACGCTTTCTGGTGCTGAAACACACAGTAGCTCCACTGCTGCCTGAAAAACGGATGCCAATGATCTTTTTAGCTGAAGCGGTAGAAGCTTAGGTTCCTATATCCAGCAGTTACTGTTTCCTGCAGGTATCCGAACAGGGCTGCTGCTACGCTTGGCTTCACCACCAGGTCATTGCGGCCAGAGCCAGGAATGGAATCCTGATGCCCTGTGGTCCTGAGCTAGTTCATAAGTAGTTGCTTCCCTCTTTGGTTTGCTCGTCAGCTTAAGTTTATGCTTTCCTCCACTAATAAAATTACTTCAACTTACAGTTGTAGAAGAGCACAGTGAAAGTGTTGTGAACAGAAAGCTGTGGGCTCTGAATAACTGAACGATCCATGTTTAATTATATTACCCCCAGATCTTGGAATAATATCCAAAGCTATTTGAAATAAAATCCARAGTGACCTGTAAATAATATTTCATCTAGGTTGACTTGTAAGTATTCTGCTGTGCCAGTATCTGACATGGCATTTTGCAGTTGCTGTTTGTATTTTGATTAATGCAGAATGTCTATTAAGAAGAGGGTGTGACAGGTTGCGGCTGGGTGTAGTTTGACAGATTTCCTGTATATGGAAAATGGAAGACTCTTATCTGTACAAACTCTGAGAAATCTGGAACTTGATTTAGTAAACTAGTGTTTCCAGGGAGAAAAAGCATGTCTTTAGAAGTTAACCACTGGATTCATCTGGACATTGCTGGTGAGATTGAGACGTATGAAACTAGTCCGATTTATTAGGAATTATCCGTCACATGGAAACAATATTTACTTGGCTCTTATAGGAGACTAATTTGACGGGTGTCATGTTCACAAGTGACTGTGCGTTAAGCTTATTGGCAAATTCTGTGGAAAAGCCCAAGTTTACAGGGTAGATCATTGTGTATGATTAGTTACCTGTGGAATAAGATCCCTTCCTGGATCACAGTTGAGCCACGTAGGAACCTTGATTTGTTGTTGAGGGCTTCATTTATTACCGCCGCCTTTCCTGAGTGCAAAGTCCATACCCTTTTTAAACTTCCCATATAAAATAATGTCCTGTGACCTGATGACTTCCACTGAGGTCTGAGTTTTTAGGATTACAATAATGTATGAAAATATCTGCTCAGTGCTCATTAGATTGAAACCCGAATTTATGCTAGGAAAAGAACTAAAAAGAAAACGTTATCCTACGATATCAATACATGGATCATTTGCGTTTGAACACTGTTTTCAGTGCCAGTTCCCCTCCACGTCATAAAATACAGGAGAACTGAAAGAGGCTGGTAGAGGAGTGACCAGAATGATCAAAAGTGTGAGACAGCTTTTGTACAAAGAATGACTGAGAAGAGTAGGACTCTTTGGGCCAGGAATGAGAGGACTGAGCTGGAGACGTGATGAACGCATGTAGAGTTGTGAGTGGCAGAAAAGGGGTGAATGTCAAGTGATTTTTGTTCACTGTTCTCCTGTACAAGAATTAAGGGGTGTTGAAGTAACAGGTAGCAGGTGCAGGATACATGAAGTAGGTGGTTCTTCACAGAGTCCATGGTTGAGCAGTGGATCTCTTTGTGTTAGGGGCTATCGATGTTATTTATGGATCTGAGATGGCTGATTGAATTTATAGAAGAAAAGTCTATTGAGGGCCTCCGATTCAAGAAGTCAGAGTTGCAATTTTTTGGAGCTGGAAGATTATCCTAGGAAGAAGCGTTGTATGCTTGCCATTGTACAGATCCCTAGGGAGGTATCTAGTGCTGGTTTCTGAACAGAGGGTACTGGGCTAGGTGGACATTTTCCCTGGTGTGATGTGGCTAATTTTAAGCTGTTATGGTGAATTTGTAGCTAAGTTACCTCTGGCTCCATAAGTAAAATAATTTGCTAAATTTCATCAACCCCATTTGTGATCTGTGCAAAAACTTTGCTCAGAAGGAGGAAGGGAGCTGACGTTACTGCTTCTGTAGGGTTGTGCTTTTAAGATAAGGCAGAAGTTGGAGATGCTATGATAGTTTTAAACGTCTAGTAAAGGAAAAGAAAATTACATCATGTCTGTAATTTTTGCAAAGCAACAGGTGCAATGACTTATTTCATAATTTTTTGCATGTATAGCATATCTGTTTTTCCTGAATGAGAAGCCAGTGTATCTGTCAGACAAACTTATCAGTGTGTGCTTTGGTCACGGCTACTTTTTAATGCAGACTTTTGGGAAGGAAGAGTGGTGGAATCGGAGCAGAGGAGGAACGAGTCTTCCTGTATGAGACAGCTGCATCTGTTAAACCAATTTTAACTACAGTATTGTTAAACTACAAACCACCTAAACTCTGAAGCCTTGTTCATAGATGCCATGCTGGCTCTGGAAGCCATAATTCCTCCTGATTATTGATGCGCCTGTGCTAGAGGTTACTGTTCCTTCGGATTTGCTGGGGAATTGTTTCCTGTTGGTGCGAATGATACATAGGCAAAATGAGCCAGGKTGGTAAAATTAAAAGCTCTTTGATAACTGGCTTCCTGGAAGGAGCACTCTCCTCTTCATGTCTAATGGCAAATTTGAGAGTATAGTAAGTTGTCTTGCCCAAGACTGTTGACGCAGATTGAAAAGGTAACCTCTGCCACCTACAAGGTCTGCAGAATGACCTGTTTCTGTAAGTGTCAGTGGGTTAAACTATTTCAAATGATGGACTGGTTTGGTTTAAGGGAACTTCCACATCTTGGGAAGGACAAAATAAATGTTTGCTGCTTGCCTGTGCTTCTCAAAATATTCAGCTTAGCCCTGTATGTTGCATTCCAGTTAATAGAATGAAAGATAGAATCAGGAACAACAATCTGAAGAAAAGCCACAGATAAGTCTCAGCTTATGTGTTTTATGCAGTCTAAAGGACTTGGAAGGAATGTAAGTTGAGTGCCATCTTACTGTACTTAAGGTCTTTGCTTGGCTGCCTGTAAAAATTTTAAGGGGAATCACATGTCAGTGTTGCAATATAAATCCAAGTAAAATAAACCTTAAAACAAGTCAACATAAAGGAAATAAAAGTTGACATGAAGCAAAATGCATATCCCTCAAAAAGTAAGAAATACTGGCTATTTGGATGAGGGTTTTGTTAGCAGTTTAGTGTCAAGGAATTCAGATGCTACAGTTGCAACATAAAACCTATCGCTGGATAAATTCTCCAGGTTTTATCGTTTGTGTCTTAACATATCACGAAGATACAGTGCAAGAATTGACATACATGGGAAATTTATTGAGTGATCTTGGTACGGTGGGTACTAGTTCTTTTGGCTGTTATGATAAATTGCCTTATTTTATACTGGCATGTGTGTGATCTTGCTTGCAGAAGCATTCCAGTTTGAAAGGGTTCGGACTGCTGCCAAAAATTACTTGAATGTGGAAATCACATGCGTATTTCTTCAAGTAATCCTTAGTGGTAGCTCTTTGAGCATCATTGAAAGGCAGTAAGTTTACTTTTCCCCTCTTCCTTCTCCTCCTGCAAAGGTTAAAAGAACTGTGAACATATAGGAGAGTGTATGTGATCCAGTGGTTGGAGCAGAACAGGCTGAGAGTGAGGCTTGTCTGGTTTCCAAAGCTGTTCCCCAACTATGTTAGTTATTTGTTATAGGGTTTACATTTTCATAAAACTTAGTTTTCTTCTGAAAGATGTAGCATACGGAGAAGTGAAAGATTTAAGGGTAATATTAGAGTTGGTTAGTCTTCCTTTGTCTATATGGAAGCCATAAAAACAAAAGCTAGGCTTATGGTAGAAGCACTTCATAACAACGGAATTTAAATTTGAGACAGGTAATTGTGTGACCAACAGATGCAGTCTGAGATTGGGGAGGATTTTAAAAAAACAAAAACAGAAACCAAAACAAAACTTGCTTCAGGTCATCAGCTAATGAACTGTAGAAACCTGGAAGAAATTCATCACTCAAATACAGTTTTGCCTCGTTGGCGCTTGCTTTGTGGTATTATTTTGCTTTGAGGCATTTGGCATATCCTGCTGGATTAAGTGTCCTTGGTTATCGCTGGTTTGTTATGGCACGATAACTTCCATATAAACTTTTAATAGGCTGTCATTTCTGTCATCAAGTTGCTTTCAACTCTTGTAGTCAGCTGTAATTCTTACAACTATAGCTTTTAGAAGAAGAAAGTTATTCGCCAACCAGAAGAGTTACGGTTCTTTCGGCGTTACTGCATTCTCTTGACTGTAAAACAATTCAGTATGTTGCTGCTTGTTCTCTAATTCCAGGAAAGCCAATATTTTCAGTGGACATTCACCCAGATGGGACCAAGTTTGCAACAGGAGGACAAGGTATGCCTGTGTACTGATAGAAGGCAGAATTTTGGGCTATAATAATAATCTTGTGCCTTGACTTTAATCGGTTTGACCCTTTTAAAAACACATCAGTTACATAATTATCTGTTTCTTAGAGATAWAAGTCATTAAAATGTGTTGAAAAGTGCTGTTGTTACTGCAGAAGGCAGGGTTACATTTTCTGMTGTACTCATCCTCCTGGACATCGAGATAGTAGCTGCAATAATTGAGGTATGGCCATACTGGCCAAATTTCTTTTTTATTTGAAGAGGAACTAAATGTGAAGTTGAGCTTTTTGACCTGCTAAATAGTAGAGCTATTGGTACCAAAAAAATCCAATTATATAAATGGAATAGCTCAAGAAATATGTGCAAAAATATTATTTGGATTACAAGAGTGAGTAATTTTATGTTAGCCACAATAATTGCAATTTAGGATTTGAATGTATCTTTTCTCTTTTAAAATACAATTTTATGATAAATAGTTCATCCTTATAGTTGGTATCGTTATGTACAGTATGATTTTTTGAAGAAGGCTGTATAACTTTATTTTTAATAGCTTCAAGAAAAATAAACCACTTCCGACTCAGTGTAATTATATCAGAATGGCATCTGTATTCAAATGTTTCCAAAGTTTCCACTGCAGTAATGCCTAAATTTTAGCATCTGTTCTGGAACTGAGATTAAGTTGAAAAGCTTTTTTGCATGTATTTAAAAGGGGGGGCTTTTTCTTCTCTTACAGGTCAGGATTCTGGGAAAGTTGTGATCTGGAATATGGCTCCTGTCCTGAAAGAGGAAGATGAAAAGAATGAAAATATTCCCAAGATGCTTTGTCAGATGGACAATCACTTAGGTAACAAGGATTTTTTTTTTTTTTTTTTTTTTTTTTTTACTGACTGTTGGTAATTTGCCAAAGCTTAAGCATTACATGTTTGTAATTACAAAAATCATGCCCTGTCCAGTGGTGAATCAATCAATAAAGTACAGCAGAGTGSTCTCATACTTTGGCTGTATACTTTTTTAGATATTCAGCGCAAAATGTTGTTAAAATGTGGGAAAATGTACAGAGAAATATAGATACCTTTGGAAATCTCCCTATGAACTTTTTCCAGCTGTGGCCACAAAGTAATTGATAATGCACATTCTGAGCATCTGGGGAGCTCTGAAGGAAAGGGCAAGAGAAGAAATAAGTATAAAGGAAACATCATATGAAGTATATTGGTTATAGTTCTAAATTATTCTGGATTTATTGCACATTACATTTGAAAGTATAGGTACCTGAACAAGCTGTCCCCTTTCTTTTCTTCAAGATACATCTTTCCTTCTTTGCCCTCTTAATCCCACCTCATTTACCACGAGCAGTTTCCTTTGTTAGGTGAATATTAATCTTTCTTCTTTTGAGCTACTTTTGGTGAAGCTTTTTTAAATAAGGAATAGGTTTTTTAAAGTAAGAAGTTCCTCAACTGCTGCTGAAAGATAAGGACCAATTCATTTATCTAAAGCAGACAGAGTAACTGCTTTGAGTGGAAAAAGCACATTTAAATCCTAAACATCTCCTGTCAGGTTTTCCTTACTATAAACCCTGTCCCCAGTCCAGAACCACTTATTTTCATATTTCATCTTACAAACTTTCTTTTCTGCATTTCAGCTTGTGTGAACTGTGTGCGATGGTCGAACAATGGAGTTTACTTGGCTTCAGGGGGAGATGACAAGTTGATTATGGTGTGGAAACGAGCTGCGTAAGCATGTTTCTTCCTTCTCGAGTATATATTTTATTTCAAGTAGGTTACTCTGTCGTGTCTCTTAGTGTTTCTTCCCTGTGCTGGCCTTTTGTAAGCTCACTGCTTTGCCTGGTGCGTAAGGAGCCGAAACCAGTGACACCACATCACTGGTATTGGAGATTTGGTCTCTTCTGTCTCTTGGGCTGGAGTGTGTGTCTACCTGGGCAGTCTCTCTCCTCTCGAGGAGCTGAGGCATTTTCTTCTGTCGTTGAAGAAAGCTTCCTGATGAGATTTGAAGAGTTATCTTAAATGTTACCATTTTTTGCTATCCATAGAAATTGTACATTTTATTGAAGCTAATTTTTTAATAACTGGAATTGCTTTCTCTAAAAAATACTTTTTTTTTTTTGCTTCAGTTTTCATTGCAGGAATAACTGACTATAAAATAGAAGTGTACTGTGCAGCTGATTTTCTTTAGAAAGAAAGTTTGAAGAACTTGAGGTGGTTCTGTTGATAACTGTTTCTATTTTAATTAGGTACATTGGACCTAGCACTGTGTTTGGTTCTAGTAGCAAACTTACTAATGTTGAGCAGTGGAGGTGTGTATCGATTCTCCGAAGCCATTCAGGAGGTAAGTTAAAAGATGTTGAATGAACATAATTTGCATGTATTTGGAAAAAAATTTGTTTTCCAGTGTCACATTTTCTTGCTTAAAACGTATATGTTTGGTGGCAAGTCAGTAATTACTTTTAAGAGCAACAATGAAAATCTAAAAGAAAATGTCATTTTTAATCAAATGCTGATTTTCATACAAAAATACTTCTGGCAACGTAGTAGAAAACTTCCAGCAACTATGTGGTAGAAAAAGTAGCGACTAAGAAACTTGTATTTTGCTATTTGCTAGCTTAAAAATGAATCTGAATAAAGGAAGCTAAACTGTATTTTTATTTAAGTAAATGTTCACACTTGCAGTGAATAATCTCCTGGTTGGCAAAAGATAAAGTTTTTGTAAACCAGAGAATATTAATGTTTATTTAGAAAAAATAACTAAAGAGCAATGCAAAAGATGAATAAACCAGATAATTTCAAATGCATTTTGCACCTGCTGACATGAGCTATGATTAAAATCAAGATTGAAATCACTTTGATCACTCCATGTGTGTTGGAATAAAGTGAGTGCATTGCAATAGCTGCTGTTGCTTTTTCATTCAAAATGAGACAAAGTACTTTATACAGGCATTAGTACTTCCTATAATCACTCAACATTGCATTCTCTGCCTTGGATTTTTTTTTTTTTTTTTTTGTTCCCCATTGAACATTGTAAGTTGGAGAGCGTCACTCCCAATGAGTGTTGCTATGTTTTTTCTTACCTTCCACTCTAGTGAGATGATGATAATTTCTCAGTGATAGAAAAAAATGTTGCCACACAAGTTCTTTTTAAAAATATTTTTGGATTCTCTGATTACCATCAACGTCTTACATGGAAACTTTTTTTTTTTAAAATAGATGTCATGGATGTAGCGTGGTCYCCACATGATGCCTGGCTGGCATCCTGTAGTGTGGATAACACTGTTGTCATCTGGAATGCTGTCAAATTTCCGGGTGAGAATTCTTACATTTCAGATGTGCAAGTATGTAAAGCTTTGTGACAAGCTTTTCCCTCCATGGGTGTATTTCACTGACTGAAAATCTCTCTGTGGGAATGGGTTGTCTGTCTTTTGAGATGGCACACTTGCAATCTGGTGAGTCAGTCCTTCTTCCAAGTTTGGATGGCAGTGAGCAGTGGATTCCACTCTGCTGTAGACAACAGCTACGTTCGGGTTGTGCTGCTGATTTTACACATGAAGGTCATTGTTACATATATTTTCTTTTTCACCTTTTCTGCAAAATCCCAAATAAATAGAACTTCAGCTTGATATTACGTGCATATATTTTTTTCCCAGTTGCCTTTGTATCTACAGGACTTTTCATTCATTTGCCTTCTGGGGGGCATTGTCTTATTTACCCCATTTTAAATGCTGCTGCTTAATAAGCAGCGTGACTTGACATGATGAAGGGGAGGAAGGAAGGACTAGGGGCGCCTCACAGTAGCAGAAGCTCTCAAGTCTTATATTTGATGGCCATTTTCCTTCTTCCATTGCTGCAGTGCTGGTAACTGACACAGTCCCGAGGCCTCTGTTTCTCAGGGACTGCGCTGCCGGGTGCAGCCGGTGCACTGGACAGCTTTCGCTGACCTGCGAGGGTCTGGGGCAGTTAGGGAGCATGTGCCTTTATTTGGCCGCTTCTCACCATGTAACTTGATGCAGGCTAAAACTCCCATTGTGTGGTGCCCAGTCACTGCCATTTATTTTAGGGTTGCTTCCAATCCTGGTATCAGAGGTTTTTAGACTTCCAAGCTAGCTGTGTAGCCTGTGCAGTACCTTCAGCCTCTTCTCTCACAGTCTGATAAGCAAGACATTGACTGAAAGTAGGTTGCCAGGTCTGCCAGGCTTATGTGTCTGTTCAGTCGCAACTTTGACTTAGTTCATGTTTGGAGCACAGAGCTGAATTTATTGCGATAATCTTTGGGTACAGAGGAAAGGGTGAATGTTTAACTGAAGTTCCAGTTAAACCACTGCTTTCCATAGCTTGAAAGTGCTATTCTGAAATTCCTGGGCGCTGTTGGTCTTCCTGCTCTGATCTATTTCTTATAAAGAGTTTTGCACCCCTTATTCTGTCCAGAGTTTTCTTTCCCACTTTTTTTTATCATTCTTAGCTTAAATACAGGTTCCAGTTTGGTTGATATGTTGTTGTTTGTACATTAGAAGAGGTTATATTTAATATGCTGTTTCAAAAAGATCTTGTAACTCTCCTCAACGGTCTGTCTTAAAGGAGGTATCAGTAACTCCTCTCTATTCTCAATTTTGTGTGCACAGAAATTCTTGCCACTTTGAAGGGGCATTCTGGCTTGGTGAAAGGGCTGACCTGGGATCCTGTTGGAAAATATATTGCCTCTCAGGCTGATGATCGAAGTTTGAAGGTGTGGCGGACCATGGACTGGCAGTTGGAAACCAGCATCACAAAACCCTTTGATGAGGTACTTCAGAATGTGTGACCATTCGGTGAATTCCTATAGAATGAATGAAAATTGTAAGAATAACTCTGATTCTGCACAAACATTAGTTAATTTAACAGAATCAAATGAAACTATCAGATGGCAGATTCAAAAGGGAGGAAAAAAAGAGCTACTTTCTCACACAACGTGATTAAATTGAGACTCTCATTGCCATTGGATGTTGTGGGTGCCAAAGGTTTACGTGGGTGATGGAAAAAATTAAGTAAATTCCTGGAAATGTAGAGGTTATTCCAAGGAAGTATTGGCACGCTGATTACATTGTTCTTATATTCTTCCCTATGCGTCTTCTATTGGCTGCTATCAGAAACGAGATAAGTACTTAGGAAGGATCTTTGGTCTGGCATCATAGGGCTGTTATGTGATGACTTTGATCAAGAGATCAAATTTCTGGGGACAGAAGCTGGTGCTTAGTGAGTGGAGTGTTTTGCAGTGATTTTATGGTATCGTGATTAGTGCAATTACTCTTAGTAATAGACTGTAAATGCCTAAATTCATGTGTGAGCTGGTGTTGCAAGCTGAAGTCTCATTATTAGCAGTTGGTATGCTGCAGCCCTGTAACTAAGTAACACTGTGGTGAATACTGAGTGTACAGTATCCAAAAAGACTTACCTTTTGTTTCCTTTAAAGTTCTCCCCCTTTGATAGGGCTTTGTAAGTTACACTAGATCACCTGTAAAAACATGACTGAAGTGCTGAGAATTGTATGTAATGTCATTCTTTTATATTCACGGAAGACTTCCTTTGTAATCATATTCCCTAAATCTAAAAGTTAAATAGTTTGTATTAAAAAATCCTTTGTTTGCCAAACACTTTTAAAGCTCTAGTATGTTGGGGTTTTTTTATTTCCTTTTGTCAGTGTGGAGGGACAACTCATGTGTTGCGTCTTAGCTGGTCACCTGATGGTCACTATCTTGTTTCTGCTCACGCCATGAATAATTCTGGACCTACTGCTCAGATCATTGAGAGAGATGGATGGAAAACCAATATGGATTTTGTAGGGCATCGGAAGGCAGTTACAGTAGTGGTGAGTGAGTGATAGTAATTTATCCCTGAAGTAAAACTTCTAATATGTGCTTTTTGATAATTTTATGCATAAATGGGACAAGAGGTGGAGGTAGGTGTCAAGATTAGTAAAGCAAACGCATGGTGGTGTTTAAAAAATGCCAACTTTACATGTTGGAAGCAATCAGCTTGCTCTTGTGATAAGACAACTGGACATAGATGAACAAGATAAGGAAGGGGAGTGCAGGAGCATGTTAGGAATGCCAAACACTAACTTTGTTAGCTGTTCAGTGACTTGATTAAAGTGACTTAGGTTTCTAGTGGGTTCCTGATCGCTAGTAAAATTAATATTTGCCATTCCTGTTAAGGCATTCAGAAAGCCCCTTAAGAAAGCATATGCTGCTTTTGTCAGTGCACTCTTACAGAGTCTGGTTAGGGACTTTGTTTCTATGAAATGTTTCTTTTTCACTCTTCAGTGGAAAAATTGCTTTTAAAGCAGATCTCTTACTAAAATGCAATTACTGTAATAAAATTTGGGCCATCTCATTTGTTCAGAAATTCAATCCAAAAATCTTCAAGAAGAAACAAAAGAATGGGAGCTCCACCAAGTCAAGTTGTCCCTACTGCTGTTGTGCTGTTGGTAGTAAGGATCGATCTCTTTCTGTCTGGGTAAGTGGTTTTTTGCTGCCTTTGACTAATGTGGTCATTTGGATAACTTGAGGGTTTAGCACAAAGGTCATGTGTACAGCATTAAGTCTTATATTTAGATTCATGTTTAGGTTTTTTTCTCTCTGTTGTTACAGGATTAGCTGGGGGGAAGGAAGTGGATTTGTGTTAGTTTATTTCTCTAAAGCCAAGAGCAGCTAGAAGCCAGTGGCAGAGTACGTGGCCCTGGCAAGGGGGAGGAACTGTTAAGGGAAATAATGTGTTACCACAGTTAATAAACATAATTCAGCCCTATCTTCTTCCTATGTCTTTTACTCATTCTCCATGTGAGTCTCATAAGAAAAAGACTTTACTGTTTCTCCATGTCTAGCCCACCTACCCATCAATCACTCTTAGCATCTAGCTTTGTTAGTCTTGCTTTTATGGGTATGAGGAGAATATGGCAGGCACAGGATGGCTGTTTCTGAGCTTATATACAGCTCATCTTTCTGCTTTGTTCTGGCTTCAATCCCTGGCTTCTGCCTTTGCTATGGAATGGAATGTGAAAGTGAATGAGCTTTTAAAGTATACGTTCAAGTTTTCAAGATCTAGTTTGGGTTTTACTTTAAAGTCTACACTAAAATTGTTATTCTGGCTAAGAGAAGAGTAGCTATTCTCACATTTATAAATGCAAGACGGGTTGTTTGGCAACTGCAAAGGACAGGGAATAAATTTAACTGATTTGTAAAGCTTTGTGATGAGAACGTGTGCCAGAACGCACCAATTGCTAACTGCAATCTACTATTTATAGATTCCAGTGTGATATTTATCCATCAATTGCTAAATGCATAACACTAGATCTGTTTCTGGCAATGCTACCAGTGCATACCCATATCAAAGTATCACTCTCAGTATATTTTACTTTCTATTTATACTATGATTTTATTTAGGGTGGCTGTTGAGGTTATACTAGGTATTATAGAGATGCAAAGTTATAGGCAGTCTTTGCCCTGAAGAGCTTAATAGGTATGTATACAACACAGACCTATGGAAACATAAAAAAAATAACTGCTGAAGATGACTACCACACTACATCTGTGAACCTATGAGCATGCAACATCCTAGATCACATTGACCTCTCCTGCTTCATTTCAGTTGTGCTATATACTATAGATATTAAGTCCATTGGTTTAACATTAAAGAGCTTAGAATGTCTGATTTAGAACAGGTTACTGGGAATTTTCATATTCAGTTCTTTATTACTAAGCTGATTTATAAGTGTAGAGGAATCCTCTTTAAGAATAATTGAGAGTCAAATTCCCTTTGCTCTTGGTAGGCTTCACTTAACTTAGACAAGTAGCCTGAGTGAGGACATGGAAACCTCATCTGTTTTCTGTCTTCCTCTTGTGCTGGCAGTTTGCAACATGCTTATCTCAGTAAAGCTTGGAATAGAAGCTGTCTTTAGCATCTGTGGGATTACTTTTTGAGTGGTAGAGAGTGTTCTATGACTGTGATGTAAAGGCAAAGTTGGTTAAGAAATTCAGTCTGTGTTTCAGAAAGGAGGAGAGGGTTGAATGTCAGCTATTCTTCTCCAAAGCTTCTCTGTGCCAGTAGTGGAATGGGTAACTAGGTGCTTCAGATATACCATCAGGCATACAGCTGTATCGTGGCCAGATCTTGTTTGGTGAATATTGTTAGACTCTGGGAGAGTATTAATGTGGTAATATTTGTGGTAGCATAGAACTTCTAAATTTCTGAGTGTTGTTTCTTTTGTTTTAAGCTCACGTGTCTAAAACGACCGTTAGTTGTCATACATGAGCTGTTTGACAAGTCTATCATGGATATCTCCTGGTAAGTTGATTTCTGCTGTTTGTTACAAAAGCCAAATTGTTGCTATCAACTTTAGGTACACGCATTAACTGGAAGTTCCTTAAAACAGTACAGGTTGTAGCTGTTGGAACACAAGTAATCGGTTCCTGAAGTTTTTGATTCTGCTGCAACTTCTTTGGTAGTAACATTAGCAACTAGCATGTGGTCACTTGAGATTGTGTAACATTAAAACTGAATAAAAATTAATGTATTTAGAACATGATGCAGTAAAATACCTGGAATGAGTTCCTACTTGTTATGATTCTCTGAAATTTTTTTCATAGAACATGTATTTTATACCATGACATGGTGGACCTGGTGAGTTTTATGTGCGTTACATCTATGAGAAGTTATTGCACTGTACAGTTATGACAAATTCAGGTGAACCTTCTAGGCCAATCTTTCCATCGTGCCGAAGGAGACAATATACCAAAAGAGAAAGTGGTTTGGGGGGGGGGGTGTGGTGTTAAATGTTTTATACATACACTCACTCATTTATACACACATGCACATGCTACTCACTCATCATTTGAATGCCTGAAGGAGTTTCATGTATAAAAAAAGCAAATGCAATAGCTTTTGTTTTTAGTAAAAGTGTAGTTATACCGTGTTGTTGCAGCGCCATGTGAAGGGTGTAAATCGCTCTGTGTTGAAGAGTAGCAGAGGCTGATCATGTAGCAAGTCTCAGGGAAGGGATGATGAACGTACTACACCCAACCACACCCCATCCACCAACCACAGGACATGGCAGAAGAGCAGGTGCTGAACTTTCCCAAGAGGCTGCAGGACATCTCTAGTGATTTGGGTTGGGTTGGACAACCCGCTTTCCCAGCAGTCTACTCTCCCAAATCTTGTTTTCCTCTTTCTGCAGTTAGGGGTGCTCTCTCCTCTCCTGCTTTCTTCCTAAGGCCTGGTCATAAAAATGCAGAAGTTAATAGTTCTTTATGCACTGCAAGACTTGAATAATAAGGGAGAAATAACCGTGAGACCACTCAGTAAATGGTATTAAAGAAATACTCTGCACCTATACATCAGGTGATTTACAGAGTTAAGGGTTCCGTACAAGAGAAGACTAATACTATTTTCATGATAGGCACACAGCTGATTACATAGGTTGTCTTTAATTCTAGCACTTCCTAACTTTTGAAATTCTACCTTAATAGCTATAAGTGTCTTGGGCTGTAAATTTTAAAGCTTACAATTGTATAACTTCTGTTTTCTGTGTGCCATGTGGATTTTGCCATGAAGCTCAGTGAAGCACGATAAAAAGTTTTCAAAACCAAAACATTTTTCTTTCATTAATAGATTAAGGCTAGAAAGCCAATAAGTGAAATATTTCATGAGAAGTGCTGCTATTGTGTAGTACAATAGCTTTGAATAGTTTTGTTTTCCTGTAGTGTTTTTTATTTCTCCATCGGCAATTTGCACATTTTTCATGGCATAAAGTCATTGGGAGTAATAGCTGGTTAACATTTTGCAATTTCTGAGGAAATGGTTTTGTGGGATATTTAAGAGACAAAGGATCATCAGGAAGCTTGTTATTTTATACCCTGTTCACAAATTGAAATGTATGGCTAAAATGTCAATAATGTGAAATGTTCCCAGAAACATGCTCTATTCTGAAAACAGTCTGAGTAAATTCAGAGAAATCTGATAGTATAATATTGTTATAGCTGTGTCGTTTCTATTTTAGAGTTTTAGACTTGGATCCATCATCATAATATCTGAACATGATTATGTTTTCATGGAACAATTGCTTGGATCCAGAGGTCAATAGGAGCTCAGCAATTTTGTCTGCTAAGCAAGCAGAGAACTCTCAACAAGATTTTATCATTTTCTAACTTGGAGTAGTGGTGGTTAACCTAGTTACACGGTGCTGAGGCTAACTTCTCTGGATGTGATGCTATCAGGGCACCAGCCACCGCGAGAAGAGACGTTTTCAAACACCTGTAGCCACGATGCATGTAATATATTTTTAAGCCTTGCTGAACTAATTTGGATAGGACTTCAGAGGTCTGCCTGCTTCCCTTTTCTCTTCTGTTCTCTATAACAAGTAATCTGTAAACCACTATGTCACTGTCTCTGTGAGCTCTATAATTGGAAGTTACTGGGCTAGCAGTCAAAACTCATCTTTTTTTTTTTTTTTTTTTTTTCCAAATGTGCAATAATAGGTTATATATGGAAGGTTATCATTCCATTAAGGCTAGAATGTATAGTTTCTCCTCTCTCTCTTCTGCCAAGAAAACCTTTTGAGACCTCCAGAAGAGGATCACAATATATCCCCACACACAAGACCATGTGCAGTTTGCTTAAAAACCCAAATAATGAACAATAACAAAATCAAACATGTGTTCTTGCCTGGTACAGAGACTCTTGGACTGCTCAGATGCACATAATTGCTTTCTTTTTATTGCTGTCACTTCAGATAACGATGATAGAGGCATTTAGCCAACATATAGAGCTTCTCTCTTAAGAGTCTCATCCCTTCTCCTTCCTATCTTGTTTATTTGGACTGTAAGCTCTTTATAGGAATGGACTATCTGTTACTTGTTTCCCATGCATGAAGCTTCATCTTCCATAGGCCCCAAACAGCAGTTTATACGGCCTTAAAAGTGTATCGATTGCTTCTCTGCTGAAGGCCCCTTTCTTCACCCAGTTCCATTAGCACACAAGTTTTGTACATCTTTCGAAGGAAATACATTTATAATTTCCTGTCATTGTTCATTGTGAACACTATTTTGTTTTACCCCTACAGAAAGGTTTTCATGGTGCTGATCATGCCATGGGTAGGTGTATTGTTCTAATGCGACCTTCCGGTGTGCAGTCTTCAAGGGAGTATCGGCACATGGACTCCTGCTATCCATCCCCCTGTCTCCTTGCTGTCCCACTTCTTTGGTTCCATCAGTAGTTGTTGTGATGATAAATCTTATGCTAAGATTTTTATCGAGCAATTTGTTGTATTGCCCCTTTGCATCAATGAAAGAGATTGAAAACAAAGATGGACCTTTATTTCCTTCAGGACCCTTAATGGACTCGGTATCCTGGTGTGTTCCATGGATGGATCAGTGGCRTTTTTGGACTTTTCCCAGGATGAACTTGGAGATCCACTCAGCGAGGAGGAAAAGGTACGGTAAGCACTCAGAGAATCTGTGATCATATTTAAGGGATGTATTGATTCAATTAAAATATTGGACTATTTATAGAATTATGTAGTGACTGATTTCCATATTACAGAAAAATGTGTTCTTGTCTACTTTACAAATCATTAAAAGAAGAGCAGTCAAGAAATGAATTTGTGATATTAGTTTCTATTCTGAAAAGAAAGTCTATTTGGAAAACATCCACTTGCTTACACATCATTATACATTTAAAGTAATTATTTGGCCAAGGAAACAAGGAGTGGGTGCTTCAGAACACTTTAAAATTACTCTTTGACTTGCATATATGCAAGTCTTTTTAAACTGATTGCTGTTGGCTGTTTTTTCCTCTCATTGCTATTAGCAGCTAAAGCTTTGAATTCCAATTATTTTACGTATTGATTTAGTGTTAGCTGAAAAGATAAAGAAAAAAAAAAAACTGTGGTGTATAAATGATGCAGAGGGCATTTGCATTTTATGGATTCCATTAGATTTGTGTGATTCCACTGCATTATAATTAGTGATGTCGTGCTAGCAGTTGTAGTCACTCTTTTTGTGTGATACATTTTTAATACCCACAGAGCAACATTCATCAGTCCACCTATGGTAAAAGCCTGGCTATAATGACTGAAGCTCAGTTGTCTACCACCATTATTGAGAATCCAGAGATGCTCAAGTATCAACAGAGACAGCAACAGCAGCAGGTGGAGCAGAAGAACGCGTCGATTAGGGAAGCATCTGGGACTGCGACAGCGGCTCCCAAAGTGGCAAGCATGGTTAATGGGGAGAGTTTGGAGGACATTAGAAAGGTAGGTGTTCTTGGATAGTCATTTCATAGTGTCAAGTACTAAGCCGATAAATATCAAACTGCTTATGATGAAACTAATTTCTGCTTCCTTATTTGTGTTGAATGGCATCTTTCAACCCATGAATGGTCCAGTTGACATTRCTGGGACTTGTTGAAAAGTTAAAATGCTTTTAAGCAGAAGTAAGACTATGCGGAAAAAGGCTTGTGGATATTTCTATGATGTGTGCTAAATTATCCATGTGCAGAAAGGAAACCAAAGGTTTCCGAACAGTCCAATTGTAGAATTGTGCTTCAGTTTCTCAATGAAGGAGGTTGAAAGCATTATTTAATTCTCCCCTAAACATAGAACACAACTTTTAATGAAGGATTCAATGCGCACAGGTGAGAATGTTTCAGACTTGACTCTCCAATGTGGATAGAATCAGAATTCTAGTGTACTTTGTACTATGTGAACTTCTACTTAAAAAACACCTACTATTGGTCAAAAGAAAGTTGTGGTGTTAAAATACACTTGTATTAATAAAAATGTAGATTGATTCTATTTATGCTATAATAGCATGGTTCAAAGACAATATGGAAAAAATCTTTGTTAACAGATTTTTTAATTGAGGAACATCTTTCATCTAATATACTTATTCTTGTCAGTTGATGGGGGGAGGAAAGAAAAAGGAAAAAAAGCATTTCCTATTTGTCGGAAATAATGATGAAATATATTTCCCAACAGAATCTCTTAAAAAAACAAGTTGAAACACGAACAGCAGATGGTCGGAGAAGGATCACGCCTCTCTGCATAGCTCAGCTGGACACTGGGTATGTTTGGAAGTGGTCTTTAAAATCCTTCTTTACCTTTTTATCTTTTTTTTTTCTTTTTTTCTGATGCAAACTGAGAATTCTGACTTATTTTAATCTTATGGCATCTAAAGCACTTGCTGGAAATACCATGTGTATACTTATGGAATATAGTTTCAACCTATGTTCTCTTAGCTATAAGATCTCACTTGTAATAGATAAGGCTAATTCTCATTATTGACCATTATAGATGAGTGAACAATACTCTAATGTATTGCAGCTTCATATCTACATTAATACTGGCTTTAGCATCCTTTGTATATGGGAAACGACTCTGGAAAGTTAGGTGTTGGTCGTTTATTTAGGTTGCATTTGAGTATCCACATGTGGAAAAGGGAAGACTGGAATAAATAGTTTAGTTAAAATTATTCTTTTTCAATTATTTTTAAAGTGTTTTCAAGAAATATATTTGTTGTTTGTCTTTCTGCTCAGGGATTTTTCTACAGCATTTTTCAATAGCATCCCAATATCTGGATCTCTGTCTGGCTCAATGATGTCTTCTCAAAGTAACCAGCAGCTCATGTCATTAGATTCTAACGCAGCAAATTCCCTTAATACTTCAAAGCCTTCTATAGAGCCAACAGCAGCCAGTATAAAACCAACAGATGATGCAGCCAATAAAGATGGGTCAGTATTTGCAGTTTTGTTTTTCACTGATATGACTCCGTTTAGTTTTTAATTCTTGTTTACAGTTCTGTAATCAAGCCATTACTAAAGTGGTTTCCTTACCTCAAAACTTCAAGAATCTAACATTCCTGAAGGCATCAAGATTTTATTAGTATTTGGTTATTTTAAATAGTGATAAATCAGTAATGAATAAATCCACATGCATAGTTGTGGAAATGAACTTCAGTGCAATGAGGTACACAGTTGATTGCTAATGCTCTAACAAATTGACTTGCTTATAGATTACTGGGTTGCTATTAGTAAATAATAGAAGGTTTTCCAGCAAAGGAAGTAATGAAGCCTGTTTTCCATCAAATTCTGTCCTGTAGATCTCCTCTCTTCAAACATGGTAGTGCTTCTTCCCTGTATAACAACCCCGTCAGTGCACATATACCAATTGGCCAGTGCGTCTTTTAGATTAATTATGGAACAACTAAATTTTACTTGCTTTTCCCTCAGTGGTAACACTGACTTGGTTTCTTCTCCTCAATGTGTTTTTATAGCATTTGTAAGAGCACAATGTCATTGGAACCCCTACCGCTCCATCAAATTTAGTTTAAATTGTCCACAAATTAAAAAATGAGTGGGTAGACTATGAGAAATGTGACAGATGAAACTATTAAGTCTTCTTTTCTTTGGAAATTGGACTTCTAACAGATTTTTAGTATAAGACAGTATAAACATCAGTTATCTTAGAACCATTCTTTCTTTCAATTCATTCTCTGAATGAATTGAAAAATCTCTAAAGTAAACAGCTATTCAAATAACAGATCCCTGGAATGCTTTAGTGTGGGTAAAATGCATTCCTTTGCCTTAAGAGTTATGCTTGGAAAGGCCTAATAATTAGTTTGGATTCAACAACAACAAAATCAAAACGTGGCGTGAATTGTTTCAGCCCAAATTGTTTGATTGATAAACAGTGGAATATAATCTTGTAACGGAAAGTATTTGGTAACCTGAACAAGGGGTAAAACCGGGAACGCCAGTCATCATTTAAAATAGTGATCCTTTTCCTTTGGGTACTTAAGTACCAGCTGAAAGTATCATTTCATTCCTGAATTAAAAATACATAATGAATGAATTAGGGTCTTTTAATCTAGATATATCTATGCGGCCACGTGAAGCTCTTAGCTCTGAGATGTATCATAAACAGCTTTTGAGAATAGGCAAAGCTTGCAAGATACTGATGCATGAAAGGGGAAAAAGCATATCATAATTCATGTATTACTTGAGCGAAAGGTTTTCAATACGGTTTCTGGCCAGTGTAATGAATGCTAGCTAGTTGTTATGAGCAATGCAGGTTACCAATACTAAATTTCTTTCAATCCTTGTTTTCCTGTCCCTTTTACTGACAGTGTAAATGCTACCTCGGCCTCAACTGCTCCTCCTGCATCGTCTTCCTCTGTGTTGACAACTCCATCCAAGATTGAACCTATGAAAGCGTTTGATTCTAGATTTACAGAACGATCCAAAGCCACCTCAGGGACTGCTGTTGTAACAAATACAAATCAGACTGTTGTGGACAGGTAAGACATAGCCTGGGGGCAAAAAAGAGAAGGATCATAATGTAGAGAGTTAAAACACTGATTGATTCTCTGTGGCGTGGATGTCATGGTGCTGGCACTMTAGGAATTGTCTTGGGTCTCTTCCACAACTGGAAGGAAGGAGACGGCTGTGAATAGGCAAATTCTTTGTTGGCAATATCGCTTCATACGTTTGGCTCTGGCATTTAGGATCAAGCAGACTCTTCAAAATATTCTGAGTTAAAACTATTGTTCCAAGAGGCTGTGTGTGCACGTGCCTCCATGTGTGGCTGCATGCATCTGTGCTCCTTAGAAGACAAAAATAGCCAGCCTGCATCTCTGTACAAGAGTGAGATTCACTTCAAGATAAATTAGCATACATGTCTGCAGAGGGCCTATCATTGTAATAGCTGCAGATGTATTTCAGTTTTATGCCTTGAAGGCATGCAGAGAAGACGCTTTGATTTTAAGGGGTTTTGGCTCTGGATCCACATGATTTTAAAAAAAAGAAGAAAGCCTTTGGTTTTGTGACATAGTGTGTTATGGCATAAGTATTCCTGCTTCACCAAAACACGTGATAGAAAAAATAGCAGTTTTGAGAAAGAAGTATGTAGTTGCCCAACTTATTATCAATAAAATGTGTTTTTACTAAATACCTCAGTATTTTTATATCAAAGGGTTTAACCATATGATGCAGAAGAAAGATGTATTAAATTACTCTCATAATTGCTTCTAATGTGTTTTTAAAGTATGGATAAAAGTGTATTGTTTGGCATAATTCAGATGCCAAAGAAAAAAGGTTTGGATTACACAAGATATTTCTAGGAAGCCGAGTGGTTATGGAATAAGTGGCAAAACATTGTTGTGAGTTAATAACCAGCTATTGGAGGGAATGGGAAAAGTATGATTAAATGACCTATTTTAGTGTATAATGGTTAACAAAAGAGTTCACAGGGCTTTCTACTTTGTCGTCTTTAGTTATATTGTATTCCTGAAATGGAAAATGGAGCAGTGAGGTCATTTGTATGGTTTGCAGATACGCATCTTACAGTAGTCAGAACTGAATAGGACAACTTTTGGGAATAGATAACAGAATGACAAATGAAGTTCTGCATGAGTAAGCAGAAAGTGTAATGTCCATTGGAGGGGAAAAGATGAACTACTCTTGCATCTTACGGAGTGCAGAATTATTTGTATCAACTCAGGGAAAGAGATCTGGTTGTAATTGGAACTGAATGCTAAAATCAAGTTGTTATTTACAGYTTTATCCAGTTGCTAACTGCTAGTTTGATTAATTTTTTTAAAGGAGAGAATATGTCTGATCAGCTTACATATATATTGCACATTGTACTTTTGCGGAGGATTTGCCATACATCTTTGGCTTCCTCCTCTTGCCTTTGTGCATATTGAAATACACTCAAACAAGGCTAAGAATGTATCTTACCTACAAGAATGCGGTGCTTAGCATATGTGGCAGCTTTTGGAATCAGCTTATATAAAACGTGATATATTTTTTTACTTGCTCAGACTGAAGGATCAGAATTTAATTAAAGACAATAAGCCCAAGGATATTCTGGAGAGCAGCAGTGACAGTGAAGAGAAGATTCCAGCTGCGAAACCACTCAGTGCACCCAAACGGAAACTGGAACTTGAGGGAGAAACGGTAGAAAAGAAGAAAAAAGGAAGGCCTCGAAAAGACTCCAGACTTGTACCAGTAACTTTAACTGTTCAGGTGAAATAAATAAGATTTATTGTGGCTTTCAATGTTCATTTAATAAAGTCAGTCCCATGTTGACTTGTTCCATCAAGTCAGGGAAACACGAGTAGTATAAGTCCCTCAGAATTTTTAGCCATCCCTCTTTTTGCCTTTAAACTTAGTCTTTTTGAAATTTAAGATTATAAAAAGCAGATGCACATGGTGTGGCAAATGTGTCCATTCTTTATATAAATATGCAGCTACTTACTGAACGGTACCAGCATGCTAAGTAGTGATAGCCTGCCAAATGGCTGTACAGAATAAAACGAAACGCCATTAGTGTTTGGTGTTCTTTGATGGAGAGTGGCCCAAGCACAAGAGAGTGACTTGGATATGACGACTTAAATGGTTATGAATTTCCTAGGAACCATGAAGTAGTAAGTTGCATTAGAGTTTCCATCATTTTAGGGCTTATAGATCCCTCTGTTTCAGTATTCAGAGCTTAGCTTTTCCATGCAATATACCAGAATTTCCATTAATTAGTTCCAGCTGAAAGGTGGTGGGAGTCTATTTAAACAAACAAACAAACAAACAAGCCCACATCTAGTTTGTTTTGGTTTTTTAATTCTTAGAAGCTATATTAAAAAATTTGTATTTATACAACTGATCGGAAAAAGATTAATATTTGCAATTGGCATTATTTGGAATTTAAAAAAAAGTTTTTCTCTTTCAAATTCCATCTATATTATAGAATGTCTTTCTTTTTAACTTTTTTAATGGAAAAATGTAACCACTTATGCGATTTTTTTTTTTTTTTTTTTCCCAGTCCCCAGCTACACTGGCCTCTGAGAAGGATGCTGCTTGCATCTCTGCACCAGCATTAGCACTTAAACTGCCAACCCCAATCCCACAGAAATCGTTTACTTTGCAAGTAAGTGGACTATAAGGGGGAAAGAAGCGTAATACTTTTAAAAAAACAAACAAACAAAAAACCCCACCAAAAATCCTGCTTATTTTTTTTATTTAAATAGTCTTAGATTATTCAGGATCCTTTGATAAATTAACATTTGAATAAGTGTATTCAAGCCTACAGAAGGTGGAAGCAAGGACAGGTAGCCTGGGAGGAATACAGAGAAATTGTCCGAGCAGCCAGGGATCAGGTTAGGAAAGCTAAAGCCCTGACAGAATTAAATCTGGCCAGGGACATCAAGGGCAACAAGAAAAGATTCTACAGGTACGTTGGGTTTAAAAGAAAGACGAGGGAAAATGTGGGCCCTCTCCGGAATGAAACGGGAGACCTGGTTACCTGGGGTACAGAGAAGGYGGAGGTACTCAATGACTTTTTTGCCTCAGTCTTCACCGGCAAGTGCTCAAGTGTCGCCGCCCAAGCCACAGAAGGCAAAGGCAGGGACTGGGAGAATGAGGAGCCGCCCACTGTAGGAGAAGATCAGGTTCGAGACCATCTGAGGAACCTGAAAGTGTGCAAGTCCACGGGACCCGATGAGATCCATCCACGGGTCCTGAAGGAACTGGCGCATGAAGTTGCTAAGCCACTATCCATCGTATTTGAGAAGTCGTGGCAGTCCAGTGAAGTTCCCACTGACTGGAAAAGGGGAAACGTAACCCCCATTTTTAAAAAGGGGCAAAAAGGAAGACCCGGGGAACTACAGGCCAGTCAGTCTCGCCTCTGTGCCTGGGAAGATCATGGAGCAGATCCTCCTGGAAGCTATGCTAAGGCACATGGAGGACAGGGAGGTGATTCGAGACAGCCAGCATGACTTCACCAAGGGGAAGTCCTGCCTGACCAACCTAGTGGCCTTCTACAGTGGAGTGACTACATCAGTGGACATGGGAAGGGCTACAGATGTTGTCTATCTGGACCTCTGTAAGGCCTCTGACATGGTCCCCCACACCCCCACAACATCCTTCTCTCTAAACTGGAGAGGTATGGATTTGACAGGTGGACTGYCTGGCGGATGAGGAATTGGTTAGATGGTCGCATCCAGAGGGTAGTGGTCAACGGCTCAATGTCCAGATGGAGATTGGTGACCAGTGGTGTCCCGCAGGGGTCCGTATTGGAACCGGTACTGTTTTAATATCTTCATCAATGACACAGACAGTAGGATCGAGTGCACCCTCAGCAAGTTTGCAGATGAAACCAAGCTGAGTGGTGCGGTCGACACGCCTGAGGGAAGGGATGCCATGCAGAGGGACCTGGACAAGCTCGAGAAGTGGGCCCGTGTGAACCTCATGAGCTTCAACAAGGCCAAGTGTAAGGTCCTGCACCTGGGTCAGGGCAACCCCCGGTATCAATACAGGCTGGGGGATGAAGGGATTGAGAGCAGCCCTGCCGAGAAGGACTTGGGGGTACTGGTGGATGAAAAGCTGGATGTGAGCTGACAGTGTGCGCTCGCAGCCCAGAAGGCCAACCGTACCCTGGGCCACATCAAAAGAAGCGTGGCCRGCAGGTCGAGGGAGGTGATTCTGCCCCTCTGCTCTGCTCTGGTGAGACCCCACCTGCAGTACTGCATCCAGCTCTGGAGCCCTCAGCACAAGAAAGACAGGGACCTGTTGGAGTGGGTCCAGAGGAGGGCCACAAAAATGGTCAGGGGGATGGAACGCCTCTCCTATGAGKAAAGGCTGAGAGAGTTGGGGTTGTTCAGCCTGGAGAAGAGAAGGCTTCAGGGAGACCTTATTGCAGCCTTTCAGTACTTAAAGGGGGCTTATAAGAAAGATGGGGACAAACTTTTTAGCAGGGCCTGTTGCAACAGGGCAAGGGGGAATGGCTTTAAACTAAAAGAGGGTAGATTTAGGCTAGATATAAGGAAGAAATTTTTTACACTGAGGGTGGTGAAACACTGGCACAGGTTGCCCAGAGAGGCGGTAGATGCCCCATCCCTGGAAACATTCAACGTCAGGTTGGATGGGGCTCTGAGCAACCTGATCTAGTTGAAGATGTCCCTGCCCATGGCAGGGGATTGGACTATATGACCTTTAAAGGTCCCTTCCAACCCAAACTATTCTATGGTTCTGTTTGTTCAAGCAAGCAAGATGGTATACTTCAGCTTCTAAGAATATGTCTATATGAGAAAAGTTAATGGCAAATCTGCTAAAAATAGGACACTTCTGAACTAGCTAAACTTCAAAGAGGAATACCTCTGGTTCACCAGTCCCTCCTCCTGGTTAACCAAAGTGTGTCATAAAGATAAGAGGCTCCAATGGGAGTAATTGCTGCGTTGTTATTATGGTTGTGTTGGTAGTATGCTGCTGAAGTGAAAAAACAAGTGTTTTCTGAGAGGTCTCTGGAGATGCTCTACATCTGAAGAAACTGGCAAATGGTATTACTTTAGGTATTTATGAAATAATTTTTTTGCATGTTTAGGCTGTGGTAGTCTGGTTCTAATTGCAAGATTAGGGAGGGAGTCTGGGCACATCTAGACTTGATCTGGTGCCCTTAATTAGGAAGCACAGACGAGCACAACCTTTCTTCATTCTTATGCTCTGAATACAAAGAAATTATTTGTGTTCTAGCCAAGACTGATTTTCAGGGGTCTGCTGCTTTTGAAGTACCACAGTGTATTTTGAAGCCATTTTAAACAGAGAATGCCATACTTAAATCCATTCTTAAAGTCGGCATTGTTTTGGATCTCATAATAGTTGCTGCTTTTTTTAAGTAGTTCTTTTCCTCTTCCAAAAAGTATTTTATTTTTTGTTTTTCAGATAAGTTCAGATCCATCAATGTACCTTGAAGTGGAGAATGAAATGACCACAGTGGGAGGTTCAAAGTTGAGCAGGTTAAAGTGTAATCGAGAAGGAAAGGAATGGGAGACTGTCCTCACCAGTCGAATTCTCACTGCAGCGGGAAGCTGGTAAGAGAGTATATTTTGGAGGAAGTGGGAGCCTGCAGAAGATAAGTAGTCCTGAAGGCCAGAAAATATTTGCAGGGGTACAAAAGTACACTTTACAGAAAGTTAATTACGCCTAAACCCACATATTTATGAATAAGCAGAGGCTCTAAATGTATTTTTTTCTACTTATTTAGAAAAGTTGATTAACTGGATCGCTTCCATTAGGGATTTTTATGATTCTTTGTGCTTGGCTCAAGATGTCCTATTTCTCTTCCAGCTAACCTGGTCTAATACATTGATGCTCTTAAACTCTTATCCTGTGGAGTTTTTTGTAGGGATTCTGCCTTATTTCTGTTGACTACTGCTACTTGCTGGTTTTATCACCCCCCATTGTAATTTTTACACAATCTTTCTTAATAAATGTTTTGTGGATAAAAATATGTACTGCTCTTAGTCTTAAGACCAGTTTCACTCTGAGTATTAGCTCTATGCAGTCTTAAAGCATCACGAATTCTCATTAGCYAGTTACAACTATTTTCCTGTGTATTTACGTTTCTCCTTTAAATTTCTTCATTAAAGTGGACTAAATCATGGTAGGTGACAGTTACTCAAGTGCTAACTACTAAAGAATGAAAAAATTGAAACAGGATGTTTTGTGACGTAGAAGTATTTTTTTTCTGAGTCTTTTGATATTTTTTCTCTTTATTTTTCTCAACTTTGCTTAGTTCCAACCTCAGAGTTTAAATTGAAATTATGTTTCTGAAGCCTGAGCCATGAGATTCAGTATTTGTCAGAATTTTTTTTGAAACTTTTTTTTAACTTGAGTTTCATGCTGATTCTCCAGTAACACCCTTAAGTTGTTAATATTTGTAGTTAGTAGTAATAGCTTTTATTACACAGGCATGCATAGTTGAAAAAATTAGAGAAGCTTGCAGACATATAATGCTTTGTCCAGGTCTGAAAAAGAAGCAGTGGATTTTAAAGCTGAATACAAATTCAGGCCTGAAGAAGAGCTTGTGTATACCCAAAAGCTTTACTGATATTTCCAACAATGCCGCTTGGTCTAACGAAAGATACTGTCTTGGTCTGCAAGCCTTCTGCCCATCTCCTTAGACCATCATAGTTATAACCAAATTAAGAAGGCATAGAACGCACCTATAGATAATCTGTGCGCTTTTTGAACTTTCCCTTTGGTACCCAGGTTTTTTTTAAAAGCTGTAATAGTTACCTTTTGGGGAATTAGCCCAAGTTGTATGATAAATTAAGAAATCAGTCTGGTTTTTTGCTACTTGCATTTGACAAAATGTAAATGTTTCTTTCTGATATCTCTCTCACTTTTTTTTTTTTTTTTTTTTTTTTTTTTTAGTGAGATTGTAAGTGTAGCCTGTGAGAAACGAACATTGTCAGTATTTTCAGCTTGTGGTCGTCGCCTTCTTCCCCCTATAATATTGAATACACCCATTTCCACCCTACATTGCACAGGTTCTTACATCATGGCTCTCACCACTGCTGCTACGCTCTCTGTTTGGTAAGTACCATACTAGGCTGCAGCAGCTACCTGATTTTTATAGGTGATTCTGTTCAGTTGTGTCAACACATTGCTGTTGAAACTGAGGCTTAAACCAAATCAGGTCTGAACACAAGTCCATTTTTTGGATATAATATGAAGAGTTAATTGGGCAGGACTTGAATCTTGTTTCTTTTCTTTTCTAGGATGGTTCATAATGKTGAATTTGATTCTAGAAGAAAGATAGATGATTAGCTAGAAGTTAATAGTTTAAACAGCTCCCCTAGGATAGACTTGTGTCATGCATATGGAATGGATTGAGGGGGCAAAAAGGAGAAATATGGATATTTCCAACTTCCATCATACTTAGGCAATAAAGTACATGAGTTTCAGAGTTGGAAGTACTCTAGCCATCTTCAAGATACCAAGATAAAAACTGCAGTACTTGTTTACAGTTGTTGAATTTAATCTAATGTCTCATGCAAGTCAGAGCTCCTAAAGGAGTTATTTGGATCCTTAGTGTTTGCTTAGCTGTAATGAGGTTTCCTGATAAAGAGCCATACAGGTTGTTCTCTGCTGTTGATTTCTGTCTTGCTGTAAGGGGTTTGAGTTTGCCAAAACCATTTTGTCAAAGCAATGAAGAAAATGTCAAAGCCAAAAAACCAAACTCCCCCCAAAACCCCACTTTGTCATGAATATTGAAGAAGTACATTTCTTAAATATTTGGTTTTGGAGCTTTCAGTTGTTTTTAAACTGCAGACTTGTCCTTTTGTCTTTTTCAGGGATGTTCACAAGCAGACAGCCATTGTTAGAGATGAGTCTTTGCAAACAATATTTTCAGGTAATAAAAAGGGTCATTTCTTCACCAACCTTTGAGCCCATCTGTACTGTTTAGTGCCATTTATTAACATGCTGAAATTTTATGAAACTGAAAAGCGTAGACAAATAATTTTTCTTCGTTATTGTGTAATAAAGGGAAGTCATTGGCAATGTTGAAATACAGTAGAAATAACTGAGATGAGAATATCAGCGGTTAACAGACTTGTACAAGATTCTGTAGCTTATTATATTCTGGCTTGCTTCTGAATGTGAAGATTCAGTGTTGTGAAGATCACAAACAAATATTTTATGTAAATCTGCTATTACAGCAGATTCTCTGCGCTTTGCATATATATTATGTTAATGATAAACAACAACTGATTGTCTCAAATTCGTTATTTCAAAATCTTCAGTTTCTATCATTGCCAATGTCTGGCACAAAACAAATTATCAAAAAACCAGTGTCTCGGAGCATATTGGCTTCTATTTTAGCTTTAATCCATGCAGTACTAATCAAAACTACCTAGAGAAGCAGTTGTACTAGCAGTTTGCAAATGTCTTCATTAGAAGTTACGTGCACAAACCCTGGGCATGGGATATGCTGGGAAATGAGAGACTCCAGCTATCCCACTTATACTATGTTCTTAGCACACTTTTCTAAGTATGCTGGTTTTTAGAATTTTAACTTAATGGGAAAAAGAAAGATAAAGGTTTCTTGGGCTACAGAAGACACGGCAGAATTGCAGAAGATTGCCCCTAGATATGGAGAATATTTCCAGTTAAGCCAATGTTCTGTATAAATTGCAGCATCAAGACTGATAACGTGTTTTGCAAAAGAGTGATTTTAATGCTACGGCACTGAGCCTGGTGCTTACCGTCATTATCTTGTGTCTTGACCTTTCTATCAGTGCTTGAGAATAACATTTGCTGAACCGTTTTCTGTTGGTTGCTATGACTGATAATTAATGGTGGATAGCATTTTTTTACCATTATGAATGTTATACAAGACTCCAAAAGAAATACGTTGGTCTGATTTGACTTGTAGGAAGTGATGCAACTGTCTCTCAGATCTTGCTGACTCAGCATGGTATACCTGTAATGAGCATGTCCGATGGAAAGGCATACTGTTTTAATCCTTCTCTTTCTACATGGTAAGTTATATATTATTTCCTGCTCTTACAACTTAGCTGAACTGACGTGTATTCTGATTTACTGTTTCACCCCATATTTTGAAGGTTAGTCTGAGTAGGATCACACGCCAGGCTTAGTTTTGCTTTGGTTCACTATTGTATGTCTAGGCTTTACTCTATTATATTCTTATGATTTGTTACATTTAAAATAAATTTTAAAAATGAAAAAGTTAAACTATAGCTTTCTTTATCACTCTTTCCTACACAGTGCATACTCTTTTATTTATTCACATACACCTATATATACTTTTGCTGATGTACATCAGTTGAATCTGTCAAGCAGTTGGCAATGATTAAAGATAATCTAGCCTTACAATTCACTTTTTTACATAAAAGAATGCAATTCTGGAAAATCTGTCAAAACAATTTTCAGGGTTTTGTTGGGAGTTTAGACATGTTAAAATTATTTTGCCCAGTTTCCAGAGAAAATAAGACCTATGCACTCCAATCCCGAACATGTATGTGGCTGACTTTGTCAGTCCCCATCACTCCTTAATATTTTTTTGGATCTGATGACCAGTCAAGTTTGAAGAGAGCTCTTTGTCTCCAAGATGTAAAAGTTTAATGAAGATAGTAAGTCAGGTAGGGGAGGACGGATGAAATCGTTACACCTCAGAGAATTCCCATGGAAGAGTCGTTACTGATGTCCTAAACATAAGGAAAGGCTACGTAAGAGTCTGTGCCTTATTGGGTATCAGATAGGCTTTCCCTATGGATTCTCTTACTTCTCTCAAGGCATAAGTTCCCATAAAAAAAATTTCCATGGTTAAGTTATTTACAGTGTCTTTCCAAAACAGATTCTTTGTTGTCTTTCTAAGAGGAAAAAACGTGTTGCAGACTAAATACCACAGTTATATTAAGTGTAATGAGCATGCTTGATGAAAGGGCTTATTGTTTTAATTCCTCCTTGGAATAATTGTTACTAGTCAACTACTTGATGTGAATCCTTTGGAAAATGAAAAACACCTTATTTGTTCTTGAGATAAACTGAGAAATTATGCAGAAATTTTTCCAGTCAATAAGGAGCAGAGGACAGGCTTTCAGCCRTAATTCTGAATTTGCTGTCATTTCTTAGTTTGTACCACAGCCTTGGAAATATATAAAAGAGCAATCCCTTTAGTCATCATACAAATTTAAACCATGATAAAGCAGTAAAGAGTATTTTAAATATTTGTGCCATTTTACCTCTGAGCTGTCTGGAGGTCTAAACTTAGCATTGGTTTGAGCCGCTGATTCCCTTGGCATCTCAAACCAGTGAAAATGATATCCTTGATTAGGTGTGGAAATGCCAGCTGTAACTGTCAGCTCCCTCCATACGAAGGAATAGCTGTAATGTATGGGAAAGATTGTCAATGTGTGTGGTCTGCGATGACTTGTCTGGGGGTGGGGGGACCTGACATGAGGTAAAAYCAAGTTCTTAACAAGAAAGTCATTACCTGTGCTCACTCCAGTCTTCTTTCTGGGGCATGACTTCTTCTTAGATGTAAAATGACAAGTAGAAAGTTCATTTCCTTCAAAATTAATGCTAAATTGTATTATATGTATTATATGTTGTGAACTTGGGGGTGGGAGTGACATTTCCGTGAAAGCACAAGCAGAATTTGGACATGGAGTGGGAACAGTTGGGGTCCATGGAATTCCGGAGCACCTCAGTGATATTTTTTTGGTTATCTGTGAAAATACAAGTTGGACTTTGAGGCAGAACAGAGCTGGATCCCCTGATATCAGGGTCTACTCTCCTCAAACTTGGTTTTTGTTTGGTTTTTTCCAGGAATCTTGTTTCTGACAAACAGGACTCTCTAGCACAATGCGCAGACTTCAGGAATAGTTTACCGTCCCAAGAAGCCATGCTGTGTTCTGGGCCCTTAGCTGTAATACAGGGACGAACATCAAAGTACGCACTTACTTGCTTCATTTGATCAGCATGTTTGWCTTTTTTCCTATTCTTTATTCATGTGCTTAAATCAGTGAGTTAATTCTTAAGATGCTAAYGGCTCTGAAAATTATCAGTAGCTGATAACGGTGGTTTTTTTAAACCTTTGTACAATTACAGTCTGTATCTTAATGTTATTTTGAGATTGTTTGGGGGGGCAGGAAAGCATGCTCTAAACTTGGTAATTTTAAAGCTCCTCTTTATTGGATGGGTAAAGTATTTGACAATTCTTTACATGTAATATTTTGATTAGCTAAACTGAATTTCTTACATTTTACATTTTAATTTTTAGTTTACCTGCTTTCTGGAGTAGRCCTACAAATTTTGAGTAGTTCAGTTGTCCTCAGGGGATCTATTTAATGAAGTCTTTGAGAAAGTTGAGTGATTAGTCATCTAAGGCATATTTTTAACATCTGAAAATATCACCAGGGAATTGTGTGAGTCAGAGCAGACTCCTGTAGGTAATTTAATAGCCCATCCTCACCTGGATTTGAATTAGATTTCCCAGGCAGTTTTCTATGCTATTTCTGTCCTTCACATCTGAGTTTAATTCTTTTGGTGAGAAAAACTGTGTAAAGAGTTGTATGATTTTATTGCTGTTCTCTTGGAGGGGAGGGGGATTAATTGGGAAARATATTTGAAATCCAGACAAACAACACTCTCTTTTTGAGAGAGAGAAAATATCAGACTGAAAAATTAGCAATTTTTTCAAAAAGGAAATAATTGGTTACTTTTTTCAAATTAGCATTTTTGTGACAATACATTTATCTTCAAGAAATCCTTTGGGTTAACTATATATCTTGTATTTGTTTCATGACTTTCACCTGTGAGGGGCAAAGAAAGGTAAAGGCAGTCATCTTAATTTCTTATAAATGTTTAGGAGTACTTGCTCACTGAAAAGCCTGTGTTTTTAAAGAGAAGACAGATGAAGAGAAGAAGAACAGGAGGCAGAAAACCCTCCATGGATCTTGATGCCTGTAAATAGTCCAGTAGAGGGGGAAGGCAAGGCAGTTTGCTATGAAGTGCTGCCTTGGTCATTAAAAGCTTGAACTCTGGAAGCACTAGGTGCCTCTGAAAGATAAATGTAAAATAGTTTGTATTGCAAGAATATATATTTCTTAAATGAGTGTCTGATTTTATGGCTGGCATGTTAATTTTTCTTTGGTTTTGTAGTTCAGGAAGGCAAGCTGCAAGATTGTTCTCCATGCCTCATTTAGTGCAACAAGAAACAACGCTTGCATACCTGGAGAACCAGATAGCAGCAGCACTTATGTTACAATCCAGTCATGAATATCGCCACTGGCTCCTTATCTATGCACGGTACCTAGTTAATGAAGGTGAGACTTACAATGCTGTGTTACTTCTTTGCAGCTCTGATGGATTTTTAAGAAACATTCTATTCACGTCATGTATACCTATGATTGCACTTAACATTCTTCTTTTAGCACTTGGCTTCTGGACTCAGTGTTTACTTAAAACCAAAACAAACTGCTGAAGCGCATTTGCTTCCTATAGTGCTCAGTACTCGGGAATCCTATTTTGACATGCTAACTGCAAACAGATCATGGTCTGGGGAAACAGTGCGATCTGCGGACTTCAGTAATAGGAACTGCATTGTAAAAAAGTCCAGTGGTCTGTCAGGCATATCATATGTATTATCTGGYAGCAAATACAGATGTTTCAGAGGAACCAGCAACACCTTGTAAAATACGTAACATTCCTCAGCCAACTGACGATCGCTGCCTGATGTGAAATGGAAGAGTTGCTCGGTCTCTGACACTTTGCACCAGAGCACATAAAACTGCAGAGAATTTGCTTGTGTTACTTGCACATTATACTTTCCTTACGTTTTAAAATTTCAACAGCCTGTACTGGTGAGCTCCATAGGCTAAATTCTGTGAGGAGAGAAACCCACAAGAAAGGTTGCTTGTGTCTATTTTATATTTGAATACATATCTCTATGCTATTATGTTAAATAAGGTTAACCAACTGACTTTATACTTCTTGGATTCTAAAGATCTCTGTTGTATCTCTGCTTGTCTGCATTCCAAATTTAGTAGTTCCCATTGTATTAATTCAGCCTTATTCCTCACCATGCATAATCGTTTTACACAGAGGGAAGCGAAATGGTTCGTGTTAGGCCACCTAATAGGTGTTGGCAGAATTAAAATTGAGCTCATTAATTCTTGCCTTTTGACCTTATTTAACAAGAGAGCTTGATGAACTGCATATGATTCTCTCTGTCCTTCCCCAGTTGAAATTAAAATGTTCATCTTGGGTCACATGTTAAAGAGACGGTTATACTTTTAAAAGTCTTCACTAATTGAGAACCTCTCTATTGTGTGTGCAGGGTTCATCTTGTGCTACGCAAATGTCACTGCCTTGCGTGTGTGTATACCCTGGATGTCACTGCAAATTCTGCTTTGCCATAYGTGTATTACTGTTTCACTAGTTTTCTAGGTCTGCTAAATTTTGAAAATTGCACATCCTATTATYGACCCTTTATTTCTATGACCGTTTCAACATCTAATGAATTCTAATCCATTAAAATATTCAATCTGTTATTCTTGATTGGCAAGTTACTCTTGAATGGATGACTTTGTTACTTGCAAGGGAATTCCCCCCTCTGATTTTTTGGGTGAATAAAGCTGGCCTGGAAACTGTGTGCAGTTTTATTAAAGGTTTTCTTTAATTCTTGTGCATATTAATTGGATCCATTTTAATTTTGTTATAAGCTTTTTTGCTAAGGGTTTGAGAGATTTCTTTTACTCTAGTCATATTTTAATGTTTCAGAGTGATGTCTGATATTTTTTATTTTTCACTACTGACTCCATTTTTCCAAATTCATATATTGCCATTAAATGCAACCTAACAACTTTTCCCCTTCACTGTTTTCATCTTGTGGTTTTCCAACTCTTGTGATACCTCTTTTGTATTAGTTCTCTGGCTGTTGAAGTCCATCAGTTTTCCAATGTTTTTTGGTTTGGTTTGTTTTTTTTGTTTTGGTTTGGTTTTTTTTAAAAGCTGGTATCTTTATGTGGGAGGGGGGAATGAGGTTGAGATCAGGGCAGCTCTTAAAACTGGAGTAACTACTTCAGTTTTTCTCCCTATTGTAGATCATCTTTTGTAGTGTTTTTGGTTTTGAGAACTTAAAATAAAACTCTTCGGAACTCTAAAATAAGTGCTTTACGAATCATCTTGTCTTTCCAAAGATTTGCTGTTAGAAGAATAATATGCTTTTTCAGAAATCAATGTTTTTGGCTTTATTTTATTCTAGATACTTTTAACTCTTTCCTGAATGTTGTCAGTTACATTGTGGAGTGGTTATATATAGTGAAATGCTTATGAATGTGACTTTATTTTCTGGTAATATTCAGGGTTTGAATATCGTTTGCGAGAATTATGCAAGGATTTACTGGGTCCAGTCCATTACTCAGCTGGAAGTCAGTGGGAATCAACAGTTATGGTAAGTCCTGATAATAGTTTAACAAAGAACGAGGAAGAGTTTCCCATGAAAATTACAGAACATGGGTAGACAATACAACTTAAAATATGATTAAACTTAGTGGCAAAAAAGCAATCACAAATTCTTTTTGCTGACCCTGGAACCCTTTCCATACTCCACTCTAATCTCAAAAGCAGGCTTCCTCCCATGGCACTTACATTAATTTCATGTGAAACCGTAGACAAACGTGTATTGCCACAGTCTCAGCTCTGGTGCTGTCTTGAGTGTCACGCAGATGGGGCAAAGTTGCATGTTCAGGTCTCCACATTCTTCAGACAGCAACTTAGAAATGGTGACATGCCAATGAAACGTCTTCCCTTCTCAGAGCACATCTGGAGTCTGTAACTGCAGAGGCTTCATGAGTATATAAATGTAAAGACAGTTTTTATTCTGGGAATCATGTAAGCAGAGTAAGAACATAAAATACACAGCTCTCTCCAGGGAGGAAAAAGGGCATGAATCTTAAACAGCTCTATGGAATATATTCATGATATCAAGTAATACATTCTGAGGATGCTTTTGTGTTTTTTGTGCAGGGTTTACGAAAGAGAGAACTATTGAAAGAGCTTCTTCCTGTTATTGGACAGAACCTCCGCTTCCAGAGGCTTTTCACAGAATATCAAGAGCAGCTAGACATCTTGAGAGACAAGTAGCATTTCCCCAGATTTTCCCTGCGGGGCCTGGTCCGAGAGAAACTGCTGAACAGCATTAACCAGAGACAGAAGAGGAGCGAGAGCCCGGTCAGTAGGGACACTCCTGAAGAGAGCAGTGCCGTAAGGGTCCCAGATGCTTCAGGAGTGACCTGCTTTAGTTTTTAAAGAAGCTCACAAGTGGATTCGTGAAAATGATGAGTGGATGAGCTAGACCGTTTCCCAAGCGAAACTTAACCATCGAAGCTGTGGCCTCTGTTTCTATGGAAAGTCGTGGATATGTACTTCAGGGGGGTCCTTTTGGATCTGGATCTCATTTTAATATCAAAACTAGCTGAGAACTGTTTGTGGGGTTTCTTGGATGTCCTGTGAAAAGCACAGTACTTCAGAGTACACTGAACAGCATATTTAACCCTGTTTAGGGTTTTTTGCCTGAGGATTTATTGAGGCTCAACACTATATTAAATTAGATGAATGAGCCACGTAAAAAGAAATTTCATAAATATTAAGGTATTATGCAGCCAATAGACTCTTTCCTGTGAATATTATAATAATAATAAGAGGCTGTTCTAACACATGGACTATTTTTGTACTAGAATTTGCTAACTTGTAATATGGAATTTTATTTGGCCGATAATCAGGCTATCTCTACAAAGTCATCTTGTAGGAAATTTAACTCTAATTACAAAAGCTATGTTTCAAAATAATTCTACCAAATTAACATGTCATCATCTGGTTTTTAATTTTTAAATGTTTGTAAAAGGCATTTGGGGGGGAGGGGGAGGGATACGATGGGGTGGCTCTTTTTGTAAGTACAAAAATAAATGAACATTGCATTGGTTTAAAAAACAGAAAGCAAAAACATGGTCTTGAATCATTAYAAAGGGCACAGGCATCTCCAGAAATGTCAACGCAGGCTGAATCATGTTAACATGTCTAGAAATAAATAATACCGTCTGGGTGATCTTTCTCTGAAAGCGTGATCAGACAAGTACTTGTGATCTCCCTAGAGCAGCTACAACGTTTTCTCCTGGAGCCACATCTCAGGTGAGGTAGCAGGAGCTGTGTGGGAGTGCCCATTATCTCAGGCAACAGAAAGCAAAATGGGCTCCCCGACCACTGCTGAAAGCGGTCAGCGCTGCAACAAGAAGAGAGCTTCATGTAGTTATGGCTGTGTTCCTTGTGCGGCATTTCATAATAACAAAATAGTGCTGGTGGCCTGCCAGCAGTTCACGTGTGGAGTGGTTTTGGAATTCCACTGAAACCAAATCAATCAACTTGCTTTCTTCCCCAAAGTATGCTTGGTGCTGGGAGAGAACCAAGTTGTATGTGTTGGTTCTTTCCAGGACCTAACTATTCAGGTGTGCCTCAATTTATTGCCTGCCTTTTGAGATGTTTTTGAGTAAGAAAATTAGTATTGAAATGAGTAAGTGTATTTAAACCCATGTAAAAGGACAGTTTCTCCCCTAAACTAGCAGAAACAGACAATATCCTTCGCCCTCAGCCAGGACAAGGACTAGCTGTGCTACTGTGGACTTTGGCTGAAGGGGACAGACCCTCTTCAACTGCTCTGCAGTTGTACGGTTGTCTGGATCCTAGAGGGAGGGATGTGTTCTTTAAGGCAACAAAACCACACATTTCGAGGGTTTTGTTGCCTCCTGTATTCAACTGCCAGACCCGATGGACATCGGCTTACTTCTTTGTACAGCGGTCTCCTGTGCACGCTGACTGAAATGTCTTGAAGAGCAATAAGGACAACTGCCTTTGACGCCACACTGAAGAATAGCTGCTGTGAGTTTTCAACAAGAAGTGGGAAATGTAGTGACAGCACAGCTTGATTATGTGTGTACCTGGTGGGGAAAATGAAGGTCATAAGGAGAGCCATCCACCTGCCCCTGGCCTCTAGTCCAAAAAGTTTAATAGTACTGTGACAACCCGTCATGGTAGTGCTGTGACTGATTCCTATGCTATTGCCAATTAGTCTACACTCATGGGAACAGGCATTATATTCCTCGTAGAGTGGAATCATAGAATCATAGAACGTTTGGGTTGGAAGGGACCTTTAAAGGTCATCTAGTCCAACCCCCCTGCAATGAGCAGGGACACCCGCAACTCCATCAGGTTGCGGTCATTTCACGCTCATGTATGCAGGCAAGCAACGCACTGAAATGATTAAAATGGGAGATAGACACCGTGTTCTGGGGAAAAGGTGGGTCTGGTCCAAAGCCTGGTGCAGTCAGTGGGAGTATGGCTATCAGCTTCCATGGATTTTGACTCTTGATGGTTCTGTGTAGGCAGCTGCCAGGTTGATGGTTTAACAAGGAAAGAACAAAGGAGCATGGACAGTTTTGGGGGTGTTTGATAAGTGAAAGTTCTGAGACAGGTGGCTGTTTTCTCCTGCCGAAGGCAAGATGTTTGGATTCTGGCCATCCTCTGTTCAGCCTTGTGCTGTTCGTACCAGTCTTGTAATGAATGCTGTTTAATAGGACTTAAAGGTAATTAGCTAAGGGAAAGTAAGTTCTTCTTTGTCATTAAGTCTTTGAAGAGATGCTGAAATACTTTTTCTGAAGAGCTGTCTCCATRTTAGGCACTGTGTAGGTTTTTCTACTCATTTTTTCTTCAGAGGTTCTGTCACTGCCCGACAGACCAGGTGTATTTTAAATTCCATGCAACAAACTATTTTTAAATGAAGATGAACATTGTTCTTAAATTGGATCTTTTAGCATTTTCCGCTTACGTTCAGCACCTCCTTTTTTCAGACGAGGGCTGTGAATACTCTCTTTAAGGCTGTACTGCATCGTCAAAGGAAGCCTGCAGCAAAATCAGCGAGGAACGCTTTCAGTGCGGGAGCGGGGGCAGGTTGTTTTGAACAACCAAGGAGCTTTTATTAATTAATGGTTTGGACGGGGAAAGGGGGACGGTCACAGGAGGGGTCCGACGTTCTCGCTGGGCAGAACACACCCGCCAAAACTCCCTCAGGGCTTCCCCGGCGTCCCTGCCCTGGCGCCGGTGAGGGAGGACCCAACCGGAGCTACAGCAAAAACGGAAATAAAATTAGATTTAGCTGGGCGCCAAGTACTGGGGAACAGACTCGACTTCACAGTCGAAAGGCCACACACGTGTTTCACGTGTGTGCTTTACCCTGCTGGCGGGCCAGCGGCTGGGCATCCCCCGCCGTCCTCCCCTCAGCGCTCCCGCGCTTCCCGCCGCCCTCAGGCCGGCCCGGCCCCGGAACGCCGCCCGCCGCCCGTGTTTCCGCGGCGCGGCCTTTCGCCGCCGCACCCGCACCGGAAGGGCGCCGCGGCCCCAGCGGTCCGGGCGCAGGCGGCTCGGAGGGGCCCACGGAGCCGCGTTCCCGAGGGGCCCCCGGGCTGAGCCGCCGGGCTGAGCCGCCGCCATGGGGAAGAGGCAGCACCAGAAGGACAAGATGTGAGCGGGGGCGGGCCCGGCGGGTCGGGGGGTGCCTCGGGGCCTCCGGGGGTGTGGGGAGGGCGTGGGGTGTGCTGTGGCTGCCTGTGAGTGACCCCGCTGTCTCGGCAGGTACATCACGTGCGCGGAGTACACGCAGTTCTACGGGGGCAAGAAAGCAGGTAACGGGGTGAAGGGTGCCCCGCCGCCCCCCCGCCGCTGGCCTCGGTGGGGCCTTTTAACTCGGGGTGCCGGTGAAGAAGCGCCCTCCTTGAGCTGGGCGTCCCCTGGCTGCAGCGGGGCTGCCTGAGCTCCTCCCGAGCCGCCCTCGGAGCCCCTGGGCTGTGCGGCTGGGGCTCCTCCAACCCGTGGAGCTGATCAGCGCGGAACGGCAGAGGTTCGAGGTTTAACGCCCAGCCGAGCTGTCCCTGCCGTCGAGAAGTTCTGTGCCCACTGGTGGGGCAGAGCCTGAAGGTGGTTGCAGCGTTAATCATCAAACTTAAGCTCAGTGCTGTCAGTCTGTCAGAGCTCTGAGTTTTTTTCTGATGGTGTAATTTCAGTTGAGGAGTGTACTTGTGCTCTGCAGAAGTCCGATTTTTGTTACAGCTTTGCAAGGTTTAGCGTATTTATCCTTGTCATCAGTAAATTGCCGCCATGTAACTTTCAAATGTTTCTTTGTTACCTAGAAGACTGTGTATTTATTAAAATTATGTTGTGGGTTTTTTCCATAAACAGACCTTCCACGAACTAATTTTAGACGTTTATCATTTGATCACTGCAGGTAAGACAACAAATTTACGTTATCATTACTAAATGACGCATCTATTTATCAGGCTGTTGACACTGAACTATTGCTGAAGCCGTGTTCTTCTGAGGTAGTTACTTTCATTGACTTGCACCTGCTATGACAGTAATGCAGCAAGAAAAAATTCAATAAGAACTGAAACAATATCTGTGCTTTCCGTGATTAGTATCTGCAGAGACTGGAGCTGATGGCTAAAAGGATACACAAGTGATAAAATAATTCAGAACAATTATCGTGTACATTCCAGTCTTTCAAATCTGTGTAATCAGGGCTTGAATCTACTTTTCCCTGCTCAGAATATGCTTGGTCAATCACTCATCTTTCTGAGGCAGTGATTAGGTAGATTGAAGGAATATTTATGCTAATTTTTTGTGTTTAGAGTTTACTGCTTGAAGTGCTGGAGTGAAAGAGGGAAGTTAGTAGAGGTGGGTTAGAAATCCTCACGTAAATGGAATAGTTCAAGAAGTTACCATCCGCATCTATGAACTACTGCTGCTTGGCTAAAAGCTGGCTGGATTATGGAAGCACCCCTAACAAGGGATGCTGAATGTGATTGCCAGTTACTCCCTAGCCCGTTTCAGTGCAAAGACAGTGAGTGTTTCTGCTTGAACCATCTTTTGTGCTGGTGGGGCCCAACATGGCAATGGAAGCGGGCTGGGGAGTATTACAGCATCCCGAGGCTCTATGGCAGCTACACGTTACTGAACTGCACCAGTTTGTTTCATGGATTTTGTTAACCTAACTTCTGTAGAATCAGGTAGTGGGTATTGGCAGCCACTCAGTATTTTCATTGGTATAGGTCTTGCTTTAATGTGCAAGTGAATCAGCAAAATGTTATTTGCTTCTGCCATCGTGATTTCCAGCTGATTTTGCTAAAACGAATGTGTACTTTTTTCCTAGTTTGTCTCTGCAGCCATTTGAATACCCAGTTTGCACACCAGATGGGACAGTCTTTGACATACTGTAAGTTACTGTCTGTACTTAGCTTTGGTTTTGTGTTGCTGAACTGGTTACAGCTGTGTAATCATCATTTGGTCTTAGCAAGTTGGCAAAAATAATCATGCCCGTCAGTAGAGGTTTCTGATGGTGCTTGTCGCTTATTACTTTATCCTTTCTCTTTTCAGGAGCATTGTTCCTTGGATCAAGAAATATGGAACCAATCCAATCACAGGAGAAGTAAGTAATGATGGGTATATTCACATGATGTCTTTGCTTTCCTTATGCTCAGTTTCCTGTTTAATGTGTGGGAGAAACGAAAATGCCTTAATGAAAGCAAAAGAAGTTGAATGGGAGTGCTATTTTGAAGTATGACATTTGTGAGATCAGGTTTGCTGAAATTAATGTAGAGATTTACTAGGGATCTCTTTTTAGCTGAAAAAAAAAAAAAAAAGGGCTTTTGGATTTGAGACCTGATATCCCCTCACTGTCATCCTGCTAATGATCTTTGTAGTAGAAAATAATCAGCCTCGGACTATGTGTGCAGAAGAAAGAGGACAGCATTATATATGTTGGGGGTTTTTTGGATTGGATTGTAAATAGTATGGCAGAGGAAATGTGCAGTTAATTTATATAAACTCCCAGGATATCTTGCCTTTCTTACAAGTGTGGCATAATTAAAATCCGTACAGATGGAAATACAAGCTCTTTCGTTACTGCTAGTGATGCCCAGAAAGCCTGACTGGTCATTGATGGAAAAGACTCTGTACTGCTGCCTCCTCTAAGCAGAATTCTAGTCTGTACAGGGCAAGGGGCTGGCAAGCTCACCTCTTCATCTGTGATTAAACTTGCAGTGATGTTTCCTAACCAAAAGGATATTTGGCTTTATGCAGATTGAAGAGATTAATAGGTGATATTATGAATGGTAAGATTAAGCTGCAAAATCTCTTTTGCAATATATTTCAGTATATTTCAGAAAGCTTCTGACCTGCCTCTGTCGTGACAGTTCACTGTGAGACTGGGATTTCACACTATGATCAGCACCTTAGTGGTTTTTCTCCCCCCTTTTTCTGCATAAATGATAATTATGAAGGGATTACTTTCTGTAGTAGTGTAAAGTTGTAAAGCAGCAGATAAAGATGAAGTACTGGAAATATTTCCTTGTTGGAATTACTTTTTTTCTGGTGTGTTAAAAGGGAGTGCATTGTTTGTGAGGGCATAGAGGAAAATTTTAAACAGGAATTATTGCTTGAGCTGCTGAAACTTGTATTTTCCTTCAGTAAGTGCAGTTACTTTCCCGAGCATTAGGTGGCAGCCATTGCACAGGATTGTCGGTTGGTTTGCAGATGGCTTTGTGGTTTGAGATTACCTTTGAAACATCTTGTGTTTGATTAAAGATTTTCCCAGCAGACAGATATGAGGAGAAGCTAAATACAGATGCAGCATTCCAAACTCTAAACATGAACAGGCTGTCTGAGACTCAGTGTCTTCAGTTATAGCAAACTGCAGGTGTGTTTGTGTGATGGARAAATGATTGAAGGTCTTTCTTCACACATGAAGAGGCCAATGTATTGTTGACAAGGAATGGAATTCCAGCTATTTCATTTGTTTTTGCCAGCTTCTCACCACCTTGCTGCTCTGCGCATTGGCTGGGAGTTTTGGGATGTTGCCAGATCCATTTTTTTCATGCAGAGCAGCTCCATGACACCTGTTCTCGTTTCAGACTGTGAACCGTGATGTGGTTTAAAATTACTTTGGGTAAATGCTAAGCAAGAAGTGTAATGTGTCTAGTGGTCTTGTGTAATATAGAGAAAGGGAGATTGTGCAGAATATACTTGGTGAACCATAAATGCTCAAATGAAGTCAGACTTTGAGATCTGTTAGTTCACCCAGACTTGTGCTTCTGTAGTTGATCTGCAGCACACCTCCAGCTCTCCCCAACGTGCGTCCCCTTTTCCTCTGTATCACTCTCTTTGGGGAGCCCTTTCTTCTTCTGTTTTCTTCAGTGGTGGACTTGTGCTGTACAGCTGTGTCCTCCACAGGACAAAGGTGTTCCAGACCACTTGGAAGAAAAAGGAGATGCTTGCTCTCCAGAACAGCACACAGCCCTGCTGAATCCAGCCCTGCTGAATCCAGCCCTGTGACGCTATAAGTTGAAGAGTGGGGTTGAAGGAAGTGTCGTAATTTAGCCTTTGTTTCCCAGAGGGCCAGCTCTGGTTTTTGGAAGGGGAGGATGGCGTTGGGCAGGAAGGGGATGGGGGTGCTGAGACAAGGCAGGGTAGGTGGCAGAGGAAGTCAGTGAGTTGAGCATGGACATCTCTCGACTGTACTGCCCTCTATTTAATCTGTCATTTTGTGTGCACCTTCTGTTCCTTGTACAGCTTGCTCGTTGTGGAAACCAGAAAATATTTTCTGTAATGAGTTGGTGACTTACAGAAACTTAAGCCTCCGGGTTTGTTTAAAAAGGAATTGAGCCAGATTAGCTGCAATGCCATGTTTTGTATGGTGACTTATKAAGTTACTTTGCACAGATTGATGATTCGTCATTGGTGATGAGGCTCTGGAGAATTTTTCCATTTTTTTGTCCTGAAGTTAAAAATGATAATGAAATCCTTTGTGGCTTGTACTTCTGTTGTTATGGTTTGCTACAGGCCAAACATTTTAGAGAAGTCAATAGGCTACTTGGAAACAGCGTTGTTAATGGTGCACTCTTGATACTCACTAATTCTGTCTAGCTGTCTTATTTCTGAAGTGGACCCCTCAGTGGAGAATTGGAGAGCCTTGCAATCATTAATATATTTATCTTCACAGTGCTCCCAGGGGGTAGTTCTGTGCCAGTCTTTTATTAATTGGATGTTTGTGAGCTGATCTACAAGTGACTTCTCTGATTCTTCCGAGTCCTAAACTATTGGACCAGCCTTCCTTTTTAAAGAAATTTTGCAATGCCAAGATTGCAGTTATTCTTTGATATGCTTAAAATATTTTAAATTGTTTTTGCTTTCCTTCCCTATACTTCCTCATGGTTTACGGTTTATTTTTTCTTGCTTTTCCAAACATTCTCCTGAGGTGTGCAGTATGGACACCAATAACCGTTTAGGAGAAACAAATCACCATTGACTTTTGTCTAGAGTTTCCCATTAACTATTCCAGTAGTAACTTTAGATTCATTTTTTCCCCCTTTTTAATAAGGCATTGGGGTAAAAAATACTTCTGTTACCACACCAATAATTTTGGAAGAAACAGTGCATCTCTTGCAGCTGAACTACAGCCTGTCAGATGGCGTTGGCTCACTTACTTTTTTTGTCAGCTTTGTCAGGACACTGCCCTAGCTTATGTTTATGCTAAAATTGCATAAAATAAAGAGGAAAGTCATAGTTAGYTCATTGCTTTTTACTGAGAACAGCACTTTGGCTTCTTGGGCTTGCAGATAGTTGCAAGCTTGCCAGAATGCTTCATGTAGCGGCGRTATGACAGCAGTGACCAGCATGCCCACACAAGTCAGCCAGCTGGGCTCAGGAGTACCTGTTTCCAAGAAGTGAGATTGGTCAGAGCGTGTCTGGTTTGTTGGAATCTCAAATATGAACAGATGATAGTTCAGCGTGTCTTTTGACAGGAATTTCAAGGAAATTGTTCTTTGTTGCGTGGATATGTTATATGTGGGCTGAGCTATTTTTCTCCTTTGCATTGTAATGTTTCTGATGTAAATACCTATTTTTCCACTCTGGTTCAGTGACATTCTAGCTGCATGTGGGCAGGCCAGATTATTGTGGTTGTAATTCAGCCCCATTCAAGGCTCTGTAACCTTGGGCAAATATCTCTCTTCCCCTGTATCAGAAATAGCTAAGGTCTTTGTCCCTTGTTCCCCCTTTTCTGTGGAAATTTAGTTATTYTGGACAGTTGAAAGTCAGTTAATCTCTGGTGTTTGCTTCTGAGGCTTTGTTCCAAAGTCAATTTTGTGACTGTTTTAAGTGCATCTGCTTTTAAACTCATATAGAGGGCTCACCTATGTGAATTCTTTCTGCACTGCTTGGAGCAAACTAAAATCCATGTGTCTGCTGATCCTGCATAACCCAGAGAGGCAATCCTCATGTTAAGGGCCACATGCAGCTGTGCGGTTGTTGCATATGTATGTCTTGAAGGGCAAGCAGGATTCAGCCGAGTTAATTTAGCTTGGGCTTAACATATGCCTAAGAGTCAGGTTAAGAGACCTGAAGATGCCACGCGGTGGATGTATGAGACTAGGAGTCACATTTCTGGTCCGAATGAGGCAGAGTACAATTTGTCTTGTGCCCTGTCTCATGCAAGGTTAGGACCCAGACCTCTACAGGCCAGAGAGCTTTTTCTTTAGTGTCGCAAGGTTTTAGCTTCTTACTAGGTTAAATAGGAAAATTTTATAAATTCTGAGGGATTTTTTTTAGGGTTGGGAAAGCCTTTTGCTTGGGCTGCCTCTGAAGATAACCATAAAAAGGAGTCTGTGGCATATAAAGAAGTAGTAGAAGGCAGAGCCACTGACATGGAAAATGAGGACTAACTTTGGAGTCGGAAGGCTGAAAATCTCTGACTTTTCCCAGTAGGACATCTGCCTTCTTAAAGAGAGCTGTACCCAAAGTTTTGTTCTGTGTACAAGATAAATATTTGCTATTGTTCTCCCACACTCTTAATCCTGTATTTACCAAATAAAAATGACTTGGGGTGAGATTATGACTAATACGATGAAGTAATTGCGGCAGCACAGGTGCCTGCCTCATGCAGTAAGCCTGTCTGATCCACGCTTTGAAAGCACCCAGAGACACACACCTTGTACCTGCAGTGCCCTGCAGTAATGACAGAGCCTGTAGCGGACACCTCCTCGCTCCAGCGTTGCTCACATAGGAGTGCAAGCAGTGCCCTTTTTTTTTTTAATCATTTGTTTGAAATAAGGTTGGTAGGATGATGCTTGCCTGAATAATTACAGGCAATTTCAAAACCAGTAACTTCTTACCCTCAAAAGAAAAAATTGCAGCTAAGTCTGTTGTTTCAAGACTTTGGAAAGTCATTCTCAAATACATTCCTTAAATATGTTTATTAGCTAATTCCTCTCCCAAGTGCTGGTRGCTATTGTTACTTCATTTTATTGTGAAAGTATGGTTTCTTTTCAATTTGATCAACTAGATTTCAGTCAGTCTCGTAGAAATCAGTTGCTGGTCTTGCAGTGAGAGGAGCTTGCTGACCAGGTTGATGCAGAGGATATGGAGAAGATTACTTTTTTACAGCTGAATTTATTAATCCCACTTTAAAAATGAACAAACAACCTTACAGCACTTTTTTTTATGCACTAAAAAAGTCTTTGGCTGTCTAAATAAGGGAAATCCTGCCTGAAAAGGATGCAGAAATTAGAGCAAAGGTGAAACTTCCTTAAATATAAAAGTGTTTTTACCGTGTACATATTTTGAAAGCACAGATAACAGAAATAGAAAGCACTGATAATTGTTTCTTCACCTGAGAAGTGAACATAATGAGAAAGAGGGATTAGGTATTTTTTTCTTCTTTTGCAATATTCTGAATAAAGAAACTGCAGCCTGTCAGGAGCGTGAGAAATACCAAGTACTGTAGGAACAGGTGTTAAAGTACAGGTTAAATTCCAGCCAAGGCTTTATAGTTCACTACAAATTGCTCTCTGCCTCTGTCAAATAATCAGCGCAGAGCCTGTGTGTTTCAGGAATGGATGCCTGTAAGTGGGTTGCATGAGCTTCATACGTTGCTGAGTCAGAGGTGTCGAGATCAAGATCACAAACAACGCTTATCCAGCGATGAGTTGAGTGGAACAGGTCTCCGGCCTGAATGGGGGAGAGGACAAGTTCAAGTTTCATGTGACCCGTATTGGCTAAATCAACAGTGACTATGGCTTTTAACTCTGTTCATATGGTCTGTGTGGTAATTTACTGCAGATTGCTGCTTTAATTGTGTTATTCCAGGTGTGTTTCTAGATAATGAGCCGCAAATAATGGATGTCATCAGACAAGAATCTGTGCTTTGAAGGTGACCTCTTTCGTGCCAGCCTAGCAGTAGCTGCCATTGGAGTACACTGTCAGGAAAATGTAATAGCTGTAGATAAAGTTCAATGTGATGCACTTTCAGAGCACTTGTCTAGACCTTTCTGCAACATGCTGGTAATACTATCTTAGGATTTTGATGGTCTTCTAAAGACGGCACGCTGCAGCAGGAGTCAGATTTTCCTTGCGACTTTTCATTATTTTTCCTCTTGAAAAGTTTTCTTCATTCTTACTGTTTCCAACGGATTGTGCTTACTCTGAGCATTTTCATTCTTTGTCTAGATATAAAATATTGAGAGGAAAATGCTGTGCAGCCCTCCATAGGCAGACTATCTCCACATCAGTTTTCCGTATCTAGAGTGCTGGGACTGTCTAATTAAGAGGAAAATAATTTGACTAATTGAGATATTTTTCAGTATGTAGAAAAATTCAGAAGTGAGACATTTCCCCCTGTCATTGTTTGTTTGGGTTTTTTTCCTCAACATCAGAGCGCAGCACCTGAAATCCAAGTAGTCTGCTACGTTTTCTCCTTGGGGCTTTAGAAATGAGTGATCATTTAGGTGGATCAGTAACTTCAGGTCTCATTTGGCTGTAGCATAACTGATGTATAAATGAGAATTTTAATTCTTCTCTAGAGAACGCTTTTCACATACATGTCAGAAGAAGTCAGCACGTCTTCAGCTTTGAAATTCAAAGTATATTTCTCAATTTGTCTGATGCAACTCAGTGAAGTCTTCAGATATCGCATAGGTGTAAATGTCAGTTGCCCTTTTTTCTCCCTTTTGTTAAACTTAATTTTTCCTGTATGTTTGAAGTGAAGGAGGGAGATTTTTTCTTGTTTATTTGTAAGAAAAGTTTCAGTGGGGGGTGGAAATACAGTTTTGTTCTGGATGAGTAATAACTTATTACAGAGCAGAGAACAAAGCTTACAGAAATAAAACCAAGGGAAGCTTTGTTGTTGAAAAATGATTCAGACAAATCCAGCTTAGTTGGTTTTCATGTGTTGCAGAAAGAAGGGTGAAATGATCAGGAACAGAAAACTGGAAGACTCTCTGAGGTCTTCGGCTCTCTTGCAATCTGCTTTGCAAACTGCATGCTCTGTCTTGAACCGGTGTTTGCTTTCTTCCTGCTATGACTGCGGAGAGGTTCTTCTGATGGTTTTTCATCTGATAGATATCTTCGGTAAATTTTGGGTTTGACCAGCTTAGTCTCGTTTGTATTTGTGCCAAAACTGTTCTCTCTGTTAGTGTTTACAGCTGTGTATTTGGTACAGAGGAATTTAATGTTTTCTTGACATTTTCTTGTTGAGACTTGTATTTTCCTGTCAGATGTTCTTCTTGCCTTTCAGTTCTCTATACCCTAAATGGTCACAGTTGTCCTTCTCTGCATCTGTTTAATTTTAATTTATCTTCTTTGAACAGAGTTAATCTTAGTCAAACACAGTAAATGCTGGGTGAATGCCTGGTACAGTGGTGGGAATATTTTGTAATCTCTTCCTGAAATACTTTGATAATACTTTGATATATTACACATGATAGTGTAAGACAGAAAGCAGCTTGTATGTGTTGAGACATGAAGGGTGCTGTCAGAATATGATAATTTGTTGCATTTTCTCTTGATAGCTTGGGTCATTTCAGAAGCAGGTACTTATTTATAAATAAGAGTTAGCCAGCATGAGCAGTGGTTCTTCCTTTTCTCTTCTTTTTTTTTTTTTTTTTTTTTTTTTTTTTTTTTTTTTTTTTTTTTTTTTTTTTTTNTTTGGTTTGTTTGTTTTTGTTTCCAGTTGAATGTTGCTGCCTATATTTCTTTGGCCTGTAGCAGTCTTTCAGGCAGGGATGGTTACAGCCATCATCATTAAGCATCTCTCTCCAGGTGCGTTTTTGTCTGGGGGCAGCAGCCTGTGTCTAGAAATGCCTAGAATCCACTCTGAATGAGATGAACTCTTCAATATGCAGCAACTGAACCGTGTCATCTTACCTCATTTGCTTCAGAAATTATTAGCTTTTAGTCAACAGTCTAAATGAGTTAATATTTGACTAGTGACCATAAATTTTCAAGGCCCCTGGATAGAAACATATGAGGACATGATTCCTGCCCAGAGGAATGACCAGAAAGTCGTGTGTCATAACTGGAAATGGTCATAAAACACGGCGGGGGGGGTGTCAAGGCGATGAAGGTCCTGGTGAGGCTGATGAACTGGAAGATGACTCCTTTTTTGTTGGGTTTTCTGAAACTTTCCCACTCTCCTTTGTTACTGATGAACACGTGGATAGTTGGTTGTTTCTCTTCCAAAGTTGTATCTGTGTGTTTTACAGTAGTGCACCCAGCACCACTAAGAGTTAGCCTTTATCTGTCCTAAAAGGGGGATTTATTTTTCAATTCCCTGTATCTTTGGGAAACAGTAAGGGCAAAGAAGATGAGATTTGCCTAGACTTACTGTTCAAGTGCTTTATCAAAGGGAGACGTTTAAAACCCTCCAGTGTCATGAGTCACTGGCCAAGCTGCTGTGCCTCCTTCACACCTTGCTGATGGGGATTGTGCTAGTGACGGGCAGTGTTTTATCCAGTAAGCCAGCTCTGGACACAGGCAGATAAATGTGTCTAGCATTATTCCTAATGCATTATTTCCCTTACAGCAAAAACATATTTACATCTAGGTTTTACAGACTGAACAGATGGTCTCTTTTTTCCCTTTTCCGTGTTTTGGTGGAAGTGTGCACATTGGATGAGGTTTTGTGATTGTGACACTTGAAAAACTAGCAGCTGTGAAATGCTCTAGCCTTAAATGAGATGCACCATGAGGTTTCCCACAGATCCTTACTTGCCTGTTTTTCACTAAAATTGGAGACTAGCTTTTTGATGCTTCTGCAAAGCTTTATTTTCCATGAACCATGTTGTATTTGGCTGTGGGTCTCTGGATTGATAGACTTCTGACTGCATTAAGACTGCAGGTTTAATCTTGCACGTGAAACTAGACATCTTTTTCTCATGGTAATTTCTGTTAATGTGCTACTTGATAGAGCAACATTATTGCTAGTATCTGTGAGCCGTGTGTGTTATCAAGCATATCTTTATGGATTCTCTGGACAAGGCTTTGGTGACCATATGGTGTCAGTTTAATTAAAATTTAAATATGGAAATAAAGTGGTCTGGAAGTGCGTAATGAAGGATCTTTTGTGTCCATTTCCATAGCAGTTCAGTAGTAGATGAAAGCTGCAGTTAAACAGCAGCTTCATCCAAGAATGTGAATTGAGGATATCTTTTTAGCATTTGGTAGACAGTTGTCCATGTGATAAATATTTAGCATTTTTGCTGTTGAACTGAACATAGAAACGATACCTTGAATCGTGAGACTACTCTGGCCTCTTGGCTGCTGACCCCAAATTTTTCATGAAATATTAAACTATATGAAGATGGCTTATCTTGTTAAAACAGTGCTGCAGTTTCCAATCACATTGCCATAATGTGTAGACTTGCTGATGATTTCCAATGCCTTTTATCATCATTAAATCCATTTACAAGATGTGAAATAAGTATCATTATACATGGAGTTATTCCAATACTATTGATTCAATTCATATCCCCATATTTCCTGAAGGTTTTATAGCAGGGAAAATTGTAAGAGGGCTTCTTAAAATGTGAAGTTGTATGCAAAAAGTAACAGGTCTCATCTTTAAAGGAACCAAAGAATTTAATACAAGATTCATGTGCTGTTTTTAAGCTAAATTTGGTACTTGGTAGGCAACATTGTGTTTTAATATTAGTATTTGGTTTGGCTTTCTCTTCTATTTGAGGTAACTCTGTGTTGCTTGTTTTGGTGGGATGAGAACCTACCAGATGGCCACATCAGCCCTGGATGGTTTTGTCCTTGTGTTGTCAACCAGTTCAGATGTGACACGTTAATTTTTCCCTGTGATAGCTTCACTGGATTATTGTGCGTTCCTGCCAGAGGCCATTGAGAAGGCTGTCCGATCCCCAAGTGTTGAACATTTTAACGCTAACKCAATTACTGTTGATAGAGTGGGAAAGTCTGTATTTACTAAATACAACTCTTGCCACACGTCACCAGCTCTACCCATGTGTGGGCAGAGRATCAAATGAGCCCATTTTGATTGCTTTTCAGGCTGGTGCGTATCCAACAGGGTCAGTGCCTCATTAACAAGAAGAACATGCAGCCACAGACCATAGGGATTCAGAGAGTGTAACTAATTGATGCGCGGGTATTGTAGGTCATATCTTCATGAGACACACAGCGATGACAGAGAATGATTTAATTCGAAACAATCGGCATGCTTCATCCGCGAGCTGCCACAGTGTCCCACTAACCTACGCGTCGTAATAACCTCTGCTTTGGGTATCAATAAAGGATGCTGCCCTTTGGGATCCCGCAGGAACGAGTGCTGTCAGCTGACAGATGAGAGCACGCGGGGTGGTGGGGCTTCTCGCTGCTGCAAGAAAGTAGGTCATGGCCAAAAGTAGCCTTGGCTGCCTTTGTGGAAGTGTGCCTGCGAGAGAGGAGTCAGCTGAGAAAAAAAGCTTGCACGGTTTTTGGGTTTGTTTTTTTTAGCCCTTCCTTGCTGTGGAGCAGCTGGCACTATGTGCCATGAAATGCGTCTGCTTTCCAGTATTCTCGCATAAAATATTTTTAGAAGTGAATATGCAGCTCTTATTTCTGCTTAGGGGAAGTGGCGCATGCTTGTGGCCTTTCRTTTTCATTAAGAATTTAGAATTTTAATTAGATCAAGTGTTTTTAATGAACATTGTTTTTTCCTTGCTTTCTTCACTGGAGATTGGCTGAAACTGGATGGTAGGTGTGTGTCGGGGAAACTCAGGTTGGAAATAGTTTTGAACTTGAGCTGTGTATGCAATATTTGAGCTCTCTTATGTTTTATTAGTAATAAGAAATACATGAAAACGAGTACTTTAGCTCATTTTAGGATTCATTCACTCCTGCTGTCTCTTCCCATGAAGACTGGTGCCTGTTTGTGGCATAATGGTCATTTCCATGGCAACAAACTGTGTGATGGTGCTTGGAAAGCTTTGGCTTTTGATGGAGAATAAATAAAAGCAGATTCACCCACACGCGAGAKAACCCTGTTTTCATGTGAAATGAAGAACTTGAGAGGAAAAAAAATATGAAAAAGGTTTTCTGTATCATGTTCTTTCATAGTTTCCTGTGTAATGTATAGGTCTTTCAAAACTGGACCTAGTGGAAGTCGTGGCATGCGGGCTGGACTCCCTCCTCTGCGGCTGCTCCGTGTGCAGTTGCCCGATGCTGCAGCCTGGTCTTGGGCACTGAGCTGCCATTATAGGCCACGGCAGTCCTTTGTAGCAGATCATCACCTGGTTTTGTTGTTCTGGTGCTCCAAAGGTTTCCTTTGACAAAACACTAAATCCCCCTCTTGTCTTTCCATGCATTAAGACACGTTAATCAACTTCTCAAAATATTTTTGAGGTGTTGCCCTAATTATATTTCCCCCACGTATTTTCTCATATACAACTCTCAGTCCGTTTCCGTTCCTTTTCATAAATACATTGCACAAACARCATCCTTTATCAGTAGCAGGAAGTTCCCTCATGATACAGCGTGGGACTGCTCGGGCGCGAAGCAGTTGCCAGCTGAGCTGAAGCGCAGAGTTGCTCCAGAGGGCGTGAGCTGACATGCCAAGGTCACTTCTTCAACACAAGTTTGATAGGAGGCCAGTCTGCAGCATTAAAAGTTTATAACGTTCATACAGCTCTTCAGTATAGAGTTCTCATCCTGCAAAAAGACTCCAGGCAGTGCATGTATTTCAACTCCTATATGAAAATCACTATTTTTTTTATTTACTGTTGACATATAAGACTGTATAAGTGCTGGTCTCAGTGGGGAACAGATGCCAGCACAAGCAGCTGATGCACCATGAGTAACTGATCCTGAAAACTAACGTTTTTCCATATTATGGAAAGATGTGACCTGAAATACCATCCTATTTCCCTGGGTACAGAGTAAGAGTCTGAGGACTTGGCAGCACTTCTAACAATACATCATATGTTGACAGATGAAACAGTGTACTGCAGCTTTTGCTACCTTTAAAGTCTGTACAGCAGTTTAGTCTGTCTTTTCCACTAAATTTCTGTCAAGGTATAAATCTGAATCTTTAGGCATGCTAAACTGTTTCTTAGGGAGCTGTTCCCGTTTTTGTGTAAAGATGATCTGCTCATATGTTTTGGAGATAGCTCAAGTCTGCCAGGAAGATAATGTAAAGGCCTTCCTTCAAATTATCAATGTTTCCAGCGGTCGTATTTCTAAAGGAGCTTTTTCTGGGACATAATTTTTGGGCTATTGCACAATATGTGCACAGATGGATGCTGCTTTGTGTTAATAAGTTTTTTAGGTTGAACAGATCTGTCCAGGATCATATGTTCATTTTGGCAATTCTGCTGTTCCCCTACTACTTCTCTGACAATTTTGTTCTAGTTAAAGGATAAATAAATGAACAAAGCTCTGCATTCACTTCGTCACTTCAGAACCTGCCCTTGCCTTTGCTGTCTTTCTTTGTACCCCAGCAGTGTGCAGGTGTTGGGGTTGGATTTTTTTGAGAATCCGCTGAAGGAAAAACAGCCGCACTGGTCTTCCATTGCCGAACTAAATACCACCTAACCTGGCCTCTTTTTTCCCTTCCCCATCTTATTCCTACTAGCCCTCATTGCTCTTCTTGCTAATAAATTAGAGAGATGGTTACCTTTCTGGCAGCAAATGTGCCTGCCAGTTAGCTGAAAACAATTTGAGAAGTGCCTTCCTGTAAACGAATGAGTCCAGCTGTCATAACGTGTACTCTCTGAACCAAGAATATGAATTTTGATTAGGCAGAAAAAGCCCACTGACTTAGTTTCACATGATTTCATTATCGCTCTTTGCCATAATGATTGAACTAGCAGTGTCGGCACTGCGGCTGGCAGATCTCTACTCGTAGCTGTTTATAAAGAGCTGTCTGGGTTATAAAAACCTCCCTAATCTGTTCAGGTGCGTGTTTTGAGAAGAGAACCGATTGTTTCTTTTAAAAGGCCTGTGCTGTGTGTGCTTTTAACGATCAATTTGTCAGTAAAACTGTCTGTGACAGCTGATACAATCAAAGGGTTTGTTGGGGTTTTTTTATATCTGAGGTCCTGACTCAGCCTTGCAGCTCGCTGGGCTGGACTTTGTCTCCAACTGGGTGCCCCAGTCGAGCGCTACCTCACCGTCCCAGTGGGCTGTGCTGGTGGGGCGACCCTGGTCGTGGTATGCCCCGTCATGCCAGCAATGTGCCCAAATCACCTACTGACCCTATTAAATGACGGGCATACGTCGGCCTGCCTTGTCTTGTTACTGAAGGTGCACTGTTATTCTGGGCACGCTTGTGGCTTTCATGTCTTAGGGAGGGTTGCAAGGAGGGAGCAGCCTGATCGTCTACAAGGGTTTGCCAGCCCGATAGCTCTTCCCTCCCTGTGTCAGAAGGCCCCTCCGGAGAGAGGGCAGCAGAACAATGCTGTAGACGTTCTTCTGATGAAGCGTGGGAGAGCAGGAGCTAGCTTAGTTTGCGGTGTCCTCTCTGGAGCGGGAGAACATAGCCCTCATTTTGTCAGCCTGCAGGACCTCCTGACCTCAGCTGCCATCTCGGTTCCCTCTTCCGTGAAATTGTTGCCTGGGGATTAACTGGCCAAAGATCCCTCCTGGGTCTGCCTTCATGACCCCAAGTGCCTCTCCGGGAATTTGTGCCTCCATTTCTTTTCATTATTGCTGGTTATCACATGGGCTCCACTACACGTTTCCTGACGTAAAAGAAAAATTACAGTTACTTCAGAAAAGGTAGCGAGCTTGATTGCCAGAATGGTTTGCTGGCTTTATGACTTTCATCAGAGGTGTCACTTCTGATCAGCAGCAATGATCTTTGCCTCTTAGCTTTTCATGCAAACTCCCCTTTCAATTTGTGCTAAGGCAGAGTTGCGCAACTTCTCGAGCTTGCTCGCTCTGGTTAGCGCTGTACTGTGTCAAACTACAACACTGTAAATAAATGTATCCCGGTTCTCAGGCTCGGTGAGCCTTGTTTTTGTGGGCTGTCTGTGACTTAAATTCCCAGGGTTCTGATGATTCAGATGACTTGCAATATATTATTAATAAATTATGTACTATTAAAATCCTCACACTGATGTTACAGTTTCCTTTTATTTCCACGGTTAGATTCTGTTGTGATTAATTTTTTTAATGCTTCATTTTCTTTAGAAACTAGATGCCAAATCACTTATAAAGCTGAATTTTGCTAAAAACAGTGAAGGTAAGTGCAGTAATTTTCTGTGTGGTTTTTTTTCTTAATGAGTGCTTTAATAAATTCTGGTTTGTCTTACTCATGGTAAAGTTACGTAGTTTGTGTTTTCTATCATGGTTTTTATTTTTTGAGTAGAATAACTGCTTCTTGTGAGTGACATGTTTACCTTTAAAGTTCCATTTCTGTTTTTCTTTACAATGGGGAGCTGCAGATTATTCAGCAATTTCACTTTGCTATAGCTACTACTTCAATAAGGTACTATTTACTTTAGGGAAAATTTTATGTTACCTTTTTTCTAACTTGCCTATGGCATTATTTGCTATTCACTTGGTTTTGAGCAACTTTTTGTTTATAAAATGAATTAGACTTAAATGAATACATGGGATTTTATGAATAGCAGTACACAAGAAAGCACCCTCAAGTTTTATTTCTGCAGGGTTAAAGATATAAAATCTGCCATCTAAGAGAGGATGCTAGGAATAAAAGAGAACAGTGGAGATGAATTCATCTTTACAAGGCAGATAATGATTTCTTTGAAATGAGAGTGGCAAGGATTGGGTGGGAATAAAATTCTGGAGTGTCTGTCTCCTTATCTTACCAATAGTCCGTAGACTACAAGGTCTTTTCTCTAGCTGATGGATTTCTTCTGCGTTTAGTGTTCCATCTGTCTCAAGAGCAGAGTGTTAAAAAATGATCAATAGTGACTGTGGCCAAGTTTTTTGAAAGATATTGCGATGTTGTGCTTTCCTTAAAGAAGTCCAGTTCATAATGCTAGGGTGGAATGACGGCAGCCACGCAGTCTCAGAAGCCTTTTCCTTAAAAAGGTGCATGCTGTGTCATTAATAGATCAAGGGAAGATGCAACAAAAGAGGAAGAGTAAAATGTTGCATTTCTGTCTGTCAGCAAACTTTTCTTTAAATCTTGACCTGTAGCATAGTTGCTATGTACGTAGGATCTTCTCTGTTCACACCTATACAATAAAAAAGGTCTTCAGATATTGCAGTTTCTTCCATTTAATGGTCCCTCCTTAGCTGAGTACCTTCTATCCCGATCGACAAGTGTGTGCCCTCAGCAGCTCTGCTTTTGCTAGAACTGAAAACATGGTGATTTGCTCTTTTTTATGCAGCAGGAGTGAGGCCTCACATTTTACCAGCGTGTTTCTGTATCCATCAGTTGGGCCATACCCTGATGCCACTTCCAAAAACCCCTTTCTAAACTTCCTCTTGAATTTCAGACCTTTGTAGCAATGGCTTTCCTTCAGCTCTGGTGGCATTAACAGAAACAGTCCTCAGGTTTTACTTGACTCTGCATGCTGGAGGTCAGAGTGTCTCCTCTGGCTGATCAGTTAATCGGTAAATACTCTGTAGGTGCTCGCCTCTCCTATCTCTGCAGGTGCTGTGAGCAGTCTCTGTTCTGGTCTCCCTGCTGGTTTTGATTTTCAGATGGTAATTAGGAAAAAAAGAACCAAATAGGCCCAACCTTTTTCAAAAATCTCACCCAAACCCCCAGGTCTAGCAAACTGATCAAGTATTAATAACCTCCTTCTAATTGCTTTCTGCTGAGATCATCCAGACATTTTTCTTTTTCCTCGTATATTGCCTTCCATCAGTTTGCTTGTTGTTGACATGCTTAATATTTATGCTGATCCTCCTGGGAAAATTCACAGCTTGATTAGAGCAGAAGCTGGGTTCCTTATTGAATAACGTGTTCAGATTTAATGGCATTCTGCTTGCCACATTTGAATACAAAATGCTCTCCTCTCCTAAAAGCACAACAGCTGCTGTGAACTTTTTTGTAGGATATAAGCTAAACTTTTATTCCTGGGAACAACACTGAAAATAGAGCACTGGGCACATTACAAGGTACAGGCTCATGCTATCAATAGAGCTTTGATTACAACAATAACAATTATATTGTGGTACTTCACAGATACCAAGCAAGTTGGACAAAGTTCTGTGTTGGATTGAAGGCAGTAGATTTCAAAACTGCATTTTCATTGCTTGCTTTATAATTCTCTTAAGTGTTACTTTTTCTGTTTGGCACTGAAGAATCAAAGCGTAGTTAAAACACCATTAAATACACACTGAAGTTACACTTTATATTAAAAATTAATGTAAATATCCTTCACAGAGATTAGCTATTTCAAAACAGTTGCAGGGACTTCATGCCAAATTTAAACTTTTTTCCCCTCCATCAGGTAAATACCACTGTCCAGTGCTGTTTACTGTGTTCACCAATAACTCCCATATTGTGGCCATCAAGACAACTGGAAATGTGTTTGCCTATGAGGTGGGTTCTCTGTTGCATTTCATTATTAATATTTTATACTTGATGCATTCATTCAAGATCACAAAATGCTTTAGAAAGGTAGGTAAGTTTTATTCTTGTTTTACAGCCAGGGAAATTAAAGTACAAGGAGATGAACTGCCTTTACAAATTGTTGTCCAGTTTTTACCTTCAAAATATGAACAACCCTAGAATATGATTTAAAAGATATTTTTAAAACCTTTTCCTGTTAATCTGCATGCACTGAATCTTGTAGACCAAAATGAGTAGCTTTTATATGCTCCTCAGTTGAATTAACAGACAAACCTTCTGTTGTCTTCTTTCTGATACGGAGTCATCACCAAAACACAAATTGCCTCATTTCTATTCATATCAGTGAATAAAAAAGAGTATTTTAACCGGGGCTGGGGAAAGAGCAGAGAATGCCTTAATGGACACTTGAACTGCGTTTTTATCTGTGTTTTGTGAACATGTGAACCCAGGTGGAATTTTAGTTGTGACTTGTTTGCATAATCCTTACTGTAAAAGCAAGGTTTATTTATTTTTCAGTAGCACATAAATCCTTCAATTAATGGATCTATATCCAGTGTTGTAAAAAGTCTGAACACCAAAATATCTGCTTTTTTAAATCTGTTGATGGGAAATTCCAGTAGGACTTTCAGATACTGAGAGAGGAACAAGCTGAAACCATTGCAATCAAGGAAAAGGCTGGATTCATCACGTTTTTGAAAACTTGCATTGTTGTAGTTGAACTGTCTTCATTCCAGCTGTGAGAGCAGTCAAGATTAGGTTAAAATAGAAAGTGTTTTCTGTTCCTTCTGGAAGCATGATGCTTTGATTGCTGTGGTTAAAAGGCAAGAATGAGTTTAAGAGTAGTCTTTGTTAAATGCTTGTCGACATTGTAAAACTATTGGTCAGTTTGCTACAATTTATAATACGGGGCTTCCTAAACAAGCTGTGCCAAGATGGTCTGTTTCTCATGTGGTGTACCACTTGAGCAATACCATTTATCGTTTGTTATAAGCATAGAATTAATTTACGGACTTTTGGAGGTACTAGAAAAATATTATCACTTTCATTTGTGGAGAATAGAGGACATCTGGGTGAATGAGACAGATTCAGGTTTTTTGCAGGTAGACCTCCATAGTCGTCTCTCTGTATGATGTATTTGTTCGTAACGACAAAGCATTTATTCCGCATTGATTCTCACTATGAAATAACACGCTGCTGCTTTGTTGAGCATCATTTAATTTTCTCAGGTGAACAGAAGTGTTGCTGCAGGCTAGGTGCAGCAGTCAGGGTGGACAGAGTGTCAGGGGCTAATGCAGCTCTGCTGTTGTACGAGCTGGCCTGGGACGTGCGTGTCTCCCCGAGGGGTGCTGACAGTGGGGGAGATACAGACCCCTTGTTAAAGCTGCCTGTCTTATACCATCTGTAAAATACTTAACTTAGAAAACTGCAAGCAAGATTTTTTTATTTTGGCAGTACTTTTATGATGAATTTGGTTAAAATAATATGCATAACTATGGAATGGAGACTGCAAGGTTCTTTTGGTTTTTTTAAAAAATAAACCACACAAAACGGTCGAGTTTTGTAGGGATGAAAGACAAAAGCTTCTCATCTGTTAAAGCACACAATGAAAATATTGCAGCTGCCATTGAGAATGAAGGGTGAAATTGTTTTCGTTATCATTTGTCCTTTAAGGTTTTATTGGTATCGCATATTTACTTGTAATATTTACACATTAGAATCCAATTTTTAATATCTTGTGTCTTTTGCCTGTCTGTTAGGCAGTTGAGCAGCTGAACATAAAACCAAAGAGCTACAAGGATCTTTTGACAGATGAGCCCTTCACTCGGCAAGACATTGTGACACTGCAGGTACACTTTTCTCTCGGTTACATGTCTTACTATACAGGTTTTTTGCAGAGGATGAAATGTTGCTATGTACACTGTTATAGCAGGAATGTAGAATAATTGAACAGAGAAACATTGTCTCTGTATGTGTTTTGGAGATGGGGAGAAGGGGAACTGCTGTATTTTCTTTGTTATCCAGATGAGCCACAAAGATGCCATATAACTTAGAGCCTGACAAATCTCTAGAGTGATTATTGTGTGCCTTGTAGATAAGCAGATTTTTCAACTTTGTAAATTGAAGGAGAAAAAAAAAGGTGCCCAGAAAAAGTCAAGGATGCCATGTAAAAATGTGAATTTTGACAAATGTATTTGCAGTTGCTCACTATTTCACTGTATCTGACTGAATATAAGGTCTTGTGCATAATTGTAAGTTTTAGATATGAAACTACACATAAAATTTTGGGGTTTTTTTCTATTAATCTTACCTGAAAAATTGCTGTGACACCTCTGATTTATTGTGAGACTTAACAGAAGTGCATTGGGAAAAGACTGGGTGGAGGAAAGGTAAAGATAGGTCCAGAATCATCTTCAGCTCTAGGCAGCCAACGGTACGTGGTCTATGTTATCAAAAGAAACGTGTTTTAGAATGTAAAGTATATAAACTTTTAGGAAGTTGACATGTTACATTAAGACTGAAGTTGATTGTTCATTTTACTCTTTTGAAGAAGCCTAGAAGTCTCAAAGCTTCAGAAAAGCATTTTTTATAGAATGTTTCTCTAAATGTAGAGTAAAATAAGCAGCAAACCAGAGGATTTTCTTTAAGTGCTTGCTTAGAATGGTTTTCTTCTGAATAGATACCAATGTTGGTCTTTTACTGATTTTAACGGAATTAAAACCTAAATTAAAACAGCATTGTAAATTTCAGAGTGTAAAAGATAGTTATTTACAGATGAAGTTTAGTATCAAAAGATCTAAAAGTTTTGTTTAAAAGTAGGCATTTTTAAGCTTGCGTGATTTCAAAATAGGGGAAAAAAGATTCAAGGATCATTATTATTGGAGTCATGAGTTAGTATGCATCTCATGAACAGTTAATTGCCACTAACCAAGACTAATACAGTCTAATTTGAATAGAAAAATATTTTTCATTTATGTCTAAATTTAAATGAAATGTATCCCTTCTTCCCTGCTCCCCAGTGCTGAACAGCATGTTTATAAATATTTTTCCTCTATTCCTTTGGGCTTGTGGCTGTTCAAGCTAATGCAACAAAGTAAAATGTTTTTAATCCAATGGAAGCAGAAAACATAGCTTTTTCAGACTGAGAGCTCCCAACAGAATGTTATTTGAATGTAACTGCATGGTTGCTAATGGATTTGGAACAGTAAAAAAAGACAACATGAGTGACTAAAAATGTTTCTGTGCATCAGTATGGAAAACCCAATTATTTTGAACAAATAATTGAAATGTGCAGTCATTTAAAAATATTTTGGTATGTTTTGTAGATTTGGAATTGAATGTATGTATAAAGAGTGTGTTCCTGTTACAYGCCTAGCTTTGATTTTTCATAAAAGCAAACAGATGCTATAGTCCCCTAAATCTCAAAATGTAATAGCTAGCAATTGAGATGTTCCCAATGTGGATTTTTATCAATATTTTTCATCTTCATTCTGTTCTTGACATGTTGGGTTTCTATCTTGCTTGGAGGAATATGTCCGTTAACAGAAACTAAGTASATTATGATAGTTGTCCAGTCACAGGTACACTCATCCTGCCAGCTACATGGAGGTCACAGCCATACATTGCCTGTACCTCTCTCACGTCCGTTTAGGATGACGTTTGTAATGCATGAGTAGATTTGTTCCTCTTAAGTAAACAACTCATTATGGATTGGTGTTAACTTCTGTGGTGTACAGTCTTGTGGTATACTCTTCTCAAATAAGTTTAGAAATAGCAAAGMTACCCCCATCTTGGGATTGGACTGGAAGAGATTTTGACCATCTGAATGCTGTTAACCAGCTAAAGTTTGACCCTTCACCCAATTAGTTTTTAAATATTTTTTTCAAAAAAGGATTTTCAACAAACAGGTTAAAATGGCTTTGGGSCGTTGAATGAGAAGTGAGAGCCGTTTAATGCACTGCACAACACCCACCGCAAACTTGCAAGTATACCTTGATTTCTGCTATTCAAATGCTGCCCTACCCTGACTTGCTTTGTTGAGGCCAGAATGCAACCTAAAGTGGTATGACTAGCCAGGGTATTAAAGTTGCTTATGTATATGTGGTATAGGAATCTGTTGTTACTTTCTCATAGTATTTTCTTCATGTAAATTGTTGAAAGACAGACCAGTGTCTCCTCTACAAGCTCTCTTGTTGACAACACTGCCGGCAGCGTGGTGGTTTCACACTGCCAAGCTCTACCACCTGTGGCTTTGTTTCTTAGCCAGAGTTCGTGACTGCAATCTGTTGTGTTTCAATTTGTGGCTCTAGAGCTCTATCCCAAATCCTGCTTCTCTTAAAAACCTTTCAGTTCTGTGTTGAAATTTATCACTTTGTTGTTTTCCCATTCCCCCATGTAAATTGAGTACTGTGGTATCTGAGAGAGCTGGAATTGAGAGCGAGTTGGTAACACTGACCCTGCTGTTTGGCAAAAAGGTAGATATAAAGGAAGTTGCTATAAAAAACATCCTTTGCTTTGCAAATAACAGCTGAATAGGACTGTCTGTAATAGCTGTGTTGATCAATAGAAAATAGCATTTCCAGAGGCTGACTCTGAATGTCCTAGGAAGCAGATGGAGTACCTGTGTTTGGTAGTGAAATACAACATGATAAAGGGAAAATTTGAATAATGTATGTTTACAGATTATTTGTATGATCACATTTTTCCTTATTGATACATAAAGGGCAATCCTACAGCTGCTAGGGATGTTCTTTTACCAGAATAGCAATTCACCTCAAACTTGACCTCTCTCTCCTAATGTATATAATTAAAAACAAAACAAAACAAATTTGCTCCTTCCAGAAGAGAGAGAATTGCATAAAATTCTTTGTTCTGTTCTCAGTGCTAAATGTTATTTAAACACTAATCATAATACATCCTTGTTATCTTTTCTGGTGGGCACCATCTCAGCTGGTCGCTTCGATTTTAGTGATAGTTATTTGTGTCCTATTGCTGTTAAGTTTACTTGTTAAAAAGGACAAATTATTTTAGAACTGGAACTAAAAAAAGCAAAATCACAACTTTAGTTGTTAATAACACCTAGATCTGTGATGCGCTTCTCTTTGTAAAGGAATCCACAGCGCTTCCTGCACTTACATATACAGAAATTGCTTTTTTCCCTGTTGAAATGCAAATGTCCTGGGAGCATGGCAATTTTTCGTCAACACATGGCAATATTATCCAGCCCCTCAGGGCAGGAGGTAAAGAATAATACCGTATCCTGGTGTGCAAGATATATTACCAAAACTGGAATGTAGTTATTCAGGCAAAAGATGTCATGGATTCTGGTTTAATATCTTGCTGATAACGACAGAAATACATGTGACATTATTCCATAGGAAACCCTTCCTAGATACCAGCAGTCTTAGTATGACTGGATTTTTTAGACTGTAGCTCCTTTCTTAGCTGTGTGATCTTGCCACAAACTCAAGTCAAGCTTTCCATCTTCTACAGTGCAGGTGTTACTTTTTTCCAAGTTTCTCTCTCCTTACAGTTTATCATTATTTCAGGTAATTTTTCTCTCATCTGTACTGGTTCGTATCTCTCCTAAATGGAATATTGCTGTTGTATTTTGTCTGTGTTTCTCGTAACTCTAAACCCAGTTGTGTTCTTTTACCTTGAAAGATGATCAGCTCAGCCTAACTAGCATCCCTTGAAAATGTCTACCAGCTGACAGACAGCTCAAGTACTTCAAGATTTATTAGTTATACTTAATGGGTAAGGTATGATGTAAAGCACTTAGAGATCTGTGAGGACAGGGTATCTGTAATAGGAAGGCTGGTATTGTTGAAGCTTGTTTGCAGTGTTCTTACCTCCCTTTTCTGCTTCCCATTCTGGTACATTGCTGTTCATCGTTTCACTTTGCAGTTGTTTTAAAGGTAGGATTCAGTATAGCTTTGAAAGAGTTTTGACATAATAAGATTGCATTAGACTACGACTCGGAACTAGGTGATTCTTTCAGTCCTGTGTTTTACAGGTTTTCAGCTAGTTTTCAATCTAAATGTTTAACCTAATTTGAAGTTATCTTCCAAGTAAAATTTTTGGGGGTGTAATTCAGTGTTAGATCTCAAGCTGTGCTGTCCRCCATTTAATCTTTGTGACAAAATCTGGTCAACAGTCTGGTAGAAATTATTATTAATTAGTGTTACTGYAAATTCCATGTGTGTTTCAGTCATATATTTTGCAAATTATTCTTTGCATAATGATGTGGAACTTAATAGCAAGCATATAAATAAGTATAATCTGGATTCCCTCGGATAAGAGTTGGCAGGCTGGAGCAAGCACCTGCCCGAGCTCAAGATGCACAGAGAGGAACAGGGTCAGGTAGTGCTTTGCTGGACATGGTGGTGGGCTCTGACAGTCCTGTGGACTTCTTCCCATCACAACAAGTGTGAGAGGGTCCTGAGGAGAGCAACGTAAGAATGCTGCAATACCCTGCTTTCACATCCCATTTGGTCAGAAGCGTTCAGAGGAACTAAGAACAATTTCCCCTTTAGCCCCCTGTCAATTCTTCATCCTCCACTGTGTCTCTGTTCACAAACAAGAAACCACAGCTCTCAAATTTATGAAGATACAGCAGAAATTATTCCTGCTCTGGAAACTCTTAGAAGCTATTGCTGGGCTGTGTGCCAGCAGGGGAGGGGAGTTAGTGAGAAGTGTGGCTCTGCTCAGTGGCAGTGCTTGCAGGTAAAGCAGAGGCAGAGGTGGTCTGTTCCTCTTCGCTGGAAGAATTGCAATAAACCCCCCCAACCCTGTTGTGCTAGTGGTAATAGGCACAGTCCTCTGACGGCAGCCTGCTGAGAGCCTTCCCTGATAGATGCATGCTAGCAAATGCATCAGCTTTGCACCACAGAAATGGAGGGGGTTCCTGGGAGAAATAAATAGACAAAAAGAAAGTCTGGGTAGAATGCAAACAGGTTTGCTGCCATTAAAGGAAAACAACGGCTCATATTGTTATGTGCTTCCTTATGTCAATTTTATTGTTTCTGTACAACCTAATCAGCCGTGGACAAGACATGGTTCCCGACAAGCTGTTAAACACCATTGGCATTTATGGCAGGAAGCATAACTAATGAGCTAAGTTGGAGGTAGCTGAGCTGCACACTGTTAATTGATCTTTCACTCCTCAGCTGTTTCTCGTTTGCCCTTTGTGAGACAGAAGGTCAGAGCAGATTTCCTGTCGGTTGTGGGCGAGAGCTCTTTGAGGGCGAATCCTGCACCAATGCATGTGCAGAGTGGCTGGTAAAGAAGTGACGCGCTGGGACATGGTCAGCGTATGAAGGTAACAGTCCTGAAGATAATTAGGGATGCAGCATAGCTGACCAAATGGTAAGAGAGGGATCAGGCCTCAAAGAAATCACATGGTCTAAAACTGCGCTGGTTTTAACCTGCTTTTTTGGAGGGTTGTGTATGGTGCTTAAGATTAACAGAGTTTAAGCTGTTTCCCGGAAAATGATAGGAAAAAAAACAAGTGGAATACAACTGGAGATTAATTATTTTCAGAGCTCAGCTTTCAGGAAAACATCAAATGTGAGATTTTTAATAGTCATGGTAGTTAGCAACCCTTTGAAGTCTGTATCTGTGCTAGTAATTTGCTAAACGAAAGTTTATGGTTTGTAACCTTAATAAGAAAAACCCTGAGACTGCTACTCATGGTAATTTGAATACATATTTTTAAACATGCTAAGACAAACAAAAGTAGGCCAATTTACTCTTCATGGTTCATCTTCCTTTCTGGTTTCTGTGCGCTTACACAGAACTTATTTCTTTAGGCCTTTGGGCTCTAGGCCTTAATCTTAACAGGATTGGGAGCATCCCCGTGAGTCCAGCCTTTCTCTGACCAGGAGAGGCCGTTAATTCATTAGAGCTCAAGGCTTTGATGATGCGGGTACGTCCGTCTGCCGTCCCTGCGGTGTCTTGGTCGGACTGCTCTGATTCTGTGCCCAGTAACTGTCATGGATGCAACGAGAGGAACTTGGCAGGCTAATTATTAATGTTTAGACAGTTTTCTTCCTGAAGTGATATGTCTAAAGACCGTGTGCACTTTTAAAATTTACTTAGCCCTACCTTTAAAAAATGTGTATCTTGTGTTGTAGGACTCAGTACCATCAGTAAGGAAATGGTTTGTGTCTTCTGCAGCACAGGTTGAACTGGTCAGATGTGTTTCTGCACTTGGGGATGGTAGAAGCAAATGGTGTCTTGTGTTTAACTTAATATTCACCACAGTACTATCACACTTAGTATGCGCGTTTGTCTAATTCTAATCAAACTAATTCTAATCAAACTTCTCCTAGTGTATCATGATGCTGTATTTTAGAGGGAGGAATCAATATGTCAACCGCTTGTCCTAGGTGTCCTGTGTAAGATGACACTCAAATTTCAACTTGAGGAACCATTTTTGAGGGTTTTTTCCACTGACAGAGGGAAACTGGTTTTAGAGTAGGCGCGTGGGTTGTCTGCCTTCTCAATGCATGGTGAGACTCCTGCTTTGCAGAATCAGGAACACAAGGGACAACACTGTAAATCAAACCTTTGTTGAGGTTTCTGTTTGAACAAATGGCCCACCTGAATGTAATGAAGGACCTTGTGCAGAGGACCTCGGTCTCAGTTCTGGGGTTTGAGGTTGTCTCAGGTCCCTCAGAAAGCAGATGGATGGCTGTGGTCTGCAAGGAGAGGGAGCTGCCCTGTGGCCTCTGCTGTCCTTCATACCATAATGGATGCGTTGCCTATGGGGAGGTTAGCGGCAATTTGGAGAGCCCTGGGAAGTCCCTTGCAGGGAAGGAGACTGTAAACATTTTTGCCGGAGTTGCTCAACGCCTGCAATTAGGCTGGTTAAGCCAGGTAAACGTTTGAATGAACTGTGGCTGTGAAACAATTTGAACTAATCTGATTTGTGGTACCCTGAGCACAAAACACTTGGTTTCATAAGACATTGGCAATTGTGAAGTCCTTTTATTTATTTTTGAACAATCAATAAATCAGTAAATCAAGAAGCTTTATTTAGAGGAATATAGTGAAGGTGTTTTCTTGTTCATCTTTACTGCTGTCTCCTGCCCATGAAAAGTTGGTTTCAGGAGTCAGTCTTGCCCTTCAGCTTTGCCATGAACGGCAGACATGTGGATTGCTATAAATCCATTTGTCTCTATTAATGCGAACACACAGATTTTTTTTTTCTTTTTTTTTTTTTTTTTTTCCCCTGGAAAGGGTAAGCAGTCTTACTTCCCTCACCTTTTGAGGTGGTACATTTATGTGCAAGGCGATGATTTCTGTCTGGGAAAGCTGCAATTCATGATTACTGAGGAGTATTTGGGAGGAGGCAACCTGTGTCTTCTGGAAACACACTGAGCCCTTTCTCTAGATTTTATCCATGCATCTTGTTGACTATCAGAAAGCAAGGCTGAAATTATCTCTATTCATGCATACATAAATATGTATGTGAGGTAATAAATAATAAATACACCTGAGTGTCGGTGTCAGAGGATACAAAAATGGTTAAAAAACAGGTCCAAATTTCCTATTCTTTAGTAGTTTTATTTAAAGGTTATCTGTTTCTAATGCAAGATCTTAAAGATAAAATATCCTTTTTTTTTTTTTGGCAGTCCATGTCTTGATGAAGATCTGTTGGAGGGGTATAGTGGGGCAGGAAACAATAGAAAATGATTATATAGTGTTTGGGAAAGGGGACAGCAGAAAGCCAGGAGGTCATCATTAGGGTGCAAAATCACACAGCTTGATTTCATGAATGTGTTTTGGTTTTACTACCAGCAGTAAAACTAAAAATGCACTCTCTGGTGGAAGCATACCATTTCAGGGATGAACAAAAGGCATAATTAGATCATTTAATAAGAGATGGAGCTACCAGCTGTGCTTGTATTAATCATTACTTTTAGCAGAGATGGAATGGTCAGAACTTCTTACCAACAGTGGTGGTCTGAGAAGCTTTGTTAAATTTATTTGGGATAGTACTATTCGTGTCAGTGTCATAGTTCCTTGCATAATATGCTGCATTATTTTTATCCTGAACTTGAAACTATTGCATATTATTAAGATATTTTAGTATTTTAGATTTTGAAGTGTTTTCTGTAAGATAGAATTTCCAGAAATGACTGGGTGTCCTGGGCTGAAGTTCTGACCTTTCTGTGCTGCAGAGGAGCTTGAAGAGAAAACCTTGAAGTCATTGCAAGAAGAGGATTAAGGACTGTTTAATAACAGTATATGTAACCTAGATCACCAGTAGGCATTCCTTGTCTCACTCTCTCTAACAAAAGGTCAAAGTTATGCAGAAAGTTGCCTAGAGATAGTATAAAGACTCACAGTTAATGGACTGTGTATTATTGCTGTTTTCCTTGAGTGGTCACTCAACAGGGTTTTCATAATACCACTTTTTGTTGCTTTTTAAAATTATTTTTTATTTTTAAACGTAATTCTGTAAGCACAGATGTCACTATTAAAAAAAAAAAAAAATCAAAACAGTTCTGACTGCGAAGACTTGCTCTGAGGTTTATTTGTATTTTGAAATGCATTACAAAAGTTCACAGAGCATGTGCAAATCGGGCACACTATTACAAGTAGGAGATAGCTAATGTGAATTTGCATAGATCTTAGACCAAACCACAGAACAAAGAAAAGAATCAGGGGATTGCAGCTCCTCGTTCTTTCTTCTCACTAGGATAGGGTAGACTCAGCTTAGTTCTGTTAGTAACTTCTGTAGGCAAAATATGTGTAATACTATGTTTGGGACTAAATTCCAGATCCCTAAGGAGCCTACTGTGAACAGGCTTATTGTTGATGTCGGTTGGGGTTGTTTGCTTTATATTTTTTTCATCTTTCTGTGGTTTGGGGAGTATGGAAGTTATTCCGTCTCTCCCTATTTGTTTATTATGGTGGTGTCTGCCCTTCAAACTAGTCTGTTGCATGGAATGGGTGCCTACCAAGCTCTCTGATACTTGGTTTTTTAATTATTATTTTCAGGATCCAACAAACCTGGATAAGTTCAATGTCTCAAACTTCTTTCATGTTAAGAACAACATAAAAGTAATTGATCCAGGTAAGGATGAATTGAAGGTAGGCTGGGAAAACACCAGCCCCAATATGCAAATTCTAAAGACAACGTTGTGGAATTGACGCTATTTTCTGGATGGACATCCCTCAGTGGCTACTGGTAACTTTGAAAGCTCCTTGAAAACATGAATAACTTGTTGAAACTGTCCCTTTCACATCAAAAGGTGTTAACAAATTTTGAAGCCAAGACATGATTCTTTGAGAAGTCATTAACTGTCTCTATTGAGTGCTGTGCAAACACAGAAAGCTTTCCATATCCTTTAAGAGTAGGTAGATGAGAGAGAAGTGAGAAGAGGAGGAAAAATAATTTGCCAAAAGGTTCATTAGCCTTGTACCAGAACCAAACAAGGAAACCTGCATCTTCTCATACCTGTCTGCTAGGCTCTCTTTCATGTGTATCAACAATGTATTGCCCATCCTTCTGTCTGGATAACAATGGACATCTTCCAAGTTAAAGACTGATATAGATTTTTCTAAAATAGTCCCGAAATTATTTTAATAATAAAAAATAAAATGCCTTTTTTTTTCTTTCTAGATATCTAAGAAATTTGCTTCTCAATTCTTTTGTGATTTTTTGATAGCTAAATGCTTAGTAGTATCTGCTAATATTAAATTGCTGAAGGAAAAAAATTCTCTCCTTTGCCCTTGTCGTTTCCTTTAGAACTGTTTCTAATGAGGTCTAATTGCTGATTCTAAGCATGGTGTGTTTTTCTGGGTCTTAGTATGCTTATCTTTGAAAATAAGTGGGTATTATCTCAGAGATGGAATATTTAATATCCAGCAAATAGTAGGCATACCAAGACAGAGAACAAGTGAAACTTGTAAAAATAAAAAAATTAAATTTAAAAAAAAAAAATCAAATTCTACAGTTCAGTCCACCAGGCTCCTCCCCCTGGTATCACATTAAAGATCTGATCTTGGGATTTTTGCATCACAGGCCTGGCCATTCAGTGAGGAGACAAAGGACAGAAGTTTATATTGTACCCAACTGTATCTCGTCTTTATTGTTCTATAAACATTTTACAAGACTTGCATGAACTTAGATAATTTCTAGTAGTTACAAAGAAATTTTTGCAGTAGTTGATTTGAAGTTGTTTTTTTCTTTTGTTTTACTTCATCATATTGGCATTTATTGTGCTATATTTCAAGTTACACTGTCGTTAGTGTTATGCATTGCTATTTGTTACTGTTTCTGCAGGAATAAATATAGTTACTAGACCTTTTTATTTAAAAAAAAAAGTAGAAATAATATCTGGAAGATTTTTGTGTAACTAGATATGTAATAAACTGAAGGAGAACAACACAGATTTTTTTCTTTTAAATCTGAATGATTTAACTTTGTCTTATCTAGATGAAGAAAAAGCAAAATTAGATCCATCTTACTATTTGAAAAATACAAATACAGAGACCCGAGAGACTTTGCTGGAGCTTTATAAGGAATTCAAAGGCGATGATATTCTAGCAGCTACTATGAAGGCTCCTGAAAAGAAGAAAGTGGATAAGCTGAATGCAGTAAGTTGACTTAATTTGTAGTTTGGCACTAATTGACTTCTTCAAGAATGGTAATAGATGTTTTTCAGCTTAGAGGCCATATTGCAGTATACACAGACGCTACTCCCTCTGTTTTCTGTTACATGGAAATTGTCATAGATGAGAATATGAGAATCGTATTGGGATTCCTGAGAAATAAATGGTATGTGTCAGTGAATTTCTCTTTGTTAAATCATTGTAAATGAACCTAAACATTTTAGAAATGGAGCACAGTAAGAAGAAAGAATGTTTATGATGTGGTTATGATGTATATGTTGGCAGAACCTTTCTTCGCTGGTTGTAATCTCTTGCTTTGAATTTGTTTATCATTTGCTTCCTGCAGTTATTGGCAGAGACAATGCACCTTAAGGGCAGTGCAAGTGAATCATTTCTGGTGTGGGCAAATATATAAATGATCCACAGCTGCTTCTCCATTTTTTTCCACTGGAATGCAGGATTTTTAGTGGAATTATTTTAAAGGATGTTCTTCCAGGTGCATGTTACTGTGTGTTCATGGTTGTCAAGAGAAACAATTCATCTGCATCTAGATTTCCTATATCAAAGGCTGTTTGAAATGGGCAAGACAGAGTATTCTTCTTTCCTTTAATAATTCTGGGATGTGTGTGTCTTCATGCTTTGATTACACTTACATGAAAACAAATAGCAATGCAGCATATGGCTTTTAATGAGGAGGCTTAGTGACAGATTAGGGATTGACCAAGGAGTAGGATCACATTTGCCCCTTTTTCAGGGCATCATAGTGTTATAAGAAAACAAAAGATGCAGGGAGAAGAAAAGGAGGTGAGAGCCAACGATGAGCTCTACACATGTTGGAGAGTCAGATTGTCAGCTAATGATGTGGATGGGCATAACTATAAACTTCCATAGGATGCAGTGTAACCTTTTGGATAGAGCATTGGCCTGACCTGTATTCTTTACAGGCATTGCCCCAGAGCCGCTACATGTCTCTCCGGGTTTATTAGATCTTTGTAATTTACTACAAAATCCACGTGTGACGTTCACATTTCTTTTCTGCAGGAGAATTACAAAGCTCAGAATAGACATTGGGAACCATGGGACAGTGCCTCTGCACACAGAAGGGCCGTGTGTGGGAGGGGGAGTGGTTTGCTTTCCTCCACAGTATCTCTGTGGTTCACTGGATTTTTCTTCCACTTACTCAGCAACATTGGAGAATTTTACAGATGTCTTGCCAGCAGTACTCCTTTCGTATCTCCACCTGTGGACGTACAAATAAATTCTGATAATAGAATCTTTGCATAATGATGTATTAAACTATAGTAGAAGCARTAAGCCCCTTCAGCTCAGCGCATGGGCAGCCTTAACTAGAGTTTCATCAGAGCAAATGTTATGGGTAACAGATGGAGAATTATCGCTGCATCGTGCATTTAGTTCTTTCTATAGGAGCTAGAGCAGAAAGTCTGCTTTCAGAAGGATGACATTTGTGTGTTTCTAGTGCTTATACAGTATCTTTAGTAGATAAATTCTAAGATCTAATGTCTTTTTCTCTTGCTTTTTCCTCTGCGAACAGGCTCACTATTCCACTGGAGCAGTAAGCGCTTCCTTCACCTCCACTGCAATGGTGCCTGAAACTACCCACGAAGCAGGTACCAGAACTACCTAGCTACAAGCTGTTTATTTACTTTCCAGTTTTAAAGTGTGCTCCCTAGCACACATACATTTATGAGGACTGAAGGAATGCATTGATAGTTGGTCAGTAATGATGTCATGGAAATGTATTCCCTGAGCAGATATATCCCTACTTTCCAGTGAGCTCATTCTGAAAATAATGGAGCAGTTATGAATTAGCTTCGGCTTTGAATGGCAGTTACTTATGTTGAACTGAAATTAATGAGGTATTTTCTATGCCCAGGGACTATGAAATGGGATATCCACTTATGTAAGTTAGGAATGAAGTATAATCTCTCCTCAAATAGCATACAAAATCTTTACCACCTTTTTGGCCTAACCCCGTATTGGTTAGAACGACAGCAAATTTTGTGGTGATAACTTTTGATTTACTGCTTTTCAAGGTTACACAAAAATGCATTTTAGTACAATGAAGTTTTCCTTTCATTCTCCAGCCTAAACACAAATGTATAGAATTTATTTGATTTGAATATTGATTAAATAGCTGAGCCATTAGTATTCCCAGTTGAAGAGAAAGGTCTGGCTTTTGGCACTAAAATTTAGAAGTATGTCACACACTTAGGCAAAGATTGAATACATTGCTAAAACTACCTTTGCCAAGTTCAGTTCCTTTACTTGGTGGATTACAGTGATTTGCAGGTGAATCTTTGAGTGTTGAAAATATCTGACTAACTGGACATTCTGACGAAATGGAAGTGGAAACATCCTAGATTGATCCTTTGGTTTGACTTTCCAGTAATGTTTCCAGTAACTTAGCTTCATTTGTTTTCAGGACTGGGTTGGTCCTCATATGTCAGCAATTTGTGGTTGACTGATGACTACCTGCTTGACTTCCAAGTTTGACAAGAAACTATTTGGTTTCAAAGTAACATTTGTGATTGGTGGACATTACTTGAAAATTATAGTTTGTAATATTGAATGCTTCTGTGACTTAAAAATATAGATGATATTGTTGGCTCTCGAGGAGTTGGTGGTTTTCTATAATGGAAAGTGTTTTGCACAGAGATTAATGTGAGATTATCATAGATGAATCTACAAGGATGTCGTGAGGTTATGCAGGGAGAAAATTAGAAGGGCCAAAGCCCAACTAGAACTTAATCTGGCTAGTGCCGTAAAAGACAATAAAAAATGTTTCTATAAATACATCAGCAACAAAAGGAGGGCTAAGGAGAATCTCCATCCTTTAGTGGATGTGGGGGGAAACATAGTGACAAAGGATGAGGAAAAGGCTGAGGTACTTAATGCCTTCCTCTCTTTAGTAGTAAGACCAGTTGTTCTCTGGGCACCCAGCCCCCTGAGCTGGAAGACAGGGACAAGGAGCAGAATGAAGCCCCTGTAATCCACAGGGAAATGGTTAGCGACCTGCTATACCACTTAGACACGCACAAGTCTATGGGGCCAGATGGGATCCACCCAAGAGTACTGAGGGAGCTGGTGGAAGTGCTCACCAAGCCGCTTTCAATCATTTATCAGCAGTCCTGGCTAACCAGGAGAGGTCCCAGTTGACTGGTGATTAGCAAATGTGACGCCCATCTACAAGAAGGGCCGGAAGGAGGATCCAGGGAACTACAGGCCTGTCAGTCTGACCTCGGTGCTGGGGAAGGTTATGGAGCATATCATCTTGAGTGCCATCACGCGGCACGTATGGGACAACCAGGTGATCAGGCCCAGTCAGCATGGGTTTATGAAAGGCAGGTCCTGCTTGACCAACCTGATCTCCTTCTATGACAAGGTGACCCCCTTAGTGGATGAGGGGAAGGCTGTGGATGTTGTCTACCTAGACTTTAGTAACACCTTCGACACCATTTCCCACAGCATACTCCTGGAGAAACTGGCTGCTCATGGCTTGGATGGGCATACTCTTTGCTGGGTAAAAAACTGACTGGATGACCAGGCGCAAAGAGTTGTGGTGAATGGAGTTAAATCTAGTTGGCGGACAGTCACAAGTGGTGTTCCCCAGGGCACAGTATTGGATAAAGATATTAATATCTTTATCAATGATCTGGACAAGGGGATCGAGTGCACCCTCAGTAAGTTTGCAGACGACACCAAGCTGGGTGGGAGTGTTGATCTGCTTGAGGGTAGGAAGGCTTTACAGAGGGATCTGCACAGGCTGGATTGATGGGCCAAGGCCAATTGTATGAGGTCCAACAAGGGTCAGTGCCAGGTCCTGCTCTTGGGTCACAACAACCCCATGCAACACTACAGGCTTGGGGAAGAGTGGCTGGAAAGCTGCCTGTTGGAAAAGGACCTGGGGGTGTTGGTCGACAGCTGGCTGAATATGAGCTGTTAGTGTGCCCAGGTGGCCAAGAAGGCCAGTAGCATCCTGGCTTGTATCAGAAGTAATGTGGCCAGCAGGACTAGGGAAGTGATTGTCCCCCTGTACTTGGCGCTGGTGAGGCCACACCTCGAATACTGTGTTCAGTTTTGGGCCCCTCACTACAAGAAAGACATTGAGGTGCTGGAGCGTGTCCAAAGAAGGGCAACGAAGCTGGTGAAGGGTCTAGAGCTCAAGTCTTATGAGGAGCGGCTGGGGTTGTTTAGCCTGGAGAAGAGGAGGCTGAGGGGAGACCTTATCGCTCTCTACAACTACTCGAAAGGAGGTTGTAGCGAGGTGGGGGTCGGTCTCTTGTCCCATGTAACAAGCGATAGGACAAGAGGAAATGGCCTCAAGTTGCGCCAGGGGAGGTTTAGATTGGATATTAGGAAAAATTTCTTCACTGAAAGGGTTGTCAAGCATAGGAACAGGCTGCCCRTGGAAGTGGTTGAGTGACCATCCCTGGAGGTATTTAAAGGCCGTGTAGATGTGGTGCTTAGGGACATGGTTTAGTGGTGGACTTGGCAGTGCTAGGTTAACGGTTGGACTTGATGATCTTAAAGGTCTTTTCCAACCTAAACAATTCTATGATTCTATGAATTGCAAAGTACAATCCCTGAAGACCCAGTACCCCAGGGGAAGAGGACAGACAGTAGAATCTAGCAATTTCTTTTCTGATGATTTCTAAAGATCAATGAGTAAGCTTCCAGAGAACTAATTATTGTCTTTTGCTTTGATACAGCTGCTATTGAAGAAGATGTTGTGAGATACAAATACGTGAAGAAGAAGGGCTATGTGCGACTTCACACTAGTAAAGGAGACCTAAACTTGGAGCTGCACTGTGATATGGTACTGTGTGCCCCATAAGATGAATCTCTCTAGATAACAAATAGAATGGGAGCTGGTAATGGAAATGTCCAAAGAAAGGAATAGTGTTTAGTTGTAATAGATACAGATAAATAACTAGCTTTCAGTTGTTTTGGTGTGTTTTCATACATACACAAAACTCCATTGTAAAAGGTATATATATTATTTTACATATTCTAATACTATATGTATAAATGTACTATATGTATAAATGAGTAGGCCCACACATTTTAGTGGACTACTTACAACATGTCAAGGTACATGTTTAGAGCTTTAAAGGGTCAGGATTATAGTGACCTAAACAATGACAAGGAAGGTAGAGAGAAAAAAGAAGGAAGAGCACAGAGAAGAGAGAATAACCCAAGGTTACACAGCAGGTTACTGGCAGAACACGGAAAAGAACCTCAGTGCAACTGAGAGCAGTCTGTCAGCCTGAGTACATGTAGTTAAGATCCTCAGAAATGGTTAGATTTGCTTCTAAATCCTGAGCTTTAAAGAACAAACCTAAATGAAAACCTTAGAATATGTTTTTTACTTCCTGCTCAGTTTTTAAGGTTCAAGATTTCAAACATCTTCCCTCTGCCATTAAGAGGTAGACGTTCATTTTAAAAAACAACAGACTAGAGTTTTTTATAGTCAATACAGTCTGATTCTGGGGGGAAATCTGTGGCTCTTAAAATAATAAACATGGCAAGACTTGTGATAGACGGATGAGTTGTGGCGACACTGATGTCTCAGCCGTCACTGCTTGCTGGTGTGCTGGCTTATTTATTTGTACAAACACATCTATAAAAGGAAAAAAGTTTTCAATGTAAAAAGCCCAAACCTTCCATTGTTTACTGAGATTTTTATCTCAGGAGATTATAGGCCTGAAGGTAGATGTTTTAGGAAGTTGAAGGATGTGAGTATGGGTTTAAATGGTAAAACTTCTGCTTGTTGGGACCCTCGCAGAATTTAAGGACAGTGGTGCTGGCTAGGAGCTGGGGTGTCTGGTGTGAAATCCAGAGATGCACTGGGAGAATGCATCCTTTTTTGCCTGGGAGAAAGAAAAAGGAGCAAACAGGACAAGCCTGCTAGCTTTCCCGTCTCTTCCTTTCTCTTGCACGAGTAAGGAGCAAGATATGTGTAAACATCTCAAGCTGATCTATGGAAACAGTATGAGAACCTCCACAGCAGCATATCATGCTAGTAATTCTGTAGGTCCCTGTCATCTCTACAGGTGTTTTCCATGCTCTTAAATAGTAACACTATGTAATAAGGCAAAAAGCAGAGGATGTTAGTACAGCAATATTTGGGGGAAGCAGCAGAATGAGCAGATTGCATTGAATCATTTGTTTTGCCATATGTTCTCAAACTGGCTCCTGGCTAATGCAGGCTGACTGCAGCTATTCTTATCAGTGTGAGTTTTTTGGCCACTTGTGTGACCAGTGTCACTCAGTCCTGAGGACCCTGTCTCAATTGCCCATTATAAACTTCCTGTATGATATCCATTGTGTTTCCTTTTTTCCAGATGAATCCCTATTCATCTCCCTTTCACACACACTGCTTCCTCATGTACACATTGGAAGTGTGCACTTTTTTACACAACCAGACCTGCTTGAACACTGGCCTCTAGCCATCTGTTTGTTTCATTTCTTTGTGTTGATTAAATCTGTGTGAATTAAGCAGACCTCTGGCACTGCAGAGGGGAAAAAGATATATATTTAGAATAAGTAGGAAAAACTTGCTGCTCTAAGGAGGTTTCCACAACATCCACTTTAGGTCATCATCCTAGGTCTATTAAATCAGTTCTTCCGGGAGGCACTTGTTTTTCTCCCTTTACTATATAAGGAGTTTGTGCTTCTAACTTTGGTTTTCTTGAATCACACTGAGGTTAGGACATAAGGTAGCTCAGTGCAGATAGAGCAAACATCTTACAAACATACAATACATATATAGGTCACAAACATATGCACAGATCAGCTACAATGGTTCTATTGAGATTGCAAAGACAGACGTAGAAAATGGGGAAATGCCAAAATCAAGCCTTTCTAAACACATCCAGTTCACCCTGCTTGTGAATATGCATGGTAATAGTCTTAATTAATCATATGCTGAGTTTTTTATCAGCTCTCCTGGCTTATTCAGTGCACAAGCTGAACCAGTTCTGGGAGCTGTTTGGAACTGTGTAGTGAAATGGTTTATATGCAGGATTTGGTTTTCCTGCAAAAGTGTAGAATGTGGGTAAGGTCCTTGAATGCAGTCAGGGGGAACTAGACTGTATCATAATGCTCACCCAAATTAATGCTGCACAGGCTTTTTGTTGCCTGACTTTTCAGCCTTCATGATTTTTTAACGTAGTTGGCATGGGTAGTACCCTGGCTTTTCAGAAAGAAATGGAAAAACACATTTCAGCCCAAACAGTGTATTGATACACACTGAGATCACCAGCAGATTTGGGGCCCCTGGATTCAACACTCAGTTCTGTGCTACTTGAGTGAATGAGAGAGACGATAGCAGTATGAGGTTGTCATTACTGTTTGAATTCAGCCAAAATGTGTGTGATTTGGGGAATTCATATATTTATTCTCTCAAGCAGTGCAACTGTAGGAGCAAGTATATGATTTATAAGCCATATTACAGTGGTGCTTATCTTCTCTTTTTAAAGTCTGAACGCTGCCTGACTGGTTGTTGTCTTGACCTGACCACAGGCTCCTTTTTTTAATTACTGAGCGATATCCTGTGCTCTGGTTATTATGGAAGCCACCCTAGCAGTGGTTGTATTTGCACAGTACTGCAAATACATGATTGTGAAATGCTTTAGGAAGCTTGAGGATGAAGTTGCTATATAAATATGACAAATGAATACCTGTGTCCAGAGGTAGGACTTGCAACATTCAAATTACATTTTAAAATAGTCTTATGGGTTAGGTTTCAATATACACTTTGAGGTGAAGTCTTCTTGCTGAAATAAAGAACAGCAAGTGACATACTTGCTGCCTTAGAGTGTATGTCTACTGAATCTTCAATTGTATTTTCAAGCCTATGGGCTGTCTATTTAAGCAAAATATTCTTGCAGTTGTGCTCTCAGCAGTCTGCACTGCTTCTGAAGCCTACCCAATATCCTCCTTGCCTTCAGTAGTCCCCTTGGGTTCTTACTCCCTCTCCCTTCACAGCTCTTCTGTCTCCTGTTCTTTCTTTCCCCTGTTTTTTGTGAGCTATCTGGCAGTATGGATTGTTTGGAGTTCAGTCTGTATGTACACTGTAAACTTTTGTTTAAAAATAAATCTAGGGATCTTCATACACTAGTACTTTAAGGTGCCAATCAGTAAGATTGATAGTGATGAGATTCTTCCTAGCACCAAAAACCTAATCAAGAAATGTTTTGTATTGATCCAGGGGAGGAAATCAGTGCTGCAGTGTGATTGAAGTCATCAGTTACTTTGTGACAGAATTCAGAAAGAGAGCATGAAATAGGGCTAGAATCCAGATATTTTCTGTGTTGGAAATCACTTGTTCAGAGCACCAGAAAACTTTGCTTAGGTTCCAGAAAAATGATGTGTGGTGTAAGTCATTGACCTGAGAAAAGGCAATAAAGACTTTGGAAGATAAGCTGGACTTTTTTCCACCCTTTTGAATTTGTGCCTCAAATGAGCAAAGGTACATTACTGTTCTCTCTTTGCATCATAGCGGTGTGCATAGTGCTCTTTGTTTTTCTCCCGGTCGTCTTATTCAGATACAGTGTTCCTCCTGATGGGCACTAATCAGATGGCCATTTGTTAGGGACATTTTCCAGGAAGCTGAGTTCAGCTGGGCATAAGCAACATTTGTTGTATAGACTAATTGGAAACAAATTTACAAAAATTCTACTTGCCAGAAGTAATTCTGGCGATTACAGAAGATTTAACAGCATCCAACAAGTGTTACTCTCTCAGCTCTAGTCTTATGCATTGCCAAACAAATAAATTATGAAAAAATAACTGATGAAAGGCAATGAACGTCACTGGATTTCTTGCATTGTATTTACTGTGATTTTTCTAATCTCAAGTTCTTTTAGCTGCTTTAATCAGGATGCTGCTGTCTGTATCAGGGAGCGGCTGTCTATATCATCCGTGTGTATTCTGCTGTATTAGTGACTATAGTGATGCAGTTGTACCTTGCAGGTGGTGGAGCAGCCTCTTAAGGCAGGGTGGAGGCAGACTCCTAGTCTCTGCACCTGTGAAAGGGAATAAAAATTCCTCCTTTTGCCTCTAGGTTGCTTTGAGGCTTTGTTGTTTAGTGCTTGCACTTTTTTATTTTCATTGTGCTATGGAAATATATAAAAATTTAACACTCCAGAAGACCCTGTCAAAATGATGAACAGGAGATTTGGTGTACTATCTCCCTTCTCTCCTTTGTGAGTTCTCCTCATACAGGTGGTCACTGTGGGGTAATGATCTGGTGGTTAAACACGTGCCAATAGCGGTAACTGAATACTAATCCGTAACTGCCACGGCAGTTTTTCTAAATTCGGCTGTCTCTCTCAGGTTTAATACTTCAAGGTTTAAGGGCAAGTTGGCATAACAAAGAAGAATGTGAGATGGATTTCAAAGCTCCATCTAGCACTCCACAAATGCTTTTTGAGGTTTTAGGACCTGGCAAACTCTGCTTAATGATGATGTCTTGGCATAACTATCTGAAGAAGCCATTATTCTACAAACACTGATGTTTTAATCTTTTGAGGCCCTCTGACCTGTTAAATATGCCTGTGATCTATAAATGTGTCATCCAGCCCCTGGTCTTTGAAATCATCTCTCCTTTTGTGTGAGGGACTGTTCTGAAGATCAGAAGCCTGTAAACTTCTTATCCATTTCCGGTGGGAAAGAAGTGAGTTGCTGAAAAAATCCTTTGACCTCCTGGCATGACGAGGTTCCCCCGTCTTCCCGAATCTCTCATTTTCTTTCTGATTTAAACATCCATTCTACTCACTTTCTGTCAGCATCATTGTGGCACTGTCCGGCAAATAACTGGCTGATGTTTTACCAGTGTCTTGTTCACTCAGTAACATGGTTGTAGGGATGAAGTACAGTGGTCTTGGCATGGTTGTAAATGGCTTATTTCATATTTTTTTCATCGAAGTAGGTCATTGTAGGAAGAGCTGCAACTTTCAACTTTGAAAGTTCTTGTCAACAGAAACTAAAAACAAACAAACAAAACCGTCCTTCTCCAGTAGGAGAACAGCTGGATAAAAATGTTTGTTGTTCCTGGTGTGTTTTTATCTCAAAGCGCTACAGTAGCAGACAGATCTATTTCTCTTCTTTGTGGTTGGGAGTGAAATGGCTCTGTGCAGCCATATTGATTAACGGGTTGTTGCTCTTAAGTGACTAGAAGCTAATATTAAAAAAGTTTTTAACTTCGGGGGCATAACACCCACGCTTGAGAAAGGAGAAACATTTTCATGTGAGATGTTGGTAGGAAATGCTTTATCTGGATGCTGCCATCGTGCGCTCGTCCTCAGTGCTGTTTTGCAGCAGTGAAGGGGCAGTGGGAGTCCCCGATGTCCCCTGCTGCCCATGCTTGAATGGGACATTCAATGTGGGGTTAAGGAAGGTGCTCAGCCACCTCCCTGTGAACCTCTCCCTGCACTGCGGGGCCTGCTGCCCTTGGCTGTCTCTGCACAGTTTCCTGGCAGCCTTTGGCCTTGGGTAATTGGTGGGAAGGCATTGTGCACATTTGGACCTTTCTACCTCCCCAGCCCCACTGACAAGCTGGATCTGGGGAGGGAATCAATTGTTATTGGATTGTGTCGCTTGTTTTTTGACATTTGAAGGTGCAGGCATCCCATACCAGCTGCGTCTGCCACTTAGTGATCCCGAACCTGAGGATGAGGTGGGCGGTTTGGAGTTACACAGCTGCTGCTCTTCATCTTCCTCTGACACATTTCTTGTTTGTACTTTGGCTCCTCTGATGAGAGCGGGGTGACCTTGGGAGGCTGACAGCTACCAGAGCTTCGCTGACTAGTGTGGAAGTGCTTACAGGTTGCATCTTCTGAAAAGGTGGAATTTATGTGCCAGTTGCAGACTGACGAAATGCCAGGGAGCCGCCACGGGACCTGCGATACTCCAAGTTTTACAGCTGCTGGAGGTTACTCAAGCAATTAAAGTTGTGTTCTCATTTAGGCTACCTAGTGGTGCTATGTCGTGCTTGCCGGCCCCATCCTCATCAGCACCCAGCCCTGCACTGCACTGTCTGACAAACTCCTCAACCCTTGTGTGACTGACAAATTTGAGAGGGGAGGAGAGGATTGTTTTCTTTTCTACCACCGCAATAAATAAAAGTTAGAGGAAAAGTAATGACTGCGGCTAGGGATGACGACTCTGCCTCTGGAGAGCTAGTAGTTAACATTGACAAATTAGGTGAGTGAATTAGATGCCTTGTTTAACTTGAGTTGTGCTCAGCTAAACTGATTGATTGTCCCTGTATTTGCAAAAAAGTGAAAAATAAAACCGGAGTATGTCATTTTTTTTATTGGTATCTTGTCTAAGCTGAGCATCTTGCTTAGACTTTGAAAAAGTTTTCAGTAGCATCATTAATGTCAGTACTGTGGAAGAAATGCCTTTGAAAAGTGAAATTTAGCTATCTGCTGGAATCTTGGCTAAATAGCTAATTAAATTACAGTGGGTTTCTGTGTAATGAGAATGCAATAATTCTGCTCTTTGTTCTAAGCAAACTTTGAGGCTTTGAGGTAGCAAAATAGGCAAATGTTTGCTATCAAGTCAGCAATCTGTTACCTGAGGCATAGTTTGCTTGGTCTGGTTCTTTTTAGTATCAGTAAGAGTCTGGCCAAGTGTTTTACCCCACAATGCCCTGATGCTTTCATCTCTSCCAGTGCTCTCTCACTGGAACTGTGCTCTTCTGATCACAGATCACAAATTGACCTGAGCGCATTTGCTCACTGTATGAGCAGATTGAGAATGCTGTCCCTTACATGAACCGTGTCTTTTTTGAACTGAACCACCCTAGGCAGCTGTTGTTTGCCACCATAACCTGTCCCCGGCTCAACCCCTCTCGCACGTAGGGGGAACTGTTAGCAGGAATGTGGAGCTGGCAGGGGGTGATGTTCGGGTCTATAATAAATGTTTCTCCAGCAGGAAATGTCATGGGCTTCCCACAGTGAAATTCTCCCCGTGCTTTCGCAGTGGGCTTTGTGGAGTTTTGGATTTTCTTGTCCCTCTTGCTCTGAAACAAATGGAGCATGCTCCTAGTCCATTGGTGCAAAGTGAAGTAGGGTAGCTTAAATTGCCTTCCAGTACAGTATTATGCATTGAAACGCACTAGAAACATTTATATGTCCAGTTTCTTTCCATGACTTAGTGGAGGGAACAGACACTTGCACCTGATAGATGGTGATTCCTGAAACTGCTCCATTACAGTTGCCTCTGACTAACCCCTAAATAAAGCCAAGCTTTTATTAGGGCAAGTTCTTTCCTGTGGGATGGGTAGGCTACGAGGATTGCAGATTGAAAGGGATGGGGAGAACTTAGTTTAAACCTTACCAAATCACCTCTTTATGGGCTCATGCATTAGAAGAGTTGCTAGAATGAACAATTACAAGAGTAAAAATGATCTATGTAAAAAAAAAAAAAAACCACCAACAACAAAAAACCCACGCAAATGGACTAAAGCAAAACAAAATCCACCTTGCATTTTAAAGGAGATCTATGTTAAAAAAATTGCAGGCTTCGTTTGAAGCTTTAGAAATTTCCATCACTAGTTCATGCCTCTTAGTATCGGGATTCTGGCATTTGTGTGATAAGATGGAGGCTGTAAAATGCAGTTCTAATTTGTGAGGAACAAGCTTTTCATTATTTCAGATTATTTCTGCTTTGAAACATAGGGTTAATGAGCATATATCAAGGCTCTGTAGTTTAGTGCAACTACTACAGTTCATCCAAATTAGAGACACAAAAAGAAATAAAAGGGAAGTGGAATTAGCGCAAGGAAATTATACAGATGTGCAAATGACAGCTTCTGAATGCTTAGTGTGAAATTTCTCTTCAAGGTTCATGCAGATCCTCTCAAGGGATATGGAGCATTTTGAAATGATTAGCTCTTCACATAGTAAAGCCTTCTTCCTCGCAGTCATGGCAACGACTCAGAAGCTYCTGTCTCTTCCCATCTCCCGTACCTTGGCAACAGGAGTGCCGCAGGTTTTTAATCTACTTCTGGTTGGCTCTTCAGCTGCCCAAAACAAATTCTGAGTTAAGGTAACTTTTACAAATGTAATGACCCATTTTAACTGATGAGGAAGGAGAGCTCCAAACTGAGAAAGCAGATAGTGACCTGGCTTGGTTAGTCTTACCCCTCAGGTCTCGGGATGCAGCAAGAGAGATTAATTTTGCCTGGTTTGGAGCCACCCTTGCTGGCAAAAAGGAAACTAAAATTGGCTCGGTTAATACTTAAAAGGGGAACAAGATAAAATCTGCATTTCTTCTAGAACTTTATAGTAAGGACTCAGGGTTTTTTCTGTTTTGCTTTGTTTTTTCTTAATTTTATATCCCTTTCTTTAGTGTTTTCCCAGTATCCATGATTTCACAATCAGCCTCTTGTCACTGTTGTGTTTGCATGGTCATAATAGCAATCTCTTTTCAATTCTGAAATTTGTCCAGGCCTAGTAACTAGTAGAGTGCTGGTATTCCCATGTAGAATTACCTACTAAGTRTGTTAGCTAAATGGAGACTTAAACATAATTAGAAAACCAATGGGCTGTTTCCCCATTAAATATACATGTCTGTGAGCCAAGCAAAGCCTTTGTGTCATCTTCTGGGATAAGTATTATTCTGGATTACTGTCTCAAACCGTTTATTAAAATTTTACCACTTATCTTGGGTGTGAATTTTCAACAGTTGAAAGACAGTTATCTGGCATCTACAAAATAAATGGGGAGCATACTTGGAGCAGGAGACTCATTTTGGTATAAATGAGGTATTTTTTTTCTTACTGTTTGTCATTCGGAGAGAGAAGTGTCTTTAAGTTGAAGGACATCATACAGAGACACTGCGTTCACTTATGTGGTCCCAACTTGACCGAAGAAAAGGAGGATTTCTCAGGACTGTCCTACCACACTCTTCGGAGAGAAAAGCCTTCCACAGTTTTTTAAATTTGACTTCTTAGGACTATCACTGCATCCTTCTCAGAAGATATTGCAGTAGATTTAAAACATAACCTTTTTTCTGTTGGTGGCTTTCAGATCAACAGGTTAACAAATTAAGGTGGCATTTTTCCCTTGACTTTCTTACATACATGTCTAAGTCATAGTCAGCAGATTAAAATAATTTAAATAATTTCCTGGTTAATGTAAAAGGAATAAAGAGGGAAAAGTTAGCTGCTGCTGTTGAGGTCAATTTGAGACAACAACAGCCAGAAGTACAAAGAGAGCCTGGAGTCCATTGTCAATAATGAGGCAACAAGAAACCGGCATTGCCTCCTACACTTCTGGATTTCCAGGTGCCTTGACCATCCCTTCCTCCTTCAGAAACGGTGTAAGGCAAGTGGTGTGGAGGAAGTTTCTGAAGAAGCAGACAGTTTTGCATTCCAAGACTGCCAGTCTGACATCTTCCACAAGATCTTACACTCAAATAATAAAGTCAGGTTTGTTTATATGTATTTCTCATCAGTCTTTGTAGTTGGAACAAAGACTTCAAAGACTGRCTATGTTTGTATGGTCAATGCAGAATGTAACTTCGTTACTTAGGATCTACACCTTCCCCATAAACCTCAAGCCTTTTTCTCCTGCTTTGGACAGGATGCTGCTTAAAAAAGTCCCTGAAATGTGCTTGGCAGTGTGAGATTTGGCAAGAACGTTAACTGCTTTGAATAAATCAGATAATCTGAGCCAGATATTCTAGATCAACTGCATGACTGAAACTGGGGTTTATTACTGATTGAATGCAAACCTTTTTATTTGTGTCTACTGAAAAGCACCATAAAAGGTAATGGTAATGTTGCTAAGGAACTGTTTACCTGCCAAATGTATCTGTATGATCCATGAGGTGACCATGGGAACCAATTTGGTGGCAATTATTTAAAGAAAACCTTGCAGTGAAATGATTATTGCATGTATACTAAGTATTTCTGCAGTTGCATTTGAAAAGCTTGTTTCTGGGGAAAGATATAATAACTAGAAATTAGTTAATTTAGAGAGAAGGTTCAGCATAGGTCCTACATAAAAAATACATTACTAGAGCCAGTTTTTTTGATGTATATTTTACAAATCACGTTTTGAAAATAAATAGGAAATCTGTATTGGATTATCAATGTTGTGCAAATTTAAAACGATTTGGTATGTATTCCTAGGGGACTCAGTCTTTCRCCTGATTTCATTTTTCTTAAAAAATTAATTACAGGTTGCTGTATTCCCCCCAGAGAACTTATTAACTATGTCTCTTTCTCCAAAGAGTGCTTGGTTCTCATGAGATGAAGTGCCTTGGGCTAAAAGCTGCTGATTCCATTTCTGATTCAAAAGGAATTTTTTAAACTTATTTTTACCCTTACTGACTTTTTTTCATGAGTGATAACCAATAGCACTACGTTAGGATCAAGGCTGTTATGATTTGTCTTATAAAGGAAGCATACAGTGCACAAATTATTCTTCAGGGCTTGAATTTTACTTGACATTTTCAAGCATATATGTCCAATTCAAAGAAAAATTTTCAAATTTGCTATAAACATTGAAACTGTAGGAAAACCTCCTATAGCTTGAAACAATTTTTATGGAATATATTTACTTACGAGTTGCCCTCAGATTACATGTCCTAGTGGCATTCTACCGTAAACCTGTTATGGTACCATTGCCATTTTAACCCAGTAATGAATTATATAGGAAATCTGAGATAATAGCTGTTGTAAGATTGCATTAGAATTTGTTTATTTTTCCAGTTATGGCCCAGCTGACAACTGTCATCTATATCTGTGTAAAGTAATTAAGAAGGAATCATTATAAAGAATTTATAATGGCACGTAGAGTTTGTTTGGATAATTAAGAGACATTTCGATGTCAATAAAGAGGGGTGAGAATGATTGTGTTTCAGGTGAGAAAATACAGAAAATTGAAGTTCTGGATGGTTCCGGATGAATACTTGTATGGATCTGCTTTTAAAAAGATAGAGATTATTTCATCCTTAAATGATTGTAACTAGGCTTGCCTTATTTTTTTTGCTTTTAAGTCACTTCAGGTTGCATGGCTCAGTCTCACTCTGTCTCTCTGCAGCTCTCAGACCATGAATGATGTCATACTAATGCAAAGTGGATCGGTGTCTTTCAGAAAGAGGCTTCACGTCTTGCATGTGTTCATTTACAGACATTGCGACTCATGCTGGGGCTTTACTTGCAAGCACATACAACAATAAGGGTATTTTCAAGGCCTGTAACAACTCAGATTAGTTAGATGTATTCTTTTGTAAAACTGGAATATATTTATGCACATAACCCACAGCAGGGCTGGAAAACATGTCCAAGTATAGAAAACAGGCTGTTTCTGTACTTGTATTTGTACATGTGAAGGTATTTTAGTATTGCAGAGAAGAGAATCCGTACAATTACAGTGGAAGGATAATTAGGTAGACAGTAAAGTTTTTCAGAAGGTACTGTTTGAATGCCATGGCTCATAAATTCAAATAAATACCTTTAATTTGCACTGTAAAAGCAAATCAGAAGTTGGCAATATATTTAGCCAACTTTTAGAAACTTTTTTTTTTTTTTTTKGAATTTTTGAAATTCAAAAATTTGATTTTTGAAAACAAGTTGTCTTTTTTTATTTTTCCTATGGTCCAGTGACTTGTGGGGTCAGTCCCATTTTTAGTTCGAAGTGGTGAAGAGGACCAAATGCTTCTCTCCCAGTTAGCTTCAATGTGCTCACTTTGAAATAGTGGAGCAGAGAAGTCAGGTTCTTTCTTACTCTGGGAAATTAACTTTTTTCAGTGCTAGAAGTCCCCTTTTGGAACAGGATTATGATACACTGCTGGAACTAAGTTACTTTAAAGTCTCTGAGCTTACCTGCTTTCACCATCATTATGCCTACTGGGAGCTCATGTTATCTGAGCTAGTGTTCAACACTTCTTTGTGCTAATTGGAAGGTCTGGATTTAATTTATTTAACAGTGTGTGTCTCTCCAGTATACTTTAAGAGAGCATATATTGTATCTTTTTTCTGTAGACAGAGACTCATTCCTCTTCAAGAGTCCTGCATGATTGTTTCTTTGCAACGCACAAATGAAAAGTGATTCTTGTAAACAGTGTAGTGACATTGTCTAAAGGTATTGCTTAATTAAGACTTCCGTTTGTCTTTCAGACACCCCGAACATGTGAAAACTTTATCAAATTGTGCAAGAAGAACTATTATGATGGAACAATTTTTCACAGATCAATTCGTAATTTTGTGGTGAGTATTGAATAAATCCTGTGTAATGCACAATATGCGATGTCCTCAAAATATTTGTTTAGCTTAATTCAGTTTTAGTTTCTTCCATGCATGACAACTTGCAATAGATGTATATTAAATATACCATCAGAACTAGGATTGTCCTAACTTACTAAATTTGTACTTACTAGTCTTACTAACAACTGTCTCTGACTCATATTGTCACTTGGAGCATCACTGCATTTAGTAGTGCTTTTGCTGGCGTTCCAGACAAAGCCTTTGAGAGTCATTGCCTTGGCAAGGCTCTTGTTATCTTCCCCAAGCTGTGGGTGGGTGGTTAATGAACAGAAGGGGAGAGAGAAGGGGGGAAAAATGCTAAGTAATACTGTGGCCTGTTGAAATCCCATTCAGATGAAACTTCAGAAAGCAGCTTAATTTCTGTTTCAGGTTGTGGTTCTTGGATACTGTCAGATCATCCTTTCCTGAGTGTGCTCCAGGACTAGGTGCCCAGGCTTCCTTTGTGAAGGAGCTAAAGAGCACCTAGTGAACCAGAAAGTTCACTTTGGTAGTCAAAGATCTTTATTTACATAGGTACGGTCCAGGCAACTTAGGATATTGTAGCTGTCCTGTAACTTCCTTTCAGAAGAACTAACAACCTAATGCTGAAGGCAGAGCACATCTTTCAGGGGACATCACTGAACGTTACATTCCATCCTGTCACCCTAAAAAAAGCTTTTTTTCTTTTGACAGCACTGTATATCTCAGTTCATAGTTAAACTCACAATTAAAATTGTGCTTGTGTGCTATTACTGTGAAACTAGTCATGTCACGGTCCCTCTACTGGCATTAGAATATAGAATATTTTTTCTGTAGATCCTGCATGTATATACAGTGATTAATTTTGTTGCTGAAAGATTGGTTTCACATGAGGATTTTCCCTACTGCAGATAGTGAGGGGGATACTGGGAAATACAGATTCAGATACAGAAAATATTCCATATTCCCTYATTTCTTGCCTTCCCATCACGTGGAGGATTGGTAGCAAAATGTAGAGACTTTTCAGTTCCAAAAGCAATGCATCATCAGTTAAAAAGCAGGTTACGACTCAGCACATAATAGAAAGGATGATCTGGTTAACCCATTTGAGACTGTTTATTTTCCCTATTTACCCACAAGAGACCTATTATTCTTATAAAACTGTCGTTCTGCTCTTGAGTAATGTAGGAGATGACAGCCAGCTGATAAAAGAAGCTCCAAATAAGTAATAATGGTTTCCTTGTTGCTAACTTGTCAACATGACACAATATAGAAGGAAGAAAATTGAGCAGAATTGGCTTTTATGGCTTGTATTTAATGTTTTTCACACAGATATATATGTAACCTATTGATTTAATTTTAATTCTGCAGATCCAAGGAGGTGATCCGACTGGAACAGGAACAGGTAAGGTTGAGTTTGAATAAGTAAACTGTTTTCACTTCATGCGCTGTGGTGTTCCATTTCTTTCCAGACACCTTGTAGATTAAAATTCTCTAAATTATGATATGTGGTACACTATGAGTATTTCTACTTCAAAGCAGAGGTTTTATCATTCTATTTTTACGACCATTTTAACTATGCTCAAAATTTCATCCGATACATTCTCAGTCTAAAACTTGGGCACTCTTCCATGCAGAATTCTTGTTGGGTCTTTGCTTCCTTTTTCTTCCAGAAAATAAATAAATGAAAATTATAATGATTTTACAGCTGGCCTTCCAGGGCAAAGAACAAGGGAAGAAACGCATTCATGCAAAGTTGCTTTCAAATTCAGTGTTAATGAAATACTTGAGACCTGCCTCGGAATTGGTGAATGGCCAGATAYCATCTGTTCTCCCAGCTAGTTGCCTTGTAAAGCCCAAGCTGCTCTTTTTCTAACTTTCAGAGATCACTGTTACTAAATTCTTCTGCCTGTTCTTTCTCCCTTAGTTGGAGATCTGCATAACAGTCATATCAGAAATGGTCAGGAGACAAGCAGTTGAAGGGTCCTCAGGGCCTTGCCCACCACAGTAGATATGTCATGTAATATCTCTAGTTGCTGCTGTAAATTTGCTCATTTTCTACTTGCACCTTTTATCTACCCACTTGTAGATGTCACCAGCCTCCACAGCTCCTTGCCTGGTCCTGTGGGGTGCAGTGCATTTTTATTCTAGTTCATACATGTGTCACTTGCATATGCAATCGCTATATTCTTCTGTGTGTGCTCACAGGTCATCCAAAAAAGATGTCTTTGTAGTTGTTAAATACTCTAGCTCTATTTACTTTGTAAATAACGTTAGTGTGAGTTGCCCCAACAGCTTTTCTTCTACTGCATGCAATAATCAACAGTTGCATACTCTAAGATTTGAGACTAGTTAAAGGTTCTGTGTTTTGATGGGAAAAGCCCATTAACAAGATTTGTTACCGTATATGCTTGGACTGTCAAAAGAAATGTGATTTGATTTTGCTATAAGGAAAGTTTCGGTTCAAATCCCAAAAGACGTAATTAGGAACATCTTTTAAAATCAGAAATTAAAGAGGTGCCAGGAGACGGGAGAAATTTAATGGGTTGACTCAGACACCTTTCACCCTTGTAGGGCGGAGTTCAGATCCTGCTGTGGAATGAAAATTAACTTGCTGGTGTCATTCTTGTCTCTGTGCAAATGGTAGAAGTACTGTAAGACAGCACAATTAACAGTTGGCAGAGGACTGGCAGTGCAGCTGCATTGAAGGTCAAGACTCAGCTCTACTGGCAAAGCAAGTGGGAAGTAAAATGCAAATAAGCCCATAGGATAAAAAACCTCCTATGTATATTCTTTTATTTTAAAAAAGGAGTCTTGTGACCTCTAGTCTTTTCCATCTTGTTTTCCTCCTTGTCATTCTTAATTAAATATGAATATATTGCAGGTGAGATGTCTTGCAAACGTCTGTCAAGACTATTAAAGTTCTAATAAAATGGACAGTGTACACTCAAATAGATATGAGTGTTGCAGATTTTTAAAGACTGTGCGATTATTGTAGAGTCCAAACGATGCAACTATCTTCTTTGCAACTGAATGGTTTTTATTTTTTGAAGACAGCTGGATTTTAGATATCCTTACTTAATCACTTATTGAATATGATAATATCACAAGAAAATGTTGTAAATGGACAGCCTGGTGGGCTACTAGATTTCTCTTGAACTGTCATGCCTGTGTGTTTAATACTTACTTAAATGAAGCCACTTAGTTCATGTAGTCTGTCAGGATTTGTTCCTGACTACCTGATAGATCCTGGGCACTTGAATGTGAGGCAGAAATTTCACTTGCGTATCTCAAGCCACATGCTGTAAGAAGGTGGCCAGACCTAAGGTGCCTGTCTGGTTTTATGTTCTCTCCGCAGCAGTGCAGTCAGAGGAAGGTACAGCTCGGCAGCAGTGTAAGAACATGGCAAATGTAGTGATGCTCTCCTAGGCTCCCRTGGTGTAAAAATTTTGGTCCATTGGTTTGCGCGTTATTAATGTGATCATAAGCATTCATGTTAGGAAAACTTTGGATTAAAGCACTGGGGTTCAGTACTCTGTACCTTTTTTACCTGGGTCTTGTATGTTATTTGCAGTATAAATTCCCTTTTTTATTTCTTCTGGCAGCTGGAAGGAATTTCAGTATTTCTTTGACTCCCTGCTGCTTAGAAAAAAAAAAAAAAAAGGCATCTTTGAAAGCTAAAAAGTCCATAAGATTTAATGGTCTTTAGAGGTTTACTGGGGGAGTAAATAACTTGACTTCTGTAATATCAGAGAAGCATGTAAGAGCAGAACAGGGCTTTCTTCCCAGATATTTCAATTGGCAATAGGGAAGACTATTTGGAGGTTACCTTTCAAACGTCAGTATTTTACACTGCCAGAATTGTTTCTGTTAGAGTCTTTTGTAGGAAGACTTCAGAAAAAAAGAACATCCTTTGTTTCCTCTTCCACATAGAACCTTCTGCTTTAACTGAAATTTTCTGGCTAAGAGGTTTGGGATGGGTTTTTGTTTGTTTAAAAAAACCCCACCTTTTCCAAACTGATATGTGGAAGGTGCATTAAGCCTGTATATATTTGTGTTTTGTTGTATTTATTTAATTATTCCTGTTCATCAGCTCAGGAACTAGAACAGACTTGTTCAAAAATCTTCCCACCATTTGGTTTCTGTCATCTGACATCCATCCCATGTTCAGCAACAGGTGTCAGGTTTATGGTTGCAACACCCAAATGCTTAGATGATCACCCACTCCATTGCTAACTAAGCCCAGGACTGTTCGGCTTCTGGGTGGATTTGGGCACATTCAGTACAACATGACGTGAGGTTACATGTCATACGTACATAGACTGCAACTGTGGTCTTGGCTCACCTAGATAAGTGTGCTTGTGTTTTGGAAACATTTCACAGATGTAAAATGCCAAGCTGGTTGTCACTGACTGTCCACTTCCACGGCTACTCCGGCTGAACTGTCCTATCTGTAAGCAGYACTGATCCTTATTTCTTTTTTATTTGTTATTCAGCAACCCAATGTGTCCTTTTTGAGTCTCGTGTTAGGCTGTCATAAAAGTAACTGTGACCCAGCAGACACGTGAAGGACAACTGATTCCTGGTACTCAGCAGTTAACCTTGGGATGGAGGAGGGTGGAAATTAGTATTATGGCATCTAGAAGTTGAGATACCACACTGGGAAAAGAGTGGGGAATAGGGTTTTACCTTAGCTTAGCTGGCAGACCTGCATTGCCACAGCAGTTAGATATACAGTCCAGTAAGGTTGACACTGATTTAGAGGACCAAACTAATTTTCTACAGCCTTCAACTTAATGTTTCATAAGACTACTGGGAGAAATTTTATTGTGCTGCAGCAGCTTATTTCTTTTCTAACAAAATAACCACCCATAGAGGCAGTATTCAGAGCAATAAGCTGAGTCATGGTCATTCTTTGTAATGATTAATTATTTGAAAATGAATTTTAGATTTGTGATGTATCTCTTTTCCTGCTGTTCATAACAACTAAGTGGTTGAACATTGTGAGTAATTCTGTCTAACTCATGCTAGTGCAAGTGGAGCAGCTGCTCTGTATTTTCAGTGTTCCAAATAATAGAAGAAAATTTGCATGTAGGAAAAATAGGTTTAATACCCTAAACCCTTTGTATAAAAAAGGGAAAACGATATGCAAAGCATTCCACTCTCAAAGCGGCACAGGCATTTTTCAGCTACTCTTACTTGCAGCCTGTTGGAAGGTCTCATGAATTGGCTTGTGTGTGCCTCTATCCATTTATGAATCCAGGAGGGCACAAAGGAAGCATGCAATAGCTGTAAAAGTCCAAGATAAAATACCACTGGTAGATGGGAATTGCATTTTGGTTGGCAACGAGCAGAGCAAAGGACTTTTTTTCCCCTCCTCTGAACTGTCAATAGCAAAGGGACTGTGGACAAACTTGGTCAGTTCTGCAATGTGATTTCCTAACAARGCAAGTTCCTAAAATGTAGCCGGTTTTAGAGCCCCTTGTCTTGCATGATTGAAGCTCAGCAGAAGAACAAGAGCAAGACCTTTTTATCTAGCAATATACTCCTTTTAGATTGCAGCCCCTCTGAAAATCCAGCCTCTGGTATGTGGGGTTAAAAGTACCGTGTCCTCTTATCTGAAGGGAGAGAAGCACTTACTGGCTGAGCTAAGGCTTTCGTATTTGCAAAATGATTCAAGAATCTCACTTGGAAAGCTCTATAGAAGTGTCAGATGTTATTATGTACCTCGTTGTTCCAAATGACAAGAAGAAAATTACAGAAAGTAAGCCATCATTTTTGTGAATCAGAGCCCTCCCACTTCCTTACCGCTGCTTAGCAATTTTTATGCCAGAAAAAGGAAGGATTTATTTAAAATCACAACTGTCATGAATGATGATTCCCAGCCTACACCTGGCTTTTGGAATGCTACATTTCTGAAGCTTTAGGTGCATCTCTCAGCTCTTTGCAAGAAAGTTGTACAACTTCTGTAATTTTACCCAAAAAAATACTTTCTGAAAAAAATGCCTTTAGAAGGAACAAAGACTACCAAAGAGAAAGCTGTTTTAGTTCAAAAGACAATCTGAAAACATGGCTTTTTTCTGTATAGTTACTAATGTGTAGTTGCTTCAGATGTCRGTTTAGATCTATTCACCTTTTCACTATCAGCACAAGATGCAGATACGAGACTGAATAACTAACCGTGCTTCAGTTACAAGCTAAATATATCTTGCCACTCTGGATAGCCATGGAAATGATGAATGCAGTCTAATTTTTTCTATGAGCTGTGTGGTCTGTTTGGTTTCATCTCTGTGTGAGAATTAGGTAGACGCCTCTTTAATTTAAGAGAATTCTTCTCTTTTATTAAAAATGGGGGGAAGTGGCTCCCAGCTGCCTTCAGCTTTGAATCTTGGGTATCCGGGTAGGCATGTGATTTTTTTATTTTACTGAATTGTGCAAAAACTCTTTCCGACTCCTGAAGGCTTTGACGTTGTACAGGTTAAATGCTGTTAGAAGGCCAGTGTATTTCCATGGCCGATCCCAACTACATTTCCAGCTTTGTGCAAACAGGAGACCCCCATGTTGTAAGGGGGTTGCAGGGTTGTAAGTACTGCTCCATTTCGCACTCCCAGCACCAGTCCAGCCAGTGGCAGTACCTGCCTGGGGCCGTGTCTGCTGCCATGTGAACTCCTCTGATTTTTAACACAGAAGCCCCCAGAATTTTTTTCCAGCACTTTTTGTAATAGGATCTCAGAAACATTTCAAGTCGAGTAGGCACACAGCTCCACTTTGACACAAGATAATCTTATCAGGGAGTAAGCTGAGGGGAAGGTGAAGTGACAGGCAGTGCTGCCCGCTGTGAATCTAACACCCAGAGTCAATTCTTGTTTTCCATGGGCTTTGCTTGTAGGCTAGTACGTCAGCGTTGGGGTGAGGTTTTTGCATCATCGTGACTCCATATATAGTCAGCAGTGATCTGTGTGCTTTCAGAGGGAAGATTTGGGGAATATAAGGAGGAGCCTCCTCTCTTTATGGCATATACCAGGGTGTAACGTGAGAGGGCTAGAGCTAGACTGTGACGGTCCCACCTCCTCTGTCTGTCTGCATCCATTCTGCTTTCAGAAAATGAGGAAGATGGCACAGCCACACCTCCCAACCGTGTGGAGAACAAACACAGTAAAATCTGCTAGGTACTTCCAAATGCCTCATAATTATTAGTAGTAGGTTTGGAGCCTGTGACTTATTTTCCCAAGTTTACATTGAGCTCTACCGTAGAGAGTAAAATGCAAGAATCTAAAATCCCTGTCCCAGACCCCCCTGGCTGAGCATTAGGCACTGTGCTGCCATGGCAGTAGACTAATGAGGGATCTGTACTTAATCTTCAGAGAGAAAGTGATTCTGGGTTTCAGTAATCAAAAAAATGTATACATTTAACTTGCCATCTTCTGGCTTGCTCTGTTTGGTCCTGCTTCAAGCAGATACTTGAAGCCTGGAACAATTCCAGAGGTTAGCAGGAGTTTGACAAACAGCATGTTCAGGCTATTTTTAATTTAAGGAGAATACTTTTGGGTTTTTCCTTTTTTTTAAAAAAAAAAAAAAAAGCATTCTCTTTAAATTAAAAATTTGGGTTTTTTCTTTAAAAAAACAAGAAACCCCAAACCGTTCCTGTGCTGCTCTCTGACTGCCTTTGCAGTGTCTCCACCGCCCCTCGCCAGTCCGTGCTGCCAGGCCTCCGCAGACACTTCAGCTATGTTCTTTATAGGACGTCTGGCCTTTTAGGCGAACGCTGCACAGGCCATTCTCTGTTCTTGCTGCAGCTCCTGGGCAGACAGAATTAGCCTTGGAAACAGCTGTATGGCAGACAGAGAGGGAAGCAGGGACTGGATCTCATGCTGTAACTATCTACTAAAATATTAGCACTTATTTCCAGAGAACTGGAATGAACCAAAGTTAGCCTTCGTGCACATAAGATTAATTCTGACCTGCAGTGCATGATCTGAAATGAAATCATACAAAAATAAATATTCCAAAACCTAAATATCATGGCTCATTGCTCCTGTCTGCAAGCTCTTGGGTCTGGTTGCTTGTTGTGCCAGAAAGAGAGAGTCTCCCTGTCATTCACAATTTTTCTCTTTCCTTTTGAATTATTTTTCTGACCAGCGAAGGCTTCAGGGTTGATTCCACTCTCTTTCAGCAGCTTGACAATGCTGTAATTCCAGCATCAGCTGGAAGCATATGAAGGGTGTAACGGACTCAATGGTTTGGCCACTTGCTGCTGCGTACCATCTCAATGGGCTGTGTTCACGTTTGCGTATCATCTGAAAATTTCAGACAGCAAAAACTCCTCTAGGTTAGGAGTCACAGCAAGTGCATCTGCTTTACAAATAATTAGGAGTTCCTTCAAGACATCCTTTGAAGCAAAATTATGTATTTCTCTAAGTGAGGTTTGTTACTCAGGTGCAAAGAGCTCCAGCCGTGGCCGAGAGCAGAAATGCAGGGCCTGAAGCAATGGCAGCGCAGCGGCGTGGCGGTGCGGGCAGGGAGCCCGTCCCCAACGCTGCCCCGCCAGGCCAGATCGAAGTGGAAAGGTGAAAACTGTGAAAGGCAGAGAGGGAAAGAGAAATAGTGCACAGAGCATGGTGCTGTTGACGGGCAGTGGCTCTGCAGGCATTGCAGGTGTGTTCCTCGTTTTGGGCAGCACCTGTTGGCGCGGAGCCTCGCTATATTCTGAGTGTAAGTTGCTTATTTACTAACCTACAAGAATTTCATTTTTCTGAACAAGGTAGGTAGCAGGCACTGCGCAAGTAACCTCTCTTAGCAAATAGGAACACGCGAGGAGATTCATTAGCAAAGAAAATTACTGGCTTCTGGTAGGACATTTTCTAATAGGTTGAACACTTTGGATTTGGCTAGAGTAGCTGGGTCTGGGATTCATCTTCAAGACAGTAGAGCTGGCCGCAGCTGCACAGTATCCCTTTCACCCACTACTGGAAGAGATTGGCATATGGGATCAAGCTGATGTAATTTAGCTGATCTTAAAATATTCAATAGCCAAAGATTGCTGAAGCAATCACTCCTCCTCTACTCCTGCTTACAGAAAATCCCTACAGGGTTTGTCCCCTTTTGCTGCTTCTTGTCAAATTGCAGAGCAGGCAACACTCAACTCATTAATAGGTATTTTGAACATGATTAATTGGGTTTTTAAGTGGGTCAGTTTCTTCCAAAATTTCTTGCTTGCTTAGTTCCACTTGCACTTGCAGCTGTCCACGTGTGATGCTTTGTTTTCATGGTATCATCTGAAACTCTTTTCTCATTTGATGCACTCTTGTGATTTTCTACATAAGGTTTTCAGTAGGAGCCTGTTTTATTCCTCAGTTTTATTTGCTGCTTGCCTGTGCAGTCGTATCATCAAATTGCTTTTCTGTATTACATGCGCAAATAGCCGTTGAGCACTGCAGATCCTTTACTGACCTCCTGCTTCGCAAGTGATACAGTTACTGTAGAGGATTCTTGAGCCAATTCTGCAGATGGACCAGTCTTGCTGCCTGTTTGGATAGTTTTGTTTGTTTTATTTTTAATACTATCCTAAGGTGAAATATTTTTTCATGGTTTGTCAAACAAGATTATGGATTTGACTGTAAAACTATGACTCAGCCTTCATTTTTCTTATTAAGAATGATCCTGGAGGAAAGTGCAAATGAAAATGTCAGATCTGTCATAAATAATGTAAAAATGACAGCCAGGAGGAGAGGTCTCCCAGACCCTCTTTCTATCCACAGACACAGAAAAGAAATCGGTTTTGGAGGGCTGGGTCTGCGGCTTGTGCAAAGTTTTAATCATCCTTTTGACTTCATTGCATTTAAGTGTTTACATCATCCAGGTATCTAGTCCAAATATCTAATTTTTGCCTTTCCTTTTGGAGGAATATGTATCGTCATTCTTCATTGTTTAGCCAGGAATTAAGCATTTGAGCTTACAGCTCCTATTCTTAGTTGATTCTATGAACGTATCTCATCTCCCTGGTATTTTATTTCTGGAAGCAATGCTATATCCAGAGTGCAATTAAACTAGTAATTCTTTGCTCTATGTTTTGTCAGGAAGTCACTTTTAAAGATTTAATGTCTCAAGAAAGAAAAATTATGGTGGACCAGCAGTAAAAAATTAAATCCATGACAGTTCTTCAGCACACAGCATATAACGCTGTTGATAAACAGTCTGGTCTGTTGCAGTTGATAGTGTTGGGGCACAGAATTGTGTTGCCGGTTACAAACATCTGATTTCAAGGGCATGCTCAAATGCTAGCCTAGTGATGGGGATGAGGTAAGAATATGTTGTACACGTAGTGATCAGAAGTGCCAGAAACCTTGAATTTAATGTCAGTGCCTGTTACGAAATGTAGTGGGAAACTACTAATGAAAACAAACATTTCTTCTATCATCTTTTCCCTTTTAAGGAGGAGAATCTTACTGGGGAAAACCTTTCAAGGATGAATTTAAGCCCAATTTGTCCCACACGGGACGTGGTGTTCTTAGTATGGCCAATTCAGGACCCAACACAAACAAATCGCAGTTGTAAGTAGTCACTTGCTTTTTGTGTTTTATTGTTTCCCTCTAGACATTGTGTCTTACTCTGTTAAGAAAACAAATGACATTTTACGAGCTACTCTTTAAAGTTCAGTCAAGTGAAATATTCTGCCGAGTGCTGCATATTGAAATCAGGGTAGCTGCAGCTGCTGTTGCCCAATCTAAGAGCAAAGTGAAGCACAGCAAGAAGACCTGTAGGTTTATTATATCATCATTAATTTGTCTTTTCTGTTTTTATGATTTGAAGTTTTTGTTCGTTTTTGTCAGTGTCCCCCCACTGTTATCCCTGTGAGATCATTACACCTCTCCACTCTGTTTAAATTTAGCCCCGTATTGAACTTTTTGAAAGGGCTTAATGAAATGAAACATATATTCTATGGAAATGCTGCTTCTTTTTACTCACCTGATTTTAAATAAATGAGAACAGTTCTGCACTGTTGAAATGTGTAGAACCCAGACATGGCAGAGTGCAGAATCTGGGATTGAGAATGACTTGTTTTTCAATGTACAAAAGCAGAATGAGGACTAAAATGAGGAAAAAATGAATGAAGAAGCAGGAAGAACAACAAATTTAAAGATATTGAAGTTGTAATAACCTTCCTTATGTGTAACATTAATACGGGTGTTTGCCTGCAGTCTTTTGAAGATGTTCTGTGTCACTTTGAGCCAACTATTCATTAGTTGCTCTTTAAGTACTGCAATAGAAAAAAGTTGTACTTTTATTGGGAGCCCCAGGAAAGAGGGTGAGCGTGTGTGTGTGTGCGCAGTACTGTGTGTTGGGACTGGGGAGGGAGGGAGGGGGTTCTTGGTGTTGGTCTTCATGATGCTAAGTATTATTATGGCTTGTAAACTATGCAGTAGTGTGGTTAGCTTTAATTAAACGCAAGTGCTTGTCTCAGGGCCTTTAATAGGCTTACTCACGTACTTAAGGCTAAGCACATGTTGGGCAGTTTGCAGGATCGAGTTGCTGTAGAGCTTATTTTGGATTTGAATGTTATTGCCAGCACTCAGGTGCTAAATTAGGGGAGAGTAGAGGCACTTTTTTTTTTTCCAAAAAAAAGTATTCTGGAAGCAGAAGTTAGAGACAGTTCATGAGTGATGTGCCATATTGAGTCACATCATCTGCTGCTGTAAATGTGATCATATGTTTCCCTAAAATTTGCAAATGAAATATGAAATTCCTTTATATGTGAAGTCCTTGAGAGACTCCAGTTGCCCATATTTATAAAGCTTCCTAGGCAGTGTTTAAACACTTCTGGCAACTGTTGTGACCTTAGGAACTGGGTGAATAGCTCTCCCCAAAGGTGATAGACACTGCAGTGCAGAGTGAGCTGGGTCCCCTGTGTAAGGTGATGCTTAAATAATGCCTAAGACTTCTCCTCCAGGATCATCCTGAGTTATGTTAATTCCATTGTCCTTAATTTTATTTTGACTGCGGTGATGGATGAGAAGCTTTCTCTGTGTATTTGCTACTGCTCAGATTTTTTCTATTACAATGCTACATAACTGACCCCTTGATAATCTTAAGTATTGGATATCTGGGAATAAACTGGTGCAAAGAACCCATGCACAAGGCTAAGTTGTAATGTTTGCCCTCTGTAGGAGTTTGCATTCTGCACAGCATCTCAAAGCTTTCCTAGGGCAAGCTGCGTCTTAATAGATTGTCTGGCAGATTGCAGCCCCTCCTATTTGCAATCATATAACTTCCTGAGGCAGTTGCTTATATGGAAAAGTGCTTTTGGAATGCTTATATATTTTTAGCTGTCTCTAATGTAGTGTAACAGATGGAGACAGGGAGGAGAGCCAGCAGTGCGTGTCCAGCCAAGATGGGCCATCGTGGTCTGCAGACCACAGTGTGGAAACCTCTGTCTCATACGCTTGTAGTCCAAGTCTTCCAAAGAAGCATTAAGCTTTAGAGAAAAGTTTTAGTAGTGAAGGTTGCTTTGGATTTGGTATTTTAGTTCCCATGTTTAAGTTTAAAAGTACAACCCCAAAAATTAGAAGTCAAATTAATTAAGAATTAAAAATCCAAGTTTCACAGGTTTTTGTTACTTTTGACATTTTGAAGTATTCTTCTGCCATTTTTGTATCCGAAGCACAAATTTGCTCTGTCCAGAGGAGAAATGGATCACCGACAGGCCAATTTAATGGAAGAGAAATGCAAAAAGTAAATATCCTAAAAGATAGAAGTTTACGCTGGCAGACGGCTGTTGTGTTATATAACTATTTGCTGGATACAAGCTCCCGATCATGCACAAGAAATGTACTTCTCAAGCAGGATGCACGTCTCCCTGTCCTACACGAGCTTCCCAGGGCCTACCTGGCCGAGGAGGCAGATGCTCACATTAATTTTGGACTTTGTGCAAGTCACCACGCTTGGAGTACTGTTTAGGGATGTTAGTAAGGTATAAAAACGAGAAGTCAAAACTCCAGGAATCCAAGACGAAACCCACAAAACAGAGGAGTTAACAGATGTTTTGGCCAGTGGGCCTCCCAGAGAGGAGCCAGAGAGGGAGAGGGGCTTGTCTTCTCTCAGAGAGCTGTTGCATACAATATCTCTGGTTTTAAGCATTACTGGCTGTTGTTGAGTGTCAATGAGATAATATGCTAACTGGTATGTCTTTATTCCTTCCAGCTTCATCACATTCCGCTCTTGTGCATATCTGGACAAGAAGCATACAGTTTTTGGAAGGTGAGTGAAGGATATAATGAACAGCAGTATAGCAGACATGCTCTCCTGTGTGTCTAAAGCCTGAAGAGAAGAATCTAGTGACTCTTGCAGTTGAACTGGAGCAAAATCCTAGCTCACAATCCAGTTCTCCTGGTCGTGAGTAGGTGGCCAACATTGCATCAGTGCCAGTCTTCAGGCTCTGCCTTTTTTTCTCCTTCCATCACTGTAAGTTGCCTTACTTCCCTTCTGTGGGTGGCCCTCCAGGGAGTCATGAACAAAGTAATCATCGTCTTGTAACCAACCATGTTAATATTTGTGCATGCTAATTGCTGGGACACAAGAGATTACCTCTTCAACACTGCTTTCATCCTCTTATGAGCTGTCAACCAGGAAATTAGTCGTGACAGGGCTGTTCTTCATCATGGCATAGAACATAGAGCTTCTGCATAGGTTAGGTCTTTTGGCCCCTTTTATTCTTTTTTATTCTATTCTTCTTTTCTTTTACTCCTGACAATTGTCATTAGTATAAAATCTGTATGTTTGTGTGCATCTGTGTGTGTACATACATACATGTTTATGTATATATATAAATATAAAGATATTACCAATGCCAAGACAGCAAGGGAACTTCATTCTTTATAAAGAATTCTCTTCCAAAAGTCTTTTCCAGTCAAGTCCTCATGTGATAAAGATCAAGGTATTTATTACAGAAAATATTACAACATCTTTATGTTACGGTTTGTTCTTTGCTTCCTCCGCTGCAGGTACATGGTATTTACCAAGTCATGCATAGCTGTTCTAACAAATGCCTCGGTGCAAATGGCAGGAAGGGGAATTTTACGAGCCTGCCTCACTGGTAGTTCCCGAGGATTTTACAATCTTTTTTAAATAAAGATTTGTTTTTTATTCTTTTCATAGTTTTATCCATTTGAAAGGCAGCAATTGAAAATAAATGCATGTGCTGTTTACTTTGATTGGATGTCATACAATTGTGCTGTACAATGAAAGTGATATATTTAATCCATCTTCTCTGCCTGTGAGTTCTTGAGGCAGAAACTGGCTTCATTTTAAACAATTATTTTAGTGCCATTAGTTCCCATACAGATTTTGCAATAATTGCACTCTTTGAAATATATTTCTTTTTCCTTTCTCAGGTCTGTCCTAGGAAAAATTAAAGTTCTCTTGTCATTTGGTGAAAGCACATAAATAAAGCAAGTTCTAATACTGAAAGCTGAGAACAAGTATTTTCTTGGAGGAGTTACATTATCCATATCTTAAGACTATTTCACTTAAGCTAGAAATTGAGACCTCCTTGCAAAGATCCCATTAAATCCCATACGGTAATGTTGTTAACCTGAGCTTGCCACCTCATCAAATAGTATTTGGGTTAGGACAGCTCAGCTGAAAATGTGACTGTTCCTCAGTTCTGGATGCAGCCTGGCTTCAGTGAGCATCCTGTATAGTCTTCCAGTGTGTTTCCCCAGTGTGCTCCAGTTTCACCATAATTCACCAGGAAAGAATTTAGAGAGTAGCTGAGCTTACTGCGGTGCAGGGAGTGTGCTCCCAGAAGCCTTCGCACCATGCATAACATCTCAAGTACCTTACGAGTAAAATAGCTCAAATGATGTTTCACATTGTACATTGCCCTTTAGAGAGGAATTGCTTCAGTCCAGGTAACTGGTTAAGTGTATAGCAGAGATTTATGCAGTGGCAGTTTTAGGAAAGACTGTCTTAATTTTTGAATTGTCCTTGCTACTACAGAAATCTGAATTTGGTTTCCAGAGTAAAGAAGTCATGCTGCTTTCTGAGCACTGCAAATATTCTTAGCTGAAATACAAAGGAACAACTTCATTAAAAATGTTGTTTTAGAATTGTGTTTGGCTCCCTGCATGAAAACTGAGTGACATCTTCATCTGAACAGAGAGCAGGTGAATTTTACTCTGGACTTTCTTGCATGTAAATGAAGATTAATTCAAAGAATGTAAAAAATGAAGACGCTGGATGCATTCCAGTCACTCTGTATTTATCTACAAATTGAATACTTGAATAATTGAGTTTACCTACCAATTTAATATAAAAGGCTGATGTGCGCAGCTCTTAAGATCTGTATTCTGTCATCAAAATCCTTCAGCTGTTTTTACCTGTATTTGTTTTTAAAAGCCATAAAAGCCAAAAGAGTCAAGAGATTGTACCTCTAGTGAAACTCCAGCTTCAGTTTGCTATTTTAGATCCTGGGTGTTTCCAGGATTTGCTGACTGTATCTGATCTTAGACTGTATAGTACAATAATATCTGGGAAGCGTATCTAGGAATAATATCTAGGTTTAAGAATAGAATGAACCCATGAAATAAGAATTCTTTGTTTCCATGAATGTTAAGTTGGATTGTCTTAATTGGATGCTTACTGGCCTGTTGTGACTTTCATATAGATTTGAGGATTACTTATTTCAGTTAATATAAAAACCTAAATACTCTGCTCTCAACTGTACCCTCAGCTATTTCTATGTGGCTCTGGTTCAAGTTAATGAGTGTCACATATGTATCTTTGAGAGCAGAATTTGACCTGGTTGTAATTTGTATAGAACTTTTCAGCAGGCTTTCCATACTTTGGAGAACAAAAAAGAGCGAAAGAGCAACCGTTCCCCACCCCACCCCTTTATTCTTTTTTGGTCCTGTGTGGGATGGAACATTGAAAAGTTCCTTCTCTGGAGAGCTGCATCTTATTCATGTCCCCACTGGTTTGAAACACATTTTTTGCATAGTAGCAGCTATTAAGAGTTGGATGTTTGGCTGTTAAGTATGTTTGGAAAACACACCAGCTGCAGGCAGTGGGACTGTGAAGAGGTGGCACATGTCTGGCTTGGTGCACTGGAATTTTCAAGTCTCAGGAGAAGGCTGTGGCTGGAGGACAAGGAGGGCATCTTGTCGTGATTGTGCTGCCCACCATGGCAATAATGAGGACAGATGTTACTGAAAATAAAGGAGATAATTTGGTATGGATGGGGAGCAAAAACAAAGGTAGACAGTGAGAGAAGAATGCCTTCCCTTGGAGGTGTGTTGCAGGCTGCACGGATTTCCTGCTCCAGCAGAGCTGCCTAGATTAAATTAGTAATTACCATTTCTAGTAATTACCATTTCTCCTGACTTAGAGAATGCTGTAATTAACATGAAAACTAACTGGTGGCTTTTGTTGGCTTCTAGCTGGCTGGTAAGAGGTTTAATTTAGAAACTCAAATAATGTAAACCAACTGACATATATTTGCTCTGCACAGAGCGGATGAGAAGCATTTGCAGGTGACTGCTGCATGGGGAAGGTCCCGTCTGCTGCTGTTGTGGGCTGTGTGAGGGGGCTCCCTCTTATCCATGCTACAACTGGGAGTTCAACTGTTGCGTGAGCTGCATGAACTACAGGGATGTTACAGCCAAAATACCGGTATAGGCTCACATTCCTGTCTGGCGTGCTTTATGAAATTTAGATGCAAGCCCATCCTATCTGTGTTGTTATTATATTTTCTATTACTCCAGTGGCTCCCAGCTCCTGTGGATCAGGGACCTGGTACATTTGCCCGTTATAAGCAGAAATGGAAACATAATCTCTGTCCCGGAGAGCTGTGTGAGTAGAATAGAGACTGCATATAGATACAGGGAAGTCACAATAGTGACCCCTTTCAGCCTACCTTCCACCAACAGTTTGCCCTTTCTTCAGAACCAAGGAAAAAGAAAGCCCCAGGAAAAATGAAATGGCTTTGTGGATGTTTTTGGGGAGCCTGTTCCAAAGCTAAAGGGACATATGAAAAAGTGCATGTTTAAAATTATAGTGGAAGGTGATCGAACTGTGCTGATAAGCCGAAGGGGAGAAATGCTCTCTGTGAATTTTGGGTGAAATTTAGGATAAGCAGAGCATGATGGGCTTGAAAGTGAGGGCAGGTTGCAGGGATGTGATGTGATGTGATAAAAAGAAGGGCGATAGAGGGAGCGGAGAGAAAAGCGTTGCGGTCAGAGTGGCAAAGCTGGAAATGATCTGTGCAGCAGTCTGTGTGTTTATTAGAGTATCACTTGTGTTCATCAAGAATTGAGAAAAGGATGTGGCAACTGAGACAGGAGATGAGTATATGGAGGTCAGTTTTCCCATTTGTACATGGCTGCATGTATCTGCTTACACAGATCTTTCAGCTGTCTCTTGAGGTTTCTGCCGCTCATTCTTCAATTCTCTTGTTCCTGGCAATAATGAACAAGGTGGTTTGGGAAACCTCAGACTTGGTCAAATTGGAGGCATCGTTCAGTAGCTGACGTGCACTCAGCTTAGTCTTCTCTTTTCTTCCCTCCTCCCCTTGCCAGATGCTTTTGTGGAAGACGGTTTGCTTTCCTTGGATAAGCATCACTCTGTATTAAATATGCCTTAGCTGTTTAATGCTTTCTACTGCAACTCCGTAGAATGGGGCAATGAAAGTAACTCTTGTCCTCTAAAGTGATTAGCTACATAAAACAACTACAAGGCATTATTCAGCTACCCAGGTATGGTTAAATAATGCACAATGTCTGTTTCCTCTTGTAACATTCCCTGTATGATTTGAATCCATGAATCCCAGTGGCTTCTAAGCTGGGAAACTCTTGTTCTTGTTGCTCTTCTGCTTTAATACATCAGAAGAACGGAGAAATGGTGTGACAGCAGAAGAAGAGCTGATTTTTTTATTGAATCTGTGTAGGGTGCCTGACCTAATTTTGCACTGCAGTCTGCTCCCCAGACACCAGGATAGGAGTGAAGAGCAAGGTGGAAAAACAAACCAGGCCTCCCTGTGGAAGCCATGGCTGTGGTGTCCTGTAGCACACGAGGACTGGGCTGTCGGAGCTGCATGAGGGCTGGTATCGTTTCCAAAACAGTTGTATGATCTCTGAAGAGGAACCTGTGCCAAAGCTGAGAAGTCCTTATGTGCCAGGTTCATCTGTTGAGTCTAGTTTCAAAATGCTTTTTTCCAAGTTGTTTTATTTTTTCAGCACCCTTCATTACTGTGTCTCGTCTGCTAGATTAAGCCCTTATAAGAGATTGAGATGTTTCGACTGTATCCTTGTTGCAAGTTCGAATTGCTCACTCCATTTCAGATTGGGTGTATATATAGAAAACATTTTGTCCTGAGTGTACCTGTTTGTGCATGTAGAGATTGTTCTCTCCGTGTGTGTATATAAATGTATGTACTCCTTTTTATAAAAATAACCTTGAGGGCAGAATGTGTTTACAAAACAACGTTTCTTTCTGGTTTCTGTTTCTAGTTTAAAGCATTTTTTTGAAAAAGTCCAGACGTTGTTCTTGTATCGTCTTGGACCGCTGCCATCCCCAGCATTGCATAAGGCTTAATTCCTATTATTCTTCTAAACAAAAATATGAGAAATAGGAAGTCCATGTGTGAACGTCTGTGAGACTGCTAGGGAGCTGCAGTTTTCTTTGGGAGCAGCACTAACTAACGTAGCAGCGCGACTTTCATTGTCATACTGCAAATGGATAGAGCTTGCTCCAGGTATTTCACTTATACTTCATGCAAAGACATTGGCAGTGGTTATGAAGCAAGGTTACTAGTTTGCATAAAGGAGCCTTAACAGGAAGTAAGATTTTAAATAACATCTCTAAATTTGAATGCAAAGATTTCCAGTGCTAACTTAGCTCAGTTTTCAAGAAAACAGAATTGCACGAGTAAGGGCACATTTTTGTGTGCATTACTGTGCTAACAGAAAAAAACCTAAATGTACCTACCTTGTCGTCCATGCTTAAATGTAATGCAACATTTATCAAGCTCCTCTAAAAATAAAACAAGCTGTCTCAGGGATGCTGAGCTAAATATATAGTTGAGATCATCATTTCTCTGTTCAGCACCTACTGGAAGTACACAGCAAACCCTCGGTTTCACTGGTTGTTCTAATGTAWATGGTGTCTTGAAGGTATCATCCTTTTCACTGTAGGATGTCATCTGAACATCTGTTTAAACCACACTTGGTCAATTTAGGACAAAGCATGCGTGGCACCTTATAAAAGGAATAGAGCCAGAAACAGTGGAAAAGGTTAAACTTGTTTCTGCCCTTCTCCCTTCCTTTCTCTGCTGTGCTCCCAACTTAGCACAAGTGACATTGAACGAAAAAGGCTAATGGGGAGTGACCTGTCACCGACCGTGTAACGCACTTAGCACATGTATAGGGTATAAAGGGATACTAGTCTGAACTTCTGGAGTTTGCATTTTGTTTTAATGAAAATGATGTACAGAGTTCCTTATGCTGACACTCAGATTTATTCATAGAACGGGTTTTATCTCTTTTTATTCAAAGTTAGTGGATATTAGAAGAATATTAAGTAGTGGCGCTCTCTGTAGAGGTTTTTTTTTTAATGCTTTAACGTACTGATCTGATGGTCTTTTCTACATATAACTTGTATGGGCTTTTTTCTTGGCAAGATGTCTATGAGCTTTTCTTCTTACACCCAGAATATGTGTTGTGGGACAGGCAAAGAATCCCCAAAACTACTCCAGCGTATTGGTTTCCTCCTTCTGTGAGCATTGCTGTAACAGATGCCAGTGCATGGGCTTAGACACATTATATCTCATCAAACTGATCTTAGTGCTGCAATGTGACATCTTGAGATTTGACAATAACAACATGTAATGTTTCGAGAGCCTGCATGTATATTGTCTCTCTACTTAGACAAATCAGAGGAAAGTTTGCAAAATCCTTTATGGTTTGAGACTTTAAGTTGAAATATTCCTTTTTTTTTTCGCATCCAGCCGTGAGTGCCCTCATTAATATGTAGTTCAGTTTTTACGGGATAGGTGATGTTTGCAGTCAGATATTATCCTTTTTGGATTTTAATTTTTACTGATGAAACACCAGCCTCAGCTGGGCCTGATCCTTGGCAAGGCTTCCAAGTGCTCCCTGAACAAAAGTGAACTAGTAAATTATTTCCAGTTCCTCAGGTCAGAGCTCTCTTCTCTGAGCTGGTGGTTTGTATTCAAATTATTTTTTATTTTTTATTGGTATTATGGCAGTGTCTAAAGACACAAACCTATATTGAGAGCTCACTGTGCTGACACTGTAATATGCATAGAGATACCGTCTGTGCAAAATGTTAGAGAATGCAGCGGTGTAAAAGAAAGCAATTTTCCATTGTAGAGACAAGAAGCTAAGAAGAAAAGAGAATGACATGCTCTGCAGGCATAACAGCTTTGTCTTCTTCCTCCTTAGCCCTTTATAATCATGTCAAAATAGACTACTTAGGTCATTTACTGATGACCTGTGAATGCCACGTCTATCACAGCCTTTTAAAATGTACAAGTGACAAAGTATTTCCAATAACATTTAATTAGCATAGCAAACGAAAATTCGTGAGCGTCGCCAAAATGCATTAGGGCTAATATTGTGGGAGGTCTAGCTATGGGCTAAGGGATTACTCATTTGAGATTGCCAGTGCATAGCTGATCCAGCTATTTGAAATTATCAGAACCTAATTAAATGAAAACATATGAGCAGATAATGAATGGAGTTGTTGGCTAGAAAATCCTCCAATATTAAATCAGAAGTTTCCTTTAGGGGCAATTAAAATACAGTGAATATATCTTAGGCTGTGTGTTAATCATTAGTATTATAAGTGAATCTGATATTGGCCTGGAGGAGGATTTTAAAATTGAGTTTTTGTATGAACTTTCCAAAGGTCATGCAGGGTCTTCAAGCCCTGTGCCACTTCCCCCAGTGTGCTACCTCCAGTTGCAAATGAATGAGGCTGTTCTAGCCTGCATACATGTTTTTTAATTGCTCTTAAAAGTCACAACCTGATTACAGAATATTGACAGGCCCTTGGGGAGTAAAGAGGAGAAGTTTGGAGCAGTGCAGCAGCAATGAAATGCTAGCAAGGACGGCTCTGCTCAAGGCAGGTGCTGAGCAGCATCCTCTCTCACTTGCATAGTTTTATTTTCTGTGATGGGGTCTGCCTTTTTGGTCGCGTTTACTGCCTGTCCCAGCCCGTGGGGCGGCGCTGAGGGGCAGTGGTGCTGCACGAAGCACGAGGGGTGTGGAATGAGAAGGACCCACTTGCCTCTCAAACCACGGTGGTCAGCCTGTTTCATTTGGTTAACCTGGCTCTCGGGAGGAGTGCGTGAGGTATGTAAATAGTGTGGTGTGGAGTGGTAGTAGGTGGTGTATATCTCTGTTGGATCAGCTGAGACCGTCAYAGGTGATAGCCAGGGGCCTCTCCTGGTGCTGGCCGGGCAGACTGTCGTGCTGGGACTGGAAGGGGCTGCCTGGCTGTGAAACACCTTCAAGAGTGAGATATCGTAGTAGAAGTAAATGTGTCAAATACCCGTGAATACGATGTGTCTTTTGGTCAAGGTATTGCTCATTTCTCTGATATGAAAGCAGTTAGGTGATAAAACACTCTACATATTCCACCAGTTTGATTTTTTTTTTTTTTCCCCACCAGTTCCATTTAATTTGATTTTCCTCCATTTTATCTGCCCAGCCCTTGACAGCCTACCTGTGCTGGTACCAAAGTCCCAGTAATCCAGCAATCAGGCTTCAGAACAGTTGCCACCCTGCGAAGGCTGGAGAATTGCTGGCTCTCAGATTGCCCCGTCCCATGGGCAGCCCTGGGCTCCTCGATGGCCGGCTCCTGCCCTCGCTGCTGAGCTCCCAGCCCCAAACTCCTCTGGCTCCAGGAGCAGTGTTTTTGAGAATTACGGCTGCTTCTCATTGTCCCACAGCCATTAATATGGGCTGTATTTTTGGTTCCTGGCCATGTGGCTTGGCTCTATTAAAACAGATGTTGTCCAGCTACAGCCTGCTTTTCTAAGGGATCTGGATCGCTTGGCATCAGCGGCCTGTCTTCGTCTTTATTTACTGCTCTTCTAAGTATAGCTGTTTTCAAATTTAATTGGGGATGATGATGTGGATAAAAGTGTTAAATACCCTGGGACCAAGATCTGTTCCCAGCAGGACCCCTCTGGAAACGTACTGACTCAGTGGTTCCTATTTAAAATTAGATTTTGACACCTGTCAGCCAATTTTTTATTTAATGTGTGCTGTGTTCACTTCATATCATTCTGGTTTCTCAATCAAAATATCAGCCGCCTTCTAGAAGTCTGTTCCACGGACACTGTTATCCCTGTTAACCACATCTGTCGTCTCAAAGTAGAAGGTTGTTTGACAGACTCTGTTTTCCACAAAACCTTGTTGATTGCCGTTACTTATTTCCTTTCTTTCTTAATCATGTCCTGTCTCCGCTATTCCATTATTTTGCTGGGATAGATGCCAGGATGACAGGCTTACAATTATCTGGGTCACCCCATTTATCCTTTCTAAATATCCTTTTCTGGAACTTTCCCATTGTTCCACACTTTTTTTGAAAATTAACATACAACAGTCCAGAAAGCCTTCAGCCTTTCTTAAAACATTCCGAGCAAGTATTTGGATATGTTGACTTGAAAAAATGAGAGGCCAGGGATCTAACATCCTTGTAAATAAAAACTGCGATGAAAAGTGTCCCGGCGTTATCTTGTGGCTGTGACTCGATGCTCTGCCGCTTTCCCAGAGCCATCACGAGCTCACGGTCGTGATGTGCTTTTGGAGCAGTCCTGCACTTTCTGCGTTACTGGTGTCATTGTGGACAACTCTGTCACTGCTCTCCAGTAGTGCTGCAGTTACAATTTCCTTTCTTCCTAATATCACTCTTCAGTCTGATATACAGTTTTAAAAAAAAGGTAAAAAAATCAGAAGATAATGAAAACATTTGCTTTCTTGACCAAGTCTGCTGGGTTATTCTTCAAGGCTCATGGGAGTAACAAATGAGCTCCAAATTTATGGATGTAGCATTAGCAAGTGAACCCATTTTGGGACGGGTTTGTGTCTTTTTGCACAGACGGCTGTCTGCGGTCGCTCGTTCTCCGTCTGGCTGGTTTGTGTGGCTACTGGATTTTTGGACAAATGGCTTTGCTCTGCTTCTGAGTGTTTGACTTTTCCATGTTCTGTTTAATTTTAAATTCAAATCCCAGATTTGAGAAAAAATTCTTACCTTCCACACTGAATGACATTATCTTAGGTTTTCCAAATACAGTTACTGATTCCCCTTCCCGCAAACACGATGGTTTAAAAATCTGCTAGAGTAATGGGCATAAATTAGATATATTAGATGTAAGGGTGCAGGAATATTTTGAGTGTGTTGTGACAGCTGGAAATCGTGTCCTTCCTCTTTTAGGGTGGTGGGTGGCTTTGAGACTCTGACTGCTATGGAGAATGTGGAAAGTGACCCAAAAACAGACCGACCCAAGGTACGTGTGCAGCACCAGGGGCTGTGCAGGAGGGAGCCAACGCATACGGCCTCTTGTGACACTGCGGTTCGCCCCGCTGCTGCTTCTCTGAAAACTGAACTTGGGGGAGATGGCACAACTTAATCAGCAGATTGAATTGCTCTTCTTCTCTTCTGCTCCCAGGAGGAAATACGAATTCAGACAACAACCGTTTTTGTTGATCCATATGAAGAGGCAGATGCCCAGGTGAGGATAGTTGGTTGGTTGGTTGGTTTTTTTGAAAGGCCAAAGCTCTTCTTTGGAGAACTTTGTAACTTAATGCCTTTTCTTTGAACAAGGGCCGCCCCTGGCCCATATGGTTGCAAGCTAAGATTAAACAGCTGCTGTTCAGCATTGCCTTGTGTGCCAGGATCATTGTCGCTCTTTCAGCAGAGAGGTCTTGTAACTGAGTCTGGCACAGCTCCCAGTCCATCACACTTCTGATGGTTTCCTTTCCAAATGCCCACAGTAGCTATGGGTAGCTGCAGGTGAGGAGAGAGAAGTCTTGTCATAATGGCTGCAGACAGCCTGTTTGTAGTGGCCCTTGAGGTCTGTCTCCTAAAGCCTGCCCTGTTATCATAGTGGTGCTGATTGCTGTTTTAGAGTGCTTTAAAGCTTCAAAGAATTGCAGACATTTTCTCCTTACTCTGGACTAGCTCTTGCAACAGATTGCACTCTCTGCTTCCCACAGGTTGCTGCAGAAAGAGAGAAAGTCCAGCTAGAAGAAGAAGCAGCCAAAACAAAAGCTGAGGTGGTCCCACCAAAGAAAGAGGTCCAGACTCCTAAAACTTACCGGCAGGGGATTGGAAAATACATCAACATGGCTGCAGCGTGAGTTCCCTGCCCATCTGATCTTTGTTGAGTGTTTTAGTTGCCTTTCCTGCTGGATGCTGGCCCTGTCCAGTGCCATTGCTCAGATGTTTGGTTTGTGCCAGCAGGCTTTGCAAAGACACCTTCACGCAGTCCTAACAGTCAGGAGTTCCCTCTACTACTGTTGTTTTTCAAGATTACAAGTTAACTGAGCTTTTCTTTTAGCACTTGAAGTTGGTCTTTAACAGCATGTGCTGACTTCAGAACTGTAGCTACATTTCCACAACTCAGAAGTCCTTGAGGAACTGTGCTGTGTCACTTCCTACACCATCCTTTATTCTCTTCTTCTTCTGCAGCTATTTCTGAAGGCCACGATCCCACAGATGTTGCTCTTTTAGCAGCTTCTCCCCTGCCTTAAACCCATATCAGTCTGCTGATCTAGTTCCCTGTTCAGCTGCATAAACAGTTGTACCAGCACAACTGAAATGTCCGGAAAGGGGAGCAGGTTCCCAGGCTTGCCGTGGGAGCACAGGGCATCTGGCGAGTAGCTCCAGGGTGCCTGGCTGGTTGTACAGGCTTATCCTAAAGCATCCTCTCCCAGACACCCTTTGTACACCTGTTGGGATTGGCAGCATCGCTTGCTTTCCTAAGGACAGTACAGAATCCCACCTGAGTGGCAGCTTTGCATGAGTTTTGGATAAATTAAAATAAATGCCTTCCACTTGATTTTTCGCAGACTTCTCTAAAAGCATTTGCAAAAATGCTGTTGTCTGTCTGCTGCATAAAACCGTGTATTTATGCATACACAGATCTGGACAGCTATTTAATCGGCTTGTATGTGCCTGGGTGACTTACAGGCATTTGCATAACTGTGAGAACAAAAATATGTTAGCCCATGCAGGTCAGTTTGGTGTCAGTTAAACATTTCAGTTACAAAATATTGCTTGTCCCTTAAAATATTACATTCAGCTTAAAATTGCTGCTATTCTGCACTGTATTTACAGAGGAAACCCAGGCAGAGTTTGCAGCTCTGTGGAAAGGGCCAAGTAGTATAGAAAGGACTTTTGTTTCCTAGTCCTTCATTCATTGCAGCCTGCCTTGAAACTGGGAGTTTGGTCCGTAGCAGCCCTTTGGCAGGTTCAGGGCTCCCGGTTCTCCCTATTGGCTACTGATATCTGACAATAAAACCACAGTACRTGTGCTGGCTGCGTAGTGTTTCCATGGGGTTGCAAACTCTGCTTGAGAGAGGCTGAGAATAGCAGCAGCAACTGCAACAGGCCATGCTCAAGAAACAGGAAAGGATCTGAAAACCTTGCCCAGCTGCTTTACACCTAATTCCCCATAAATCCTTTTGCTGCCACAAATGCAGGTGAGAAGGCAGGGAGAGAACTTGTGGCTCACGTTTTCATTGTGACTGTGCTAAAAAAGTACAGCTGTTAAATCTTCAGCTCTGGCCTGGAGAACTTGTTGGGTTTTGAACACGTTCCTGGAGGTGTTCAAAGCCTGACCCAAACCATCCCCACAGACTGACGCATGCTCCCTCTTTTTGCGTATGCCAAAGGCCCCCATCCCCACACCCTCTGTGGTCCACACGCTGGCACGGAGCTTGTACTCCTCTCTAGTTGATAAGGGGTGGGCTCGCTCCAGCGTAGCTGTTGCTGGGAGAGGAAAGGCATCCAGCTGCCCTGGTCCCGCCAAACAGTAAATATGCCCTGAGAGTTGTTTTCATTTTGGCTCCAGGAAGCGCAGCGTGGAAGATGACGGGCCCTCAACCAGCACAGCTGCAAAGAAAGAGAAAAAGAGCACAGGCTTCGGGGACTTCAGCTCCTGGTAGCAGCGCGGGGAGCCTAGCACTGGAGCAGCACAGCAAAAAAGAAAAGGCAGCCTCCCGCGTGTCCCCGAAGAGCCCGAAAGACAGTCTGTCCTGGGGAGGGAAGGCACCAGCCTGCCCTTCCACTAGGGAAGAAAACTGTTGCTTTGTTAAGGCTGGTTAATGTGGCTTTGTTTTCTAGAGAGCTGCGTTCCCCCCGCTGCATCTTCCTCGAAGGCCTTTTTGTTGTTGTTTTGCTAAGCGGGGAGCAGGCAGCCCAGCTCCGCTGGGGATCAGCTGGAGCCTTTCTCTGCTTGGCTGGCAGCAGACCAGGCAGAGCCCAGCCTTGCAGGACGCTACTTCAGTGAACAGCTACGTTGGTGAAAGAGCTCCTTTTACAGGTAATCGTTTCCAGACGAGCCAAGTCTGCCAAATCAAGGAATGAATTAATGTGCTGGGGAAGCGCCTGTGCTGCTGTAGTGCTTTGCGCAGGGGAGGAGAGGGCTCCAGCCCTTCCCTCCCAGCTGCCTTTTAGTAGTTCTCAACAAGGACCAATTCTGTCTCTTGCTCTTTGTGGGCCTGCCTCCTGGCTGGACTGACTGCTGTCAGTCTCTGTAGGGCCTCACTCACTCCAAAAAGAGCGCGCGCTCTAACCATTTAAGTCTCTGACAGCCTGGGAAGCAGCAGATCTAGATGGGGAGCCTGGGGTAGCTGCACCACTTGTTCCTCCCAGTGGCTGGCCTTCCCTGAGCCCCTGGGCAGCCAGAGGGGCCAGGATGCACCAGTTCAAACCTGCCCTCGGGTCCCAGAAACTACAGCCTGGAGCAACTGAGCAGGAATAGAAACAATTTTTTTTTTTTTTTTTTTTAACTATCCCTAAAGCCTGCTCCTTGCAGGGGAACACACACCGTAGTCTGCCCTGACGTCAGTCTTCCCATCATTAGGGAAAACCCTAGACATCTGAGACAGGCATCTCAGATATTTCTGTTGCATACCCACAAATTATTAGGAAGCTTAATAAAGGCCTTATGGGGTAAAGATGTATCAGCCTGTGAAGTTTTAATGTTTTAATCCAAAAACATATGTGTGTTACCATCACTTAGACATAGCAGGCTAGATCCTGAACATTACTTTTCAGTTCATCTTAGGTGTTTTCAGATGACAGAAATACCCTCCCTACCTCTCTACGTGGCTGAGGAGATAGTTTTGTAATCAGCTTTGTAACAATACATTTATATTGGTGGTTTCATGTTTTAAGAGAAGATTCCATTTATATGAAAGTGCTGTAAAAACTTTTGGTAAAATGTTTTGCATTAAATGCTTTTATTTTCTTTTGAGTGCTTGCCTTTGACTGTTCAACTGTCCTTTCCAAGATCATGGCATTGCAAAGTTGATTGTTGTACAAGGAAATGATTCATTCCTACTTTTTAAGATGCTCATAAGGAACTCTGGGATCTTTGCGGATGTGATTACATCTTTGTTAAATCATAGGAAGTTCAAACTAGTCTGAAAGAATAACAGGGGGTTTTTGTTTTGCAACATTTTGCAGTGTATAAGTTTGAAGTAACACGTGTTTGATTCCTGGAACAGGGGATGCGATGGTACTTTCCTCAAGCTGAGTTTCTTGTGTCTTACTGAAACCTCTTGCTTCTCCTGGGCTGGCCTTTTCCTGATAAAATGCTATTGATCCCTTCTACCTAACGTCTGCTTCAGCACGTTTTTGAGTCGTCAGGTTCACAGTATTGCTAGAGCTGGAATAGGCAGTTTAATGAAATCCRTAAGAGTAAAATGCTTTTTTGTACTGGATTAAAATGGAGATTATTATGAAAGGAGCTTTTGATTACAAGGAGAGGTGTGGCAAGGACTCCTATTCCAGCAAGAGTCCTTGTTACAGATTGATATAAGGGACAGTTTCCTTTCGCAGCAGCAGGCTGCAGAGATAACTACCCGCTTTCCCTTTCTACTCCAGCTTTTTGGCAGCGCTCGCTGCGGTCCGCGAAGGACCACTGCCGTGCAAAGTGCAGACGGGACTGCTGCCCTTCCAAGTACTGCCTTTGCACTGCCCGTTTCATTACAATTTCCCACCATAACATCAGACACAAAAGAGCAATTTCCTCGCTTCTAGGAAGGGCTGAGCGTAACCCTTTTAGTTTTGCACTAAGCAGGGGTGAAGCTCTTCAGCCTCCATTCACCGCTCGACCTGAACCCAGTTCTCAGGCTGGTCTGCTGGTGCTCCCTGCTGTTGTTGGTACCTCCCAGGCTGGGAGACGCTGGCTCTGGCCCATCCCCAGGGTGCCGCAGTGGGGCGCGGAGGTCGAGCCGTTTGCCGAGGCCGTGTGCTGAGTCAGCAGCCGGGCTGGGGTTTGTACCGAGAGCCTCTGCAGGGCAGTGGAACCGTCGGTGCTGAGGCAGCCAGACCCTGCAGCAAATTTTTGTTCTAAATTCCCACCTCTCTGCTCCCTCCCACATCTGTATTTTTGCATACATGGTCAACTTTTTTTTTAACTTCAGCTTTTCTTATGATCGACAAAACCACAGGGACAATGTGACACAAGCTCTTCTCTAACAGATGAGTCAAAACGGTGAACCGTACTGATGGGGGCACAAGGTGGGTGCTCAGAGAGCAGGGCAGYGTGGTGTAGCCCTCGTTTTTAAAAAACCTGGCTCTTTGCTGGGTGACTTGCAGAGTTTCCACTACCTGAGTCGGGAAAGGGGAGGAAGGAGGCTTTGCTGAAACCTTTTCTGCCCCTTTCATCGCTTGGTTCTCCAGCAAGGACTGTGTGTTAAGGGAATACCCAAACCATCTCCTGCCGTGGCCAGAGGGATAGGCAGGAATTGTGCAGCCTTACTACAGACAATCACTCCTGGGAACTGCTGTGCTACTTGTAAGCACATTTTTACATTCTTTGTTTTTGACACTTTTCCAGTAAATGCGCTTAGAGAGAAAAAGTAGGATTTTAACCAGAGGCTGAAATAGCTTTTGTCTGGCCTTGGCTAGAAGAACACCAGTGTTGTCTTACTTTGCATTGCTCCATACCTGAGTCATTTTGCTGAAAAGCAGAGGCACTGGGTCACCAGTAAATTCATCATTTCCTGAGATCTGGCACTGTAGCAGCAAACACCACGAGCACAAAACATCCTCAGGAAGGTGGTGGCATGCGGTGGGGCTGGCAGCCGTGACCGCTCGTTTCCATACAGCCGCACAAAGACGTGGGGCTCGCAGGAGGCTCAGCTCTTCACCTCTGCTTTTTCTGGCGTGAATTCAGCCTGGCCCCTCAAGGACCATAGTATTGTCTATGTGGGAAACAGCACTAAGTGGATGGTTTTCGAGCTAAAAAGCTGCAACTCTGTTTCCATATTTACCAAGAAAAAAATCCCAAAATATTGTTGTTCCGTTTAATTTTGCCTTTCCCCACTGGCTTGAATTGCTACAGCCCACTCTCTTGGAAGCAGGAGCTCGTACAAGCAATTGCTCTGCTTCAGCGTCGCGTGGTGGATTGTACTGGTACCCATCTCATGTGGGGCCATGAATTGCGAGTAGTGTGTAGTCGAACTCTGTGTTTCAAGGTCTCCAAGAAAATCCTGCTTCTCCCTCCAGCTCCTTTCAAGACAGGGACCAGGCAATGAGTGTTCCCCAGCACCCAAGCCACCCTTGGCCATAAGGGGAAGAGGCTCGATGGGGTGGAGCAGAGGCACGTGCAGAATTCAGTCCAGCATGGCTTGGCTCACTTCCCATCTGTGCTACATTTACTCCAATTTACCACTCTTACAGTGAATTAAAAACCACACAGAACATACCTCTACCAGGTACTGCTCCAGGCAAAGGGCTGTCGTATCCTCTTGAGCCTGACCAGTGGGCACAGGGAAGACGTTCAGGCCCTGGACCAGCCACTGCTGGGATGCCGTTGGTACCAGAAGCGGAGCAGAGCACAGGCAGAGACGAATGGACACAGACAACCTGGAGGAGCCTGCAATGATCAGTACGACGGGGATGGGGAAAGGAAGGGCTGCTGTCTGTGCCAGGACGCCTCGCTGGAGCCCGGCGTGCAGGTTGCAGCTATCAGTCCCTTGAGGTGGCTGCTGGACCCACCGGGCAGTGGAGCTAAAGCCGAGGAGGTGAGAGAAGCACCAGGGCTGCCTCCCAGGGCGTTCCCTGCCTTGCAGGCTTGGGGATCTCATGGGCCACGTCACGGAGGTGGCACATCCCTGCCCCGAGGCAGCTGCCCACGCCGGTGCCTCCACCTTGCACAGGCATCCTTGGGAACCTCGCAGAGGGGAACCAACTACCTGCTGGGATCCATTCTGCTCTCTGGGTCTTTCCTGGCGAATTCCTGGCAGTATTTTGCAGAGGTTTCCCAACCCTTAGTGCCTCTGTGCACCTGCCGCATGGCACATGCCTGTGTTAGCTCCAATACAGACCTACTGACCGCAGCCTCTGCTGGGGCTGCTGAGCTCCGTTTCTGCGTTTTCCAACCCGACTTGGCCCCAGAGACCTCAGGGTGAGAAGCCAGGATGAGCACCCGCTTCTCTGCCCAGGTGAGGGGCATCTGTGGCCCTTTGGTCCCCTGGGCTTTGACTCGATATCCATGGTCTGAGCTTTGATGCAGCTTCTGTTCAAGAGCGGTGGTCAACCACCCCTCGGCTGGCTGCAAAGTTGCCAGCAGAAAACAAAAATCCACTTCTCAGGTCGTGGCGGGGCTCCTGTGGGTGCTGGGCATCCCCCCGGGGCGAGCTGCTTGCTGGTAGCTCTGGGGCAGCTGCATCCCTGCTGCCCTGGCACACAGGTCTGCACCAAAGGCCATCTTGTTGAAACCAAGGGAGCGTGCTAAGGCTTTGTGTCCCTTGCCTAGCAGGAAAAGCAGAATTAATAGCGGAAATAATAGCAGCAAAAGCTGCTGTTTATCTGCCCAATTCCCTTTGGAAGAGCCCATGGTCCTGKAGGAAAGCTGCAAGAGCAATGCCGTGTCCAGCATGGCCATGTGGTGCAGCTGCCTGGGAGATCTGCTCTGAGTTGATGCAGTTTGTGCCATGGGCACCGAGGCTTTAAGGACAGCGAGGTAAAGGTTGGCTTTAGAGCTATAGGAATAGTTTAGGGCAGCTGCAGGTTTTGTGGTTGGATGTGGATGGGCTTGCAGGGAAGTACGGGGGTTTGGTTCAAAAGCAGCAGTGTGTTGGTTTAACACTGCCTACGCTGGCGTGTCGAGGGCTGGTCTCCGCTGCCCAAATCTTGCATGCGGGTGGCAGATGCCCGTACCACGACCAGGGGTTAAGCAAAAGCAGTGAAGGGCTGAAGTGCTAAATGCAGCCAAGTCACGGCCAAGCCCTTCGAAGGAAGGGGGAGGCCAAGCGTGCTGGAGCCAATGGGTGCCAGAGGGTCAGTGCTGCCGGCTCTATGCTGTTGCACACGCAGCCAGACGGGTGCAGCATTGGGGGGTGCAGAGGGCTCTTGCAGCCCCCACTGGGCATGGGTGACCCCGGCATGGGCTGCGTCAGTCCCCTCGGCCGGTGGCGGAGCCRCAGGCATGGCCATGGCCACCCTGCAGCCGGTGGGAGCAGCTGGCAGATAAACCCAGCACTCAGATGCTGGGTTATAAGTATCACATATTTCTGGGATCCCCCGCCACCCCTCGGCAGCGGTCTTTGGAAGGAACAGGATGCCGGAAACCTTGCRCCAGGAAGCAGCTTTTATCAGCAAGGGAGGGGATTTGCCAAACACCCCCCCAAGTTTCAACACTGTTTGCTTTGGAGAAGGCAAACAAACTAAATCAGACGGCACAGGAAGGAGGCGGGCAGCTGCCTGCGCCGGCCGGCAACGGGTTACACTGCACAGTGCAGCCGGGGATTTCTCGCTTCCTCTCTTTCTTCGGAAAGCAAATTTGTTATCGTGGCTGCAGTGGAGGATTTAACTGCCCTGTGCCAAGACTGTGGGGAAGGGGCCGGAGCCAAGGCTGTGCTCGGAGCTTGGGGAGCAGAGCCCCTCCGTGCCGGGACACCCACCTCCACTGCAGCGACATCCAACCCCATCGGCTCAGACCTGGGTGTCCCCATACCTGCCACCCACAGGGACCYGGACCCCCGCTGCAGTGCAAGGCTGTGACCAGGCTGCGGTGCTGGGGGGAACAACAGGGTGCCATCACACCCTCCTGCCCTGCCATGCAGCCACCGGCGTCCACCCGCCCATCCCACGCACTGCTTTAGCTCACTGATCTGGCACAAACAGCCAGCGGCAGGTTTGCGTCTCAGGCCTTAAACCCTCCAGCAGAAAACACCTCTAAAAAAGCAAAAGGAGCTCGATGGGTGGATCGGAAAGGAGAGAGGCTCCCAGTGGTGTGAAAGCTGCTGTGGCAGCTCAGTCCCTTCCCCACTCCCACAGCCCCCACCTCCCACGCATCCTTTGGGCAGCCCAGGCAGCTTTGGGGAGGCTCCAGCCGTGGCTGCCGGTGCCCAGCGAGCAGCGGTTGTGGCCGTGCAGTGTCCTGGCTGTCCGCAGCATGTGTGTGTCCCACGCTGGATGCCTTCGGGGGGAGGCAGCGGTAGCTGGTGAGCTGCGGTGCTGCATTGGGGCTGATGGCCACAGCACGGTTGTTTGCAGCCGAGAGTGTGTGTGAAAGTGTGCATAGGGATTTTTAAACAAAAAGCACGTTGTGACCGCGGGCTGGGGCACCCCACGGCCCCGGGAGGGACGTTCCCACTGAAGGGACATGTGACTGTTTGGGACAAAYGCCGAGGTGGCTCTGAAAAGCAGCTCCTCGGTGCTGCCTGGAGCTGGTGGCGGTGGGACCGTGGTGGGGGAGCTGAGCCCGGGGGGCATCCTGCCACGAAGCCGCAGTGGGGCTGGGGGGCCCGACACCGCTTCGCTGCAAAGCCTGAACCCCACTGAACTCGGCCCTCGTGCATCGCAGCGCTGCCGCGTTAGCGCGGGGCACGGCGGGCTGCTGCGCGGCGGGGGGCCGCGGGGGCTGTGCACGGCACCTCGGCAAGGCCGGCACTGACTCACCCTCCGCTGAGCTCAGGCGCTGCAGCCCAGTGACTTCATCCGCTGGAAATAGCAACCAAGGAGGAACCGTCTCTCTGTCACCGCCATACCCATATAGACACACAGGCACTCGCTGCTGCCTGCACTGCTGCCTGCACTGCTGCCTGCACCCCAGCCCCAGCCGCGGGAGCTGGTTCAACCCCAAGGCAGGAGCAGCCCTCTGGTCTCGCCCCCAGCCCGGACACATGCTGGAGCTGCTCCACGCGGGACGGGACAGGATGGGGCCCCATGGCTGCGCGGGGCCGACAGCATTTGAGAKCCGAGGTGCTGCCAGCCCCACGAGGGATGGTGCAGGACACTGCTGCAGGAGTCGGTGAAGTCAAAGGGTTTCAAGGCCAGAGAGATCACGGCTTTATCTACCCCACCTCGTACAGCACAGACAGTACAATTTGCACTCAAGCCAATAATATCTTCTTGGCTAAAATATGTCTTCCAGAAACGCACCGGGCTCTCTGTGAAGGCCTGAGGGGAAAATTAATCCCACAGTTCCCCCGGCAGCAAAGCAAGGCCATCGCAGCAGCCTGCAGTGACTGTAGCAGATAACACGGCCCCTCCGCCGGCTCCCCGCCTGCGCAGGGCTCCTGCTCTTATCACGGGTGAGCAGAGCTGCCCTGGGGCTTGTACAGGCAAAGCACTGCCGGGGCTGCTCACAGCGATCCCCAAACAACTGAGCTATGGGTCTGCCCCGAAGGCCGGGGGTGTTTGGGTTCTGCCGGGGGCACCCCGTGGGTCTCCATCCTGGTCTTTCCCAAGGGGACGGTGCAGGGACAGGGCTTGYGGAGCCGGGGCCGGCATTGCCGGGGCAGAGGGCTGACGCGGGCACGAAGCGGGTCTCCTGCAGGTGCCGGTCCCTGCGTCCGGGACAGGGCTGTGCCACCTGCCTCGATGGCTCTGCCACGGGGCACGCAGGAGGGCGCATATGGGCACGACGGGTGCCCATCCGTCTGTTGCTCGGGGTGGGAGCAATTTTGCAAATTCTCGGGGCTGCTGCAATGCCAGCACCAACTTTGCTCCTGCCAGTTGCTGTTTAAAGGTCAGCGGCGCTGAGGCAAGCAAGCTCGGCGCTCGCTGTCACTTGTCCCTCATGTACTTGTTTGTCCAGTTTGCTTTCGTAAAAGGAAAGAAAACCAACCACCTCCCCTGGACCCCTCTGCTCCCTCCACTGGGGCTCTCCCCGCGTCGCTGGCCCAGGGGGTTGCATCTCTGCAGGGTTTTCTTCCATGCACGGCTCCAGGCTGGTTGCTTTGATATTTTCTGGAGATGGGGAGGGTGCAGGGGCATCATGCCCTGCTGACCACGCAGGGCCGTGGGCTGGCTGTGCAGGATGTGGCCCGCTGCAGCAGCCCTTCGCTGGCCGCTGCGGGACGGGCTGGCAGGAGCTGCCGCTGCCAGCACGATGCCTTAACCGTGGTGAGAAAAAAAACCTCCCAAGCCCCACATCCCTGGGCTAGGGCATGCCTGCGGCAAGGGGCCAGCACCTCCCCCCCCAGCATTGCTGGGAAGCTTTAGGGATTAAAGCATCTCTGTGGGCAGATTTGGTCCCTGACAGGGTTGCGAAGGGCAGAGCGGGCACAGAGGGCTCCAGGAAGGGCTGGGATCGATCGATCTGCCTAAGGGAGGAGGGAGCGGTGGGGATCGGGGTTGTACCCATGGGGCTGTGCACGGGGCAGCTTCCCAGGCCCCTCTGCCGTTTCTGACATCATGGAGAGGCCAAATCTTCCCTTTTACACAGAAAAAAAGGCTCATCTGCAATCACAGCAGGCTGGATTTGACAGCTCATAACTTAATGGCGCTTAAAAAATAGCCACAGCCTGTTTTAAACGCTGGTCGAGGTCTCCTCTACCCTTCCCCCCAGAAAGCCTTCCGAGCTCTCACTTTTCTGATATTAGATACTCTCTCTAATCTTTGGCCTTCACTTATTAGTGGCTAATTATATCTATTTGCTTTTGTGCCAACATTGTCCTTTCGCTTGAATAGCTTTTTTCCCTCCCTAATGCTTGCTTCCTGGTGCTATTTATAGGCAGCAATTGTATCCCCCCGCAGCCGCTGTTTGGCTTGGCTACGGAGGCTGCGTGCCTTCGGCCTCCTCAAAACGGCCCCGTCACCCTCCTGCCTCTCGCAGCGTCCCCTCCTCCAGCGCAGGGGGCTCAGCCGGGCGCCCCGCCGGGGCCTGGGTCTGGCGGAAGCCGGGCAGGTGGCAGCACTGGCCGTGATGCTTTGGGGCAGAAAGCCGGGGGCAGAGCTGTGTGCCTCTGGAGAGCCCGTGGGATTATTTTTTTAGGCATCCCATTTTTTAGGCAAAGGCAGAGAGCGCTCCGGGCTCCCGTTTGCCCTCCCTGTCCCTCCCACCCCATTTCTTTGCGGGGAGACTGAGCACCCAGCAGCGTGGCCCACCAAGGCAGCACGGGGAGTCGCGTGATTTCTATCTGCGCTTTCATCCTGGGATGAAAGGGATGATAGAAAACATTTGTTTTTATGATAAAAGCAATTGACCCTGGAGGAATCCACCTCCCCAGGGTGGCCTGCAGCAAATCACGGAGATAAGGCACCGACACGCAGCAAATGCCAAGTGCTTCCAAGCCTCTGAGCGGCTGCAGAGCAAATCCCTCCCCACGTGGAAGGAGACCTGCACTGGGTTTCCACGGCTGCTCCCGAGCCCAGACAACACRGCTGGTGACGATTTCAGTGGATTTTGTTGGGGCCAGGAGGATCTGCAGAGAAGGACACTATTTTTTTTTTTAACAAATGGCCAGATTTTTTTTATTACAGACATCTTTGCCACAGATCGCAGTCAAGCTTTTAATAGATGGGTTCCTCGCCAGCGGCAATTGCAAATTGATTGCAGCAGAAATGGCAAGTGAAGACAAATATAGTGCAGGCTGCCTGCAGGGAGAGCGCACGGAGGAAACTTCGGATGCTATTTTTGGTGCTTTGTCTCCACCACTTACAGTATTTCTAATCTTTGTTTCTCCTTAAAAACATGTTTGGGGTTGGGAATTTTTTTTTTTTTTTTGGGGGGGGGTTGGTTGTTTTTTTCTTTTTTGGTAAAAAAAAATTCCCTTCTCCAGAGAAAGGGCCGGGTGCTGTGTCCGTGGTCAGCTCTGCGGAGCTGGTGGGTGCAGTGGCCCCGGCCGGTGCGGCGGGAGGGCGAAGGCACACTGGTGATGCCGCCTCCATCCCCTCCGCTGGGACCAGAACCGGGCCCRTCTCTCCCAGGCGCTGCACAGGGGCCGACGCGGAGCCAAACCCTGATTTCACCCCGACCCATGGGAACTTCGTGGGGGGTACAGGAAAGTTCAGCGCGCTTGCTAATAAAAAAAGGAAACTCTCCCACGCTACTGAGCTGATGCTGCACCACGGGGGCTGGCAGGGGCAGCCCCAGCCCCGCAGCGAGCTCCACCACTCGGCACCAATGCACCGAGTTTTGCTCGGTCCCAGCCAGCACCAGGAGCCGCAGTGGCCGGACGCTCTCGAAACACAGGGGGACCCAGCTGGGTGCTGCGGGCGAAGCACTCGCCCTGGAGGGGAGCGGCTCCAGGCTGCAAAATCATAAAGTCCAGGCGTGACCGAGAGTGTGTACGCTGGAGCCCAACCGTGGGGAGATGGTGAGGGGGATGCTGGAAGTCACTCGGGTTACTTGGCAGAGCGGAAAAAACACTGCGAGTTATTGCCGTGCTTGGGGAGCCACGGCTAGGTGACACTGGAGTGATGTTAAAGGCTTTAAGGCACTGATGCCCTAAACTTCTTGGCCCCAGGGGACGATCGGGGACATGGTGGCAGATGGAGGCACATCCCCAGGACACTCAGCCCCTGGTGCAGAGGCATCTCGCTGACATGTGTGTCCGTGGGTGTGAGAGACAAGGCTGCGGTTATAAATAACGGAGCAGAAACGCTAATAAAAGTGACAAGCAAGAACGGGGAAAATCTGGGTTTAACCACAGAATGGAGAAATAAAAGCAGCTCACGGCAGGGCTGGCTGTGACTGCAGGAGCCTCGGTCCTGCACTTTCTGTGTCCGCCTGGAAACCTGGGATGTTTGCAGCAGCGGCTCGGGGGGGACCATCACCTTCTCTGAGGATCTGGCGGTGTTTTGGACCATGGGCTAGGGTTTGTGTTTGCCTCAGTGGAGGCTTCTTGGTAAGAGAAGCCCCAGATGCTCTTCTGCCGTCTTTTTACACATCCACATTTGTGCAGACCCCATTTTGTCGTGATTTGATCAAGCTGCAATCTGGCATTCGCAAAAAATCCCTTTGTTTCCCATCTTTGCCTCTAAATAACATTAAAGGCCCAGCTCCGCCAGCATGCTGGATGGTGTTGGAGTGAAGATAAAGATAACAAAAATGGGAAAAAGAAATCGCTCATCAGTGGCTCATTGAGCTTTTTAGCAGAGGGCACCTGTGGCCCTTTCATACCCAGCCAGGCTGATCTTGCACGTCCAGCACAGTGCAGGGCTCGCACCCAACAGCTCAGCATCGCCCACCCCAAGCTGGGGTGGGCTGCGGTGGCTGAGCACCCCTGGGAAAATAAAAAAAGAAAAAGAAACCAAAAAAACMAAAAAAAAMCCCAAAACCATAAAAAAAAAAAGCCTTTTATAAGGTTTTTAAGGCAGACACTAACATCCACTTCTGATAATGCAGCTGTCAATGCGGCAGCTCCGGCCACCCGCTGCACAGTGCTGCGCCCGCGCCCCCGGCCCCGGCGCCGGGGTGGGCAGCGCTGCCTGTCCTGCCCCGCCGGGCATCTCCCGAAGAAGGGGCTCGGTGCCGTGCCGGGCATATGCCCTCTGCTTGGTGTTTCCCAACTGGGAAGGTTTTCAGCTGACCTTGCCACGGCTGGTATGTGCAGATGTACCAGGGAGGAGTGCAGCAGTGCTTGGGAGCAGTCCAAGGTAAATGCATGTATTTGGTGCAACATGCATCTGCCCGGCACCAGCACAGGACCTCTACGGGACGAGGCTGCGGGCGATGCCACCGCTTACCAGCCAAACCCCCTTTTCTGGGGCCATAAAGGCAGCGGGGGCAGCACGCGTCAGCTCAGCCCCCCCAGGAGGTTATTTTGCAAGAGAAGTCAGCTTGTGGAGGAGGTTTTTATGGCTGGGGATCAAAGTCCTTGGCACCCGCCCAGTTTCCCAGTATTTAGCTATTGCACAGCCTGGGTTTGCAGCTGGGTTTGTGGGCCAGCGCTGCGGCGGGGAGGTGGCGGGGAGCCCAGGGCTTGCAGGGGGAGGAAGGCTCGGCCATCCCAGTGCCGGGATGCTGGGGTCAGCCCGCTCCCACAGCCTCTCCCACCACCGGGCACCCCAGGTGGCACAGAAATGGGGGTCAAGCCCTGTGGACACCCCCGGGAGGACAGGGGGGAGCCAGGGCTGCTGGGGAAAGGGGCTGGCAGCGAATGGGACTCCCAAGCTTCAGTGGTCAAAGGGATGCAGCTTTTCCTTGCCCAGAGACAGAGGCATCGTGTCCAGGTCCTGTGGGCATCCCAGCTAGTGGGAACACGGCYGGGTGCTGGCCCTTCCCTGCCGCAATTTAGGCAATGCCAGCCTCACCCCCGGCGATAATCCTGCTTCCTCCATCCCGTTCCATCTCCACCAGTCCTGGGCTGTCTCTTGGTCTCCATCGTTCCCAGGTCCTCAGCTGAATAAGCTCATTTTTGGCTGTGCTTTATGGCCACAGACCTTGCGGAGCTCTGCAAGGAGGCAGGCAGAGACACAAGGAAGACGTTAAGTAACTTTTACAGCTTTGATTATTTAAGAGCATATATTTACATAGTGAATAACCTGGAGGGTCACATTTTAAGACACTGCTGTATTCCCCTGCCCCCATAAGGCAAACAGCGTGCTTACCCRCGCCGGGTCTGCTGGGCGGCATCGGCTGCAGGGTGGGGAGCATCGGGGCAGAGCCCAGCTCCTTCACCAGCCCCACACCCAGTGCAAACAAGGAAACCAGTTAACACAAACCAACCCCACCTCACCAGGGCTGAGTCAAACTTTCCCAGCTCCTCCTCTGCCCATCGTGGTGGGGCTTTTCCCAGGTCTGGTCTTGCAGGGGCGCAGTAGGTGCCCCCCCCACCCCCCACCCCCCGGCCAACAGCCTCATCCCGTGGGACCAGAAAGGCTGGGAACCATCTTATTTCCAGAATAAATGTATTCCAGGAAAATTCCCATCCTGAAGCACTGGCCTATAAGCCCTATCTGTCTGTGTTGATTTTTTTGCATTTCTTCCGGCCATATTTCCATAACCAGTTATTGGGGGGGGGGGTCAGCTGTCACCTCCCAGTGACTGCAAATGGCAGCAAAGGGCCGGGTGTCACCTGCCATCCCCATCACCATCTGGGGCTGAGGGACCACGGCTTGCTCACACCATCGCTAATCCCCAGCTGCATCGCTGCCAGACACTTTGTCAGCAGACATTGGGCTGGCAAGAAACCAGCCTGGCACTTGCCACAGAAAAGGGTAGAAAACTGACGGTTATGGGGCCGGGAGCTGTTCCTGTTGTATTATTATTGGCAACTTCTGTTATAAGAAAAAAAAACAAAATTAAGAATAGACGTAAAGAGCAACATAGTTTTTTTCTCCGCCCAGCTGAGCTGTCGAGAATAAATCATTGGGTTTTTTTGCAAACACTCGGCGAGGCTGGGGAAATCTGCTGGGAGCCGGAGCGCTCAGGTCAGGGCTGTCCTGCCAAGAGACGATTACAGCCTGTCCTGGGGACGGAGGAGCGGGGAACAGGGCCAAGAACGGCTTCGGGAGGTGTTTCAAGCCCAGGAGTAAGATTACCGGCTGCGGGGTCAGCAAAACCCTCTCGTGCTCCGGGCAGCAYCTGAAACCTTTCCAGAAAGGAAACCACCCGGCTGGGTGCCGCTGCGCCCGGCAAAGGGCTCTCCCGGCGGGGGAGCAGAGAGGCTCCAGCAGCCCCTGCGAGGAGACAGCAGATGCTCGGGGAAGAATTAATCAGTCGATACGCGGCATTTCTACTCAGCACTGAAATGAAGGGTCTTGGCTCSCAGCCATGGCCGTGTCCCCTCGCCCCGGGACTGGGGTGCTTAGAGGCGGACCCCCCCCAGCTCCTGGCCTCCTGCCTGGAGATGCGCAGAGGCAAGACAAACATCTTTCTTTGCAGTCTGTGACCTCCCCATAAAAGCACGGATGGCAGTTTGTAGTGCCCCTGTCTTTTAAAAAAAAAAGAAGCATCGGAAGAGTAGGTTAAACGGCCAGTTCAGCAAAGTGCCTGGGGTGTACTGCAGCAGTTAGTTAATCTATAACAAAACAAGTTACACGTTGCTAGAGCTTGGCCTGATTTTCTTTTTTCTTTAGCGTGTGTGTTTTTTTCCAAGAGTGAGGGCTTGCAAGTGCCCCGCTCGTAGCGGCAGGGCTGCTCGCTCTGTCGAGGAATCAGCGCCAGCCTGAGCTTCGTTCAGCACGGGGCTGGCTCTGCTGCCTTCGCGTCCCTGCCACGCTTTCATCTTCCATTAAAATCAAACCTGTAGCACAACGAGGCCGCAGGGAACAACAGCGAAGCCAAACCAGATGCCACTCAGAGCTCATACCAAGGAGACATCATCCGGGGCGGTGGCAGGGTGCTGAGCGATGGGGAGCAGAGGGGATGGYCCTCAGGCCCATGTCCTTGCCTGTCGTGTGGCTTCAGCATCYGTCCCGTAACCTGCCCACATACAGGCAGGTCCCTGCCCAGCACCCCGCGCCCTGACAGGGCTGCAGACAGTCCAGGCACAGGCATTTTCAGCCGGGTTTTAGGCAGCGTTGGAGCCAGGCAGTGCCGACTGCAGGGAGATTCTCTYGGGAGGACAGCACCCACTTTCGCTTCTCAGTCTGGTGCCTCAGGGGATCAAACATTTGTGCAGCTTGGCTTCATGTAAAAATGGGAGAAAGAGGGGAAAAAGGGGAAGAGGGGTAACCACCAGCTCTACCGATATCGCTGCTGGCTGCCCGTGCCTGGGAAGCCCGGCTGGGCCAGCCCAGGGGCAGATTTCACCAACTCTTGATGYGAGAGCTGGAGATGCTCGCTCGCACAGCCCATCTGCTGCCCTCGCCTCTCGTACATAGTTCAAATTAGGGACCTACTGCGTGGCTCAGAGGAGATAAGCTTGGTTGTCAGAGCCGACATCCACAGAAACCAGAGAAGTTTCCATGAAGCCCTTCACACCAACAGCATTGGGTAAAGCCCCAGCTCTTGTTACAAGTCTTGGGATTTTTGAGTGGCAAAACTACAGCGTGTTAATGCTCCCTAACAGGCGCCAGAAAAACAGCTCGTACAGTCAGAAGGCTCGGATGTTGCACCTTAAACTGGCCAGGCTCCCTCCCAGGCAGCTGCAGGCACCAGCGCTGCTCCTTCCCCCCAGGAAGGGGTCTTGTCTCAGCCAGCAAAGTCAGGCCATGCTATTGCTGGACACCAGTGGCTCACAAAGCCAGTATCTGCTCCTGGCTGTCAGGCTTTGTCTGATTGTGGCACAGCAGAAAGGGAGAAAGAGGCAAGGAGAGGAAAGAGAAAAAAGGAAAAAGAAAAAAGGAAAAAGGGAAAAAGGAAAAAAGAAAGAAGAAAAAAGAAAAAAGGAAAAAGAAAGAAGAGGGAAAAAAAAGGCAAAGAGAAAAGAAAAGCCAAGAGATGCAAAGGAAAGCAATGGCAAGGGGCAGCATTGCTGCGTGGTCAGGGGTGCAGTCAAGGCTGGAGAGGGGTTCTGGGGGCTCCCACCCCCCCAGAAGGACGGCTGGGCATGCTGCCCACGTCCCATTGCTGCAGCCTCATCTCAGGTTATGTTCATTGCACTGAAATAATTTTTCTTCCAAGGCCGCTAGCCTGAGCATCTAACGGCCCCAGCGCAGCGCCCAGCAGCTTGCTGCCCTGGGCTGGGACTGGTTTCCAGCGGGAGCTCCCAATGCCTTTGCCTGCCGCCCCGGGCTGCCCGGCAGCCTGCCCCGCACCAGGGCTGGCAGCAGAGGAACCGTGCCCAGACGCTGCCGGACGCAGGCAGGGTGACCTCATGGGCTCAGGGGCTCCAGCGGCCGGACACAGCTCAAACACCCAATTTGCCTCCTTGTGCACGCAGGCGGTGTCCCTCTGTGCCATTTCGGAGGGCTGTTTTGTCTCTATASCTCAAATGGAAAAAAAACAGAGATTAAAAACCACCCCCCTCACCCTCTGGCACAGCTGCAAACGCTTCGTCATGCAAATCTCCATGTTGTGGTCCTTCCTGTGTTGATTTAACAAGCCCTGCGGACTGGGTTTCTGCTTGCCAAGCCGGCCGCTGGATTTCTAGGAAACCAAGGGATGGAGCAGGTAGTTTTGCTGCAAGTTTGTGGCTTGATATGATCAGATGCTGCGCAGCGGACAAGGACCACGAGTGCAGGCCACCCCGTGCCGTGCTGGGCAGGGAGCAAAAGCTCTTGATCAGGTGAAGCTGCTACTGCCAAGGCGAGAAACGAGTGAGACATCCACACCCAGAGCCCCAAGCGGCAAAATGAGTCACTGCCCTGTGCCGGCAGCATCCAGCACCGGGGACCCGCTGGCCCTGCACCCCTGTGGGGTCTCCTCAGGAGAGGGGTGGGCGGCTGAGCGAGGTGGGGGCTCTCATTTTGGCTACGCTACGCAGGGCTCTAGCAGGCAGGACCCACGGTGTGGGGCAAGAGCATGATGCCAGCCCCRCACCTGCCCTGCTCAGGGCCTCGCATTAACCTTCGGATAACATTTTTTTTTCCCTTGCACTGCTTCTGTGTGCAGTCCAGAGCTGGACAGGCTTTGGGACAGGACAGGGCACAGGTCAGCGTTGGGAGATGGGGCACGGAGCCAGCCAGATGCGAAGGGGAGAGCATGGGGAAGCAAGAGGGGCTCTGGGCTTCACGGGGCATGGGAGACTTCCCGAGCATTGGCTAAACGATGTTAATAAAGGAGAGAGGGATGGGGAAAAAAGGAACAGCAAAATGAGGCTAAAATATATGGACAAACGTCAACAGTGCAACGTGAAAGCAAAACCCTGGGGGAGGCCAGCTGATCTGGTCACGATGGGGGCACAGTCGGGTGCTGGCTGAGGGCTGACAGGGCGCAGAGGCTGCTGCAGTCTTTGCTGACAGGCCGTCAGCTGCAGGACGGGGCTGCTCCGGACCCCTCGGCCCCCGGGAGCTCGCCCTGCCGGGGAGGAAACTGCTGCCACCAAAGCAGCCCCCCCCCCGCGCACGCGCATGCGCACATAGGCCCAGGCAGATAAACAGCAAGCTCAGTAAAACCCCAAGTTCAAGACCTTGGAGCCTCTCAGGAGGAACATGCTAAATAAAGAAACAAAACATGCTGTATTTATCGTCTTCCCCACAAATGTGCGTTGCAGACGGGCTGCTGCAGCGTGCACGGCTGCGCTCGGGGATGGCGAGGGGAGAGGAGGCAGCGGGGGCTTTTCCTGGAGAGGTGCACGGTTGTGCACATCCCAACGACATTAGCAGTGCTCGGTTATCCAGGGTGCTCACACGTCTCAATTCATTTCCCAAGTTTTATTAAACTTTTTTCCCTCTCCTGGGTTTGGTGTTAGGGAGGTGTCTCGGTGCAGCACGCTGCCGCTCACCACCGTGGTCTCAGTGCATGGTGCCTTTAAACCTTCCTATCGGTTCCTGCAAACCCGGGACTGGTGGTGGTTCTGCTTAAAATGGCCTTGCAGAGCAGGACGTGCAAGCAGGATGACAAGCCCTGGGGCACGGCAGGCACTGCCCACCAGCCTGAGCTCCCCGCTGCCTCCCCATCCCGCTGCCCCCTCTCCCGGCTGGGCAGGGACACCGGGCTGCACCGTCCGCACCAGGAACCACCAAGGCAAATCCCCAGATGGGGCTCAGCCGCGACGTCCCCGCCACGAGCAGCCAAGACAGTGCTGGGCACCGGGGCAGCCCCCTGTCACAGTGCCCCCACCGTCCCTGCAGCATCCTCCAGCTGAGCCCCCTTGGGAGCCTGTAGCTCTTCAACCAGAGCTTCAAAGTCTAAATATCATCCTGGGATGCAGGGAGCCTCTTAAAGCTCCTGTAGCAGGAGGAGATTTAACAGCCCATCGCCTCACTAATACCCCCTGCTTGTGTACAGCCATGCATGAGGATGCTGACTCGCTTTGTGAGCAATGAGTTTACATTTATATAGCGCCTTTTGCCGGAGGGATCCCCATTAATACTGCAAATATCACATACTTGCCTGCAAGCTACCCACATCAGTCATGTCACCCCCACCTCTGCAGCACATCAGGTCCTCCGAGACAGTCAGAACCACCCAGGGAAAGGTGGGCAAGAGGCAGATGCAATTACCCCAGCTGGAATTCAGCCAACGTATGGGGACGAAACCTCCGCTCCTGCGAAGCTCCCCAGAAAGCTTTGACCGTCGCACGTGTTCAGGCCATTTCTATCTAATTCGAAAGCAATCGGACAGGACCAGCTATTGCGTTTGTCTCCAGAAAAGCAGAGATTGCTTTCAGTCCTCAGAAAATATCAAATTAGGAACTGGCATTGTGTTGTATTTCTACGCAGACGATCCTTCGGTAACGTCCAGCGCTCACAGGTAAGGTGCAGCCAGGTCATGGCATCAACCACTATCTCAGATCTGTCTCACAAAATATTTGCAGCTATTTCTGCCCAGGCAAGCGTTGCCATCAGTCCCTTGACCCAGTAAATGCTGTAACCGAGAGGGGTTTCTAATAAAGGCCCGGCAATCGCAGCATGTTACAGTACGGACAGCTTTGCTGGATTAGAAACCTGAAACAGCCTCGGGGGAGATTAGAAATTGCTATTTTGAGAGGGGGTTTTCATAGCAGGCTCCGTGTAATCGCCAGCCCGAGCKGGACGGCGTTATCCTGCGCTGGCTGTTTTCTGGGCGAGCAGACACTTCTGGGAGCCTGGGGAGGCCAGGCAAGGGAGTAACATTTCTCTCTGCTAATAGACGCGTTTATGTTTTCTACAGTGCTCGTCGCTGGCTGACCACAGCAATTACACGGGGGAGTCGTATTTACATGTTTTAACTCTGAAACACTGAGCAAACAAGGAAAGATAATCATTAACTTCGGGAGCTGTTAACCTTCAGTGTGAGTTTTGGCCGGTGAAGGAGAGGTCTGCCAGAGCAAAGTCTCTATTTTAGTAAACATTGAAAGAATGACGTGAGAAACCTTTTGATTTTGTGTATTGTGGGTAGGTAATTAAAGGGCATTAATTTGTGTCTCCAGCCTCTACACTGCGAGAAACTTTTCATTATAGAAGAGAGGGGGAAAGGGGAAAAAATTGCTGCTAAAGCAAAATCCCTTGGCTTCGTCAGGCTGGGAGCAGGAGGAGCAAAGGCGATAAAGCACAGCATCGCTGGAGGGCTATGGGGCTGCAGTTCGTACACGCACATTTTCTGTTAACGATCACGCCAGAGAAACAGTATTTAGGCCATATATTGCTGCAGGAGTGTAATCAGTAAAGCAGCGATAGGTCAGCAGCAAAGAGCAGCACCTTGTCATCTGCCCTGGAGATTCGAGGACTGGCCATGCCGGCTCCCCGGCGCAGGGGGGCAGGTCCAGCCGGGGCAGGGTGGGAACATGGTGGCTCCCTGGGTTTGATTCAGCAGTGAATCAAACACCATGAAATATCAGCCTGACCACGAGTTGTTAATGCTGCCCCTGGGGTAATGCATTCTGGATGGGAAAGAAGAGGAACAACAGAGTGCTGCGGACTTTGGACTGTTACGGGGATCATAAAAAAGTGGGGAATTGAGGAAGGAGGAAGGCAAAAGAGGAAGAGAGGGAGGGAAGATAATTTAAGCAGACAAGCAGAAGCAGATTTACAGTCCTATCAGTCATACTAGGTAACGAAGTGGCGCGTGCCATCCAGCGCAATAGTGCTTATTTGACCATCAGTGGGAAACAGATGATTAATTCAGGCCTACAAGGAGATTATGGCCAGAAACAGCCTCTTGCCCCAAAGAGCAGCCGTTAGGAGAGGTGTGGGTGTCCCAGCCAAGCCTGGCTTCGGGCAGCGCGCTGCCCAGCGTGGTGTGCTGCCGCAGGCATTGCCTCAGCGCCCAGCAGAGGCCACGGGGAGCCGGGGAGCAGGGTGTTGGGGCAGGGGCACATCCTTCTCCGTAGGGYGCACAAAAAGCAGTTTAATTTGCCATTTAACGCAAGGCACGGAGATGGATAGCTTTGGGGGGGACCCGAATTGTCGCAACATGTCATCTTTTCCCGTTGATTTGGACTTGAGCTCTTTCTGCAAGGCAGGCTGTAAAAGAGACTTCTCTCTTACAGATTCAGGTTAGCCACCCTCCCAGCACTGCAGAGATCGGTACCCACCCCTCCTGTCCTACTGCCCTGCATACCTTTCAAACCCTGCCTTTACGGCACTTAGCACGTGCCTCTCAAAATGCTTTCACAGCGTACAGCAGCTCTAGATCAACAGATTGAAGGTTCACTCTGATAGTATCAGCAGGTTTCCCCTGCGCATGGCAGAGAACCTCTTTATATTTGTTTAGGAAATATATTTGTTTAGGAAAGCCCCCAGCCCTCAAAAGCACGTGTTTTACATCTGCAACCTGGCTCCCAGATGCAGCCATCCCCCCCCGGGCCCAATTGCAAAACAAGCTCTTCTGGCCCTTGGCAGCCCTGCTCCCTGTCACAAGATCCCTGACTTCTAGTGGGCTTTTAAAGAAAGTTTTGGGAAAAAGTTTGTTGGCACAGACAATGCACAGAGCTCCTGCAGTTGGGTTTTGGTTTTTTTTCACTTTTAGTGTTGCACCTCTGTGAGAGTGGTTTTATATGATTCAGTATTAAAACATTTTAAATAACCTTTCCTGTAGAATAAAGCTTATTTGATTTCACTTTTAAATGGACAAGTAACTTGAATCACAATTCAAACACAGCTGACTATTAATGCCACTCAACCCAAAGCTCAAAAAAATTAAAACTTCTACCACATTCAGTAACATACCTTCCCTGTTCTCATACCGACACGATGAGCTTTCAGCCTGAACATACAGGGACTGAAGGTGCCTGTGCAGGTGAGCTCTTGCTTCTAGGGACAAAGAAACTTGAAGAAATCCAATGTGTGATCAGAAATGGATGTAGCCAAACTCAAAGATGCTATTGGTTGTAATCTCGTATGACCTTAATAGTCTGCCTTATGCAAGAAGGTGCAAGGCTACCAGCTTTGACATACATATTGTACAGATGTGCAGAAAAGAAAGGTTAGCAAAATCAGTAGCAATCAGGCCGCTGTTTCATTCACTGAAGTTTTAATTCTACAACACTTGAAACATAAGAGCAAGGAAATTTTTTCAGACGCCCATACACTATTGCTGCACTGTCATCAGCCCCAGGTCCCAAACTGGAGGCTTTTGCTCATAAATGATTTTGTAAAACTAACTTAACTTTTGTCAGGTGTAAAGTAAAGCAGATGATCATTGCTAATCATGTCATAAAGGTGTTCTGAAGATTAAGTAACATTCACAACCCTTCTTGCATGTAAAGGGCAAGCCATGATGTTCCATGCTGTGATGGAATTTGCATACATGTATATATTTTAATGTCAGGCTGCAAACTCCATTTTGAATAAAGGGCTAGTTTGGTCCTGCCATTGCCTTTGCTTGAGCTGGAAACCTCTGAAGTCTACTTGGGCAAGAAGGGAAGTTAAGCTATGCTATTTACTACTAAAAACCAGAAATCAGACCATGCAAAACCTGCCCATTATTTCGTTAAATTCTGAAAAACCTATATTGTCTGCTTTCTAGAGTGATCTTTACTAAGTAAAATCTTTGGGCAATCAGGTTTATACATAACGCAAGCATAGATTAAACTGCTACCAGGATCATAGAGCATCTCAGACCCTCAGCTCTGCAGTTAGTGACCTCAGCTCGAATATTATTCAGCAGTACTATAGAAATGAATGAGCCAAACCCTCAGATTAGCTCAGCCTTTACTAGAGGAGAAACAGTTAATGCTCATCAATTACATGGCTCAGCAGAGCTGCTTCACAGCCAAGGAATTACTTTGTCCAGCCTCAGTTAATCCACAGCTGCTTTGCTTGTCAGAGGTGTGAGTGCCAGCAGCAGCGCAGGTGCTCTGCTCCGCTCCACGGGTTGGACCCATCTGGGGCTGAGCCAAGGGGAGGGTGCAGAGGAAGAGACAAAAACGGAAAGAAAACCTCACGTGGGCAGAGTAACCTAACTGGACCCCTTTTCAGAGGTTAAACTAAGCTTTAGTCCTGACTCTTCTCCTGTTTAGGCTCACTGGATTTTGTAAATAGAGAGCTACTGCTGTCACACTACAGCTTAACCTTACAGCTACGGTGCTTCATGCGTCAGGGAAGAACCCTCAACCAAGACCACTGTCCAGTTATTTAAATTTAACAGGGGCAAAAAGACATCTAATGGAAGGTTCCCAACTTTTAGATGAGGCATCTGCCCATCTCTGTCTATCTGGATCCTCCAGGTATTTTCCAGCTGGTAAGACACAACACTGGAGTTCACATTTCCAAAATTATTCTGGCGATCCAATTGCTGATGGTGTTTTTACACTCCCTTTGCTACACCAAAATTTAATGAGATGTTACTATGAACGTCTTGAATATGAAAGATACTTCTGTGTTATCTGAATCTTTGTTACTTTGATTATATCCGTATCAAAAATTAGGCTTTTATTCAATGAATACCATACATCTCTCATAAAATGCCATTTTTATCCTTAAAATTTTTTTCAGATCTGGAAAGATCCTTTTTTCATGCAGTAAGACAGTAAAGCCAAGAAAAGGTTAGAAAGAGAAAAAGGAGTCTATCTGAGATGACAGCTTATAAGCACATGAATAAAAGAAAGGGTAGCAGGCTATCTTCCATTTTTCTCAAGATGGAAATATTATGTTTGATCTCATATGTAGAGCATCCCCATCCCTTTGTGAGATGAAATGATGGATTATTGAAGAGACACTGAATAAGCCTGCACTCAGTGACTTCATCCTCAGGCAGTCCAAAGGGGTCATACTTGGTGCACTGTTGCTGATATTCAGTAATTGAACATTCAGCTAAACCAAATAAAAACCACCCCCCCCCCCAAATCCTACATGAGTCCCTGCTACCAATTTCCTGTTTCACTCAAAGTGTTCAAATGCAAACAACTCATGTTTTGTATCTGAATTCTATGTACCAGTAGGTTTATCATGCTAAAAATAATCAAGTGACCACAATGACATAATTTAGCCTACCTTGGAGTTAGGAGAATTTCCAGGAAAATTTCATTAACACTTTAATACTACCTAGCACGCACCTACATCTTGTACTAGCAAGCAAGCCTGATGTGAAGCACTTCCTTGAAAATTATTTATTTCACATGGTTTAATGTGATTAAGGATAGTCCTACACCTGTTATTATATACAAGAGTAAACTAAATCACTGCAATAGTCCCTTGCTACAATTTTAAGAAATTTTGAAGGATATTTTTACTATCAATAAACAGTGCTTTTTTGGGGGATTTGTTTAAACAGARGTATTGGTTGAAGTCTTTCAAATTAATAATATGAAGTCTTTCAAATATGAAGCCTTTCATAATAAGGTCCCAGTTTACCTTTGCTCTTGTAATCACAACCATTAAGATCAATATGACCATCTTCAGATTAATCTTCAGGAGAAAACATTGCTTTGCTTGGCCTAACAGGTCACTAAACCATCAATGAGTGCCATAGGTTGGATTTTCAAACTGAAAAGGACCTGGGGGTTACAGCGGATGCCAGGTTGAACATGAGCCAAGCGTCCCCTCACTGTAAAGGGGCAAACCACATACTGCGGCTACAGTAGGAAAGTAGCCAGCTTATCACAGAAATCATCTCCCTCCTACTTAATCATCCCTTCTTATCCAAACTTGCTGTTCTGCACAGAGATTTTCCACCAGAGACTGAGAGCCACTGTCACGCCTGCTGCTACGGACAGCTGGTGATGTACTGACATGATCTTTAGGGAAAAGTTAGTATTTGAATGTTGGTGGGAGCCCTTCACAGTTACACATGCAGCACACTGTGCCTCCTGCAAATACACAGGTGGAATAAATCTGAGTCAAAATGAAGCCCACTGTGACTGGGCACTTGGATGGAAAAGACCAATCTTCACATCCTTGTTACTGACTCACAGTGGGGACTTTAACTCCACTAATACATGAGAAGACCATTCAATCTGATTAGAGGAACTACAGAAGTTCCTCCCAGCCAAAGCAGAAATAACAGATTGAGTGCCTGTGCTCAGAGTACTCCTGTGGTCTATGGATGACCAAGGTAATGCAACAGAAAGCACACCCACACTTCCTACAATTTCTCTGAAAGTTAGTTTTGGGGTGTGCACAGACTGACTCTCTTTTTGAAAGCACTTTGCAGAGGTTCCATGATTGGCTCAAAATGGGCAAAAGCTCTAAAAGTAGCAACACAACTTTCTATATTTTGGAAAGATTAGTGAAAGGAAAAAAACCCAAGTGTTTAGTGGCAGTCTTAAAACCACATAAAAATCAGATTCAACCCACATTTAGAAGTTTTTAAGAGCAACTAAGAGCACTAGCTTTTCTCTCTGGCCTTATGAGAGAATAAAGAATGAGAATTTAAGTAGCAAGAAAAGATAGCACAAAACCAACCAGTAACTCAACAAAACAATTGAAAGCTTTTATTGTGATACCTCAAGTAGATACAATATAGTGAAACAACAAATGATGTACAGTATTGCTAGGACAAAACAGCAACACAGCCATGTCACCTGTAAAAGAAAGCATTGTAAAGAGTTTAAGAAACAATGAGGCACAACTCAACTGCCATTTACGACTCATGCTTTAGGCCTTAAACCATTTGTAACAGTCCTTTTAAAAGAAACCTCTGAAGTGTCTGTTCCTTTTGCAGTAAGTGTTTATACTGCTGGTTGGCTTAACATGAGTCTCAATGAAGTACAATAAAGTGTCCAGAAAGTTAAACAATAATTTGACAGCTTCTTCCACTCATCGCCATTATCAAAGAATGGAGATGTTCAAAATTTGGTCTGCGAGACTGTAGGTCACTACTGTTGCAATCTGACTGCCGAGATGAGCGTGCAGAAAAAGCTCTACAAGCATTACTCAGAGGGTCGCGTAAGTCCACCAAAAATGGTACACAGCATTCATGAACTCTTGCACTAACTTGATACACCAATAAGAAATACGGATGACCATTTAGTTATGGGCGCAGTGATGACTATTTGTCATCTGAGGCCAGATTTTAATTCAAAGAAAYTTCATAAACTGTATTCCCCCTCCTCTCCCACGGACTGCGAAAAGACTGCAAGACTGCAAGGCATACCACTCAGATTGGCCATTATACTAGGCCTTGCTAGCGGGAAATTAAGATGGAATTRTAACAAACTTCATTAATACAGTTTGTCATTGTATAGCTTACAATGAATGAGGGAAATTCATATTCTGGCCCTTTTTACTGGCAGATAAAATTGGGATTACTAGACTGCTAAAAGCATACAGCACGAGTGGCTAGGTTGATGTGTCAGCAAGCAATCCCTCACCAAATTCTGCAGCTTATTTCACAGCAAGTTTGCAACTTAACCGAATTTTTATAGATGGCAGCATTGCCTTTTATTAATCAAAAAGGTACTTAGAGTGACCAGCCGAAGAGTAACTCCAGTGTTTGGAGGCAGACTCAGTCCTGGAACACCATTGTTACAGCCATTATTTTGGACCTAGACAGAGAATGTGTGGTCAGATTACTAAAGTCACATCAAATTACGATTAATTACTTTAGGACAGGCGTGGCTTTAGAGGTTCAGAGGAAAAAAATCTTTCAATACATGTACATTTTTGCTAGCAAATTCCTATGCATCCCAATGAACATTTCTTCTAAGCCAGCTCATAGTCAGTTCATTTGGTCCAAGAAAGAGCCAGCAAGAAACAAAGGTTCACAAAAGCTTTTTGTTACAGTTTATAAAAAACAAAATACAAAATAAATGTTAAGACCAACAATAAAAATAACCAGTACAAGTAACAAAAGTGCTCAAGTTGGAGGGGAAGTAAACTTGCCCAGAGCAAACACATACAAACTTTAAATATAATCTTTAATATATTACAAAAATTGGTTAGAGGGAAAATGCTTTAGTAAAATTTTTTTTCAAGTAAGTTTATTTTTCTTTCAAATGACTGCTGGAGGGTTCAGTGACCAGACTGACCTCTTCAGGCAGCAGCCATTGCTATCTGGATTCTACTTTCACCAAAACCAATAACAAGAACTCTCTACACCTTTACAAAGGGGAGAAAATAGTCATTGACGCTGCCAAGCAACACAGGAAGAAAATTCACATATTCCCTCAATAGAATGAGCCTCAAGAATTGTTACATGGCAGCATGAAATAGCAATTCTGTACTAGTTCTACTCTTTACTCCTTCTAAGCATCCACTCTTAAAAGACCAAAAAGAATATTGCTTTGTTTGGTTCTCTTAAAAGCCATAAACATCACATATAGATCATTAACTCTTTATGCCAGTAGTCTGAAGCTCTGCGTGCTAAGCACTTGATGAAGTCCCAACCTTTGGCATCAAAGTTAATTAAGGTTTTGGTGAAAATGTCCAGTTCGAAATACAAATAATGCACTGAAGAAAGAGGTTGAATTTCTAAGTAAGAATCAGACTGTGTTACAGACAGCATTAACTTACTAACAAGAGATAGCCAAACCCCCAATTTTAGAGAGAAAAATCTTTAATACTTTACATATTTTAATTTCAACTCTCTACTGAAAAGCAGCCATTACTTTTGTCTTCAGTCCAGTGTACTGCTTCAACGAGTCTGTAGCCAAGAAATAAGAAAAGCCCAAAGACACATAAACTCACATAAGCGTGTTCACAAGTATCAACATTGCAACTGGACTTTGAAGCCAACACAAACTTTTTGCTGATAGAAGTTTTAGTGCCTTCTTTGTTGGCAACATACATTGCAGTGGAAGAAAACAAAATCCCAAGAATTCCAGGTCAAAAAGATCAAGAGACAGGCAACACCAAAGCCCATCTTGCATCAATGACATTGTTAAAAAGGAAACTTTGAAGCCTGATGATGTAAACATGATGTAGTAATGTGTGAGCCACAAAATCCAGATTGAACACGACTGTACCACGTCAGGTCTCTGGACTGAAACCCAACAGCTTTAACTACTTCTCTAATTCTTACATTTTTAATTCACAGGTATAGATCACTACAACATCTTGAATGCAGTTTAGCCAGCCTGCATCATAGAGAATGCGTACACATGGTCGAACTCTCCTCTCTCTCCTCCTCTCCACAAAGACACTGGAAAGCTGGTTTTAAAGATTTGTATTGCCCCTACCCATTGGCATAATTTTTCATGTATGACAAAATTTCTAAAGTGCAGCAGAGTTCAAAAAGCCTATCAGAGATTCCCAAAAACCTAACAGCAGCAACAGCACCCACGACTAATTTTGCAGGTGCCATATTAGAATTGTTATTGAGAGAAAATGATTTTGCATTGCAAGGCTTCCATATGGTTCAGTTATAGTAATTATGTAGTGTTAAAGGGTTTTTTCCAAACATTTTGTCCTCAAGCATTAAAAGGATTAAAATACAAAAAGTCTTCAGAGACTGTTTAATTTGAAAATAAAGTTAGCAAATTTATGTAGAGCATTTCTTTCATAGTTGCTCAGCATTTGCATGCACAGATACAACAGCTAATACTGTGCATACACTTTCCAGAAGTTTCTCTCATTAACTCATTCCATTTAAGAAACAGCATGAGAAAAAAAAAGAAGGTGAGTTTCATATAAATTTTTGTTATAAAAAGGTACTTGGGGATGATTTAGCCAGCAAACCAAGAAACCCTTTCCCCACCCCCAAGTTTTAAAAACTATCTCGTTTATTTTATTTTATGAAAAACTGAGTCAAACTTCCCTTCCCTCTTATTACCCCTCCTTTTCCTACAGGTACTATATTAATTTTCATGTCATAGGCTCTGGCCATTTCTCACAAAAATAAATATTTTTGTTCAAATGTAGCAGAAGCAGAATACTTCAACAAGTTTCCTTGATATCAACCTCTTTGTCCAGTGCATTAGGACTATACAGTTACATGGAACCAGCCATAAAACTTTACTGATGCACAAGTCCCTGTTACTGGCAAAGGTACAGTACCAAAACTTTTTTTTTTTTTAATACACCGACTAATTTTTTTTCCCAAAATAGAAGATGCATATATTTTTCTGCCTTTTTAATCTTGCAAGCTATAGTTTTATAAATTTCTTATCCAGCAAACTCCTTAGGGAATATGTTGGTCTTAAATGAACATATTCTATAGCATTATTGATTTAAAAATCCTTCTAAGGTATTTCATTAAGATACCAAACCTCTAGCATAATCCTTCCTAACAACTTGAGACCTGCTAACTTCAGTCAGTGCAATTGAAATATTTTTTAAAGTGAGCACTGTACCTTTAACCAATTCACCTACAAGATGTACATAGGTTGTGGTACACTCAAATTTAAAAAAGAAATTAATAACTACAATACTGCATCCTCTTCACTGCCAAACACATCAGAAATTGCTACATATAAAAAAGCACCCCATCCCATACATTCTTTCGGACTGCTCAGATATAGAACTTCTACAGGACTGGAGTGTAGGTGTTTAGGCAAGAAGCATGCACAGCAGAAGGTAGCATTAAAGGCATAGGTCAGAGATAGATGCTAACCAGTAAAATCCGTTTTCAATTAGTGAACTGTTTCTCTAGTTTCTGAGAGAGTTTAGAAAAAGGTCATCCAAAATGTTCCAAAACAACTGTTCACACAATAATACACGTACAAAAAGAGGGAACTTACACAAGGAGAAAAGGCAAACATGGCCTGAAATAGCCACTTACACTACACTACTCATTTGTGAGGTTTCAGAGTTCAGTGATATTCTCAGGGCCACTCTAGCCAAGCTCTTCCTTTACTTTGCGTTAGTCTTTGTAAAGCATGTTCCACAGAATATTGTCCAAACAGAAGGAAAAAGGTTATGATTCACTCCCAGCCATTGTCTTTTATCATATGGGCAAGTTCAATGATAAATTTTCCTTCTTTGTATTTCTGACTGCTCTCAAAAGCATGTTCCTGTAAAGAACAAAAATCACTGAATTAAGCTGGGGAAATTAAGTATTTTAAACATCAAACTTGCATTAAAAACACAAACCAGGAGACATTCCAGTTAACATCAGTTACACCAAATCACAGGGCGGGAGGGAGGCAAGAGAGGATGAAGAGGGTTGAGAAGGAAATAGGAGTAAACTTCTCATAAGCGGAATCAGCATTTTCCATGTTCTCTCACTGCTTAGGGAATTTTAACACTTTTTTTAAGTGAAGGTTAGGAAATGGCATGTTATGTGTGTTCAGTTTCCTTATTCCCAGGAGCAATGAAAAGAGGGAACGGGGAACTTTTTTGAAAGCTCTCCTCTATATTCATCATCAGAGGGAATGCATTAGGAGAACTTCTTTCTGTAAGATCTGAAGCTATACTGAATCAGTGAAAATCCAACATGCAACACCCACAACCTAACATTTTCAAAACATCCAACTTGCAACACAGCTGCAAGTGTTACAGGTAGCTGTGCAAGTGCACAGATAACTTTTCAAACAACAGAATCAAGCTCACATTAGTTGTAAGCAGTGTAAACATGCTCAGTACCATTTATCATAATTTGTATTTTTGCTRTATGAACCAACTTTTGCAACACAAGAAATTAAAGACCCACTTCGACAATTTCTTCCCTCTGGTTTAGTGTATGTGGTTGGTAAACTTGCAAAAAGGTACTACAGAAGTATTAGATAGCTGAATAGCACCTATAGCTCATGCTTGTTTCGCAGTCCAGTATAAACTTATTATCTACTACAACATTCCAGCAGATGTAAGGAAGCAAAACTACATTACAGTCTGATATATACAAAAGCACTAGAGCTAACTCACCTAAACTATCAGTATACTCAAATATTTGTGCTTCAACATATAAACATTTATCCAAGACTTAAGTATATTGCTTACGTATTTCCATCCAAGAGTGGTTTTACAGTTTTCACAATAGATATCTGCTACAGCATGTAAACCTGTCAGAAGAACTCTCTCCTCCGCTGGACCACAGCCCACATTTACCCTGAAAAAAAAAAGGAGAAATTACTCTACATTAACTGCACGAGAGCGTTTCTTTTCTTACCTGTTACCCACCTTTTCTCCAGAGGACAAAAACAATTAAAAAAAAAAAAAGTGCGTAACTTACTCAATGCTGTAAAAGTAACTTCCTCTGTTACACCGAGCTGGAGGACAGGAAGAAAAAATGCTTTTGTTTTTCAAGTGGCTAGTCTAAACAGCAAACTGTTGGTGATGCCCACTTACTCCCATCAACAAAGACAGGCTAAATAGTTAAACTCTGAGAGAACAGAACACTAAGCAGTAACTGGACACCTCTAGCTTCAGGCTTTTCTTCAAAAACAATTTGAGACCTCTATAATGGAAGTCTGTAGCAGTAAATCAGCACCAACAGCTGAATTTAGAACCAACTCCAAAATAGCAGCAAGGAAAAAGCCTCATACATACGTCTTTGCTACAGATCAGCAGACTAAGCCAYGATGAACAAACAGCAATATTAAAAAAAAAAAACCAAACATCCCATGAAGTACTGCATCAAGCTAGTTTTTTCATGAATTTTCATTATGCAGAAAACATCAGGCAAGACTAAACGAAGTTTTTAGCGTTATACAAGAGCAAAATTTTGCCATTTTTGCTGTTGTATTACCAGATTCTTACTACTACAATTATACTAGAAGTCTCAAGTCACCACTGAACGACTACATATAAAAAGAATTTCAAGGATCTGCAATCAAATCCTTTGCAGTTATAGTTCCATGATCCTGGTCTAAAATATACTAAGACTCTTAACTGCATTTCTTTTTTCCAAAATGCTGCAACACAATAAACTGCTGAAAAATAAAGACAAAAATGCAATCCTGCATATTAGAAACTTAAAATACGTCCATTAGCAAATTCAAAGAGCCTTAATCATGGGTAGGACATGCCTAAAATTGCAAATATTAGGCTTGATAAGATCACAGAGACCTTTTGCCTCTAGCACATTTGCAATATTCAAGGTCATTTAAGATGTACCAAGTTTACTGGAACATTAACCTGTAAATGTATCTAACTATCACACTGGAAAATTCTTCTTTAGACTATAGCAGAGTTATCTAAAGCAAATTTACAGTCACGCAATATATTTTGATTTCTGGAATATCTCAGAATGGCAACTATTACTCAAGACAGTTACCATTACATACAAAAAAGGAATTTCACATTAACACCCTCCCCTAAACTTTCAGCTACTAGCAGAATTACTTAAAATATAAGATAAACTAATATGTGCATAGGGATACTTACAAATCAACTCAGCAGCTCTGTAATAACTGTTGCTGTTTAATGTTAAAAAGAACAGGGCAAAGTGCAGCTACACTAATTCCTACTGTTTTCCACTTATGAAGCATACCAAAAAAAAAAAAAAAAAAAAAACCAAAACCCAAAAAAACCCACACTCTGTAGGTAGTGTGCACAGCCATAACAACATACTTACACAGAATTAAAGAGGTAGGCTCGTCCCTGGCTTCCCTGGAAGGACTGCATAAAAAAAAAATTGCACTTGTTAAAACCCACAAAAAACCCCACCAAACAAAAAAATAGTTCCAGAAGGGTGTGTTAGTAAGCATATAAACATAATACAGATATAACCTATTTCAAATTAATTACTTTAAGTTAAAAGTTTATACCAATTCTTTATAGGAAAGCCTGGTCAGCAAATTTTTCACCCACATTAGATTTTTAGCAACAGTTTTAAGTTGTTAAGTATTATTGTTCAAAATAAGATGTCTGTAATGTAAACAAAACATACTTTTTTCCTACCTACCGCTCTGCAAGATATCAATTCACCTTTTTCCTAGGCATCCTTCCTGCTAATTAAAATCTGCTTTTAACTCAAAGGGAATTATTTCCATCTCCTCTGTCCTCTCCCGCTGCACCCAAAAGATGATTTATTTCAATTCCATTGCATCATTTGATGTAAGACCAGTGAAATTCTGGACCAATCATAAAACCAGCATACTGTATTCAGGAAATGCATCTGATCAGTTTATGAGCTCAGCTTTATTTTAATTAAACAACTGTTATCATCAAATGCCTAAGAACAGCCGCATGCTTTCAAATCTCTCACATTCCTGATAGATGGTGGACAAAAGATGACTGTTAGACTTTCTTGGCTGGATCTAGATTAATGTTTTAGTTCAGACCAGAAGCACAGTTTTGAAGTAAAACCCCTAATCAACCACACTTACTGGGGGTTGGTTTGGCTTGCAGAGCAGTTTCAGTGCCTGTGAACTACATCTTTGTTCCTCCTGTACCAAAATAAACCAGAAGCTCTTCTACTGTGCACTCTACAAACGCTAATGAAGATGTAAAGGCCTGAACCTATGATCAGACAGCCTTGAGCTACAAACATCCTGGCAAAACTTGTGAGCAGACTAGATCCAGCCATAGGTAAAACATTCAAAATGTATGTAAGACACATCACTGCTTTCATCTGTTGATTTGTTCCTTCTGTATTGAATTACTTGATAATTTAGACATACCCATTATTTCCCATTCAAACAGGATCACACTGAAATGGGAGTTTTTCTTTTTTCTCTCTTCCATACTGAATTCCATTTTAAAAAAATCCCTAAACTGTCTTAATTTCTTTTTTTCCAGAATTTCCCTTCCCTAACTTACTGTCGAAGAAAATTAACAATTTTATCCATGCTGAAGAGAAAGTACAATTGTTTTTAAGAATCCTTGCAGTTCCAGTATTGAAGATCAAAGACTAACTTTTCTGAAATGTACATTAGATCAACATGGAAGGTTTTTGGAAGGAAAATCTCACCTTGAATATTTTTGAATGGTTTTAGTAACATTAGGCATGGAGGCATAGGCAGAAGGACCTTTCTGCAATGGATTCTTCTGACATGTATTTAGTTATATAATTAGAAGTCACTTGACACCAAAATAGGTATTTTGCCAGTCTAATGATTAGCAACACAACACCAATAACTGTTGTATCTTAACTACTTACCAGAACAGTTTGCAAAAAAAGATGTAAAAGGGAAACGTATATAAATAAAGAATTTCTGATCAACATTAACCAGATTATATACTGCAACAAAGAATGTTAAAAGAAATCCATGACTCCGGACTACTGTAAGTAGCAATGGTGGCAGCGTAGTTACATACAGCCCTTAGCTACTCATAAAATCTCACCTTAAGATGAGAAGTTCTACTTAAGAGTTTATAGCATTAATATTTTAGTATTATTTTAACAATCACTTAGAAGAATTATTAAATGCAGATTTTTGGGCACAGAACGTATTTCTTCATCTATAGCAAAGACAAAAGAAAAGGTACTCTCTCCATTATACAGAACTGCAAGTCTTATTTTTCACAAGGAGAGGAAAAAAAAGATAGGCTATGCAGTACAGTGAAAGCTAAAACTTCAGGTAGGACTGACCCTGAAAGGAGAGCCTTAGTTGAGTACAGAGTCTGAACAGCTCTGCCAGAAAGTAACCCTTACACCTACTGTTAAAACAAACAAAAAACCCCATTAGTTTGGTTCTCCTGAGATACTTAAAAACGCATCACAAAACTGGCAGAATGGTATGAAACCTACAGTCTGTAGTTTCTATAGAATAAGCAGTGCTCTCTAAATTAGAGCCACTGTTCCACAACCAACAACGAAGCAGAGAATGCTTACTGCAGATGCAGACAAAAACTATGCATGTATATACTCTCAAAAACTGCCCATTAACAAATGAGTAACTAGCCTGAGTCAACGACACATTAATTTAGAGACAACTACAGTTGTGCAACCTCAAAATTTAAGAAAAAGCAAAGGAAACACTTTAAAGGTCCTCTTATTAATTAAGAAGTAAACTTAAACTAGAACTTCCTTGTTCCATGTACCTGAAATTAAGAAAAAGAACTTTCAAAGCCATGATGGCTATTATTTTTGGTTAAGCTACTGTAAAAATCCTTAAATTAAAAAAGTTGCAGCCATTTCTCCTTGCTTTAAAAACTCTGTTGTGAATTAGAATCGCAAATCTTTTTTCAAACTGCACCAAGAAATACTCTCCTAGTAAATTAATCATGTGCTAGTTTCTCTATTTACATGTAATTACACATGCCAATCGCATACAAATTAATGTGGTTTTTTTTTTGGTTTTTTTTTTGTTTTGGTTTTTTTTTTTGGTCTGGTCCTACACAATCACTTTTAAAACTACTTATATGCCATACTTGAAGTTCCCCAGCTAGCTGGGAAAGAAAAAGACTCCAGAACAAATCAACAGTCAGGAGACCTTTTGAACTACTTTATGCAATTATTTCTGCCAAGTTTATGTTTAGTCTTGACTTAATATCACCTAATAAAAGCTGTCCTTTGACCCTACATTTCTCAAAATTAAGCAGAGGGCAGTAACAGGATGCCAGGAATAGCAGAAAAAGAAGCCCTTCCCCTGTTTCATAAGCTGAAAAAAATTCTAGCCAAATGAAATACAAACCACAGGTTGGAAAATATTGCTTTAGTTCTCTTTTCCTGATGTATTTTTAAAGATGGCTTTTCTTTTCTTGCACCCTTTTGCTTTGTTGCCCTAACTATGCTGTAACCTCCTAGGTTTTTCCCCCCCCTCAGAAATGGCCATCTTCACTACCTTCTAATTTTTGGGATTATCAGGGTAGAGTGGAGGGAGATGCAACACAAAACAGAACCTTTTCCTGGGACAGGGGTTTTAGAAAGAAAATCTGTTCACAAATATCCCACCATGAAAAGCTTCTCCATTCCCACCTTCTCCAGCTTCCTGTTAGCAGAGTTTGGCTGATTCATCTTTCTCACCTACATACATGTTTAGAGGCTAAATATTGTATTTACATGCCATAGAACAATTGTTTCTTTGTCCAGCTGGGAAGAGCGAGTTCCTCCATGTTTACATCACTTAACAGGTAACTTGACAGCAACCTGTGGCAACTTGTGTTACTGTGTTCTGGAATACAGAACTTGGGTCTAGGTAACTCAGATTTTCCTTTAAAACCAGTGTCAAACCACAACATCAATGTGTCATTGAGCATTTAATGGTCTGCAATCCATCCATGTGGAACTCTTACATGCTGACTGAAGTAAAAGCACTGTAAAGATACCAATTTTTAAATTCCCGTGCCTTTTAATTTTTCTTATGAATTTCTTAACTTGTCAGAGCTGAGCAGTCATAGTTTCTTATTCACAGGAATAGCTGAGGAGATTTTTTTTTCCCCAAAACTGTATTCAAACAACACAAAAAGGTATACATCTGTCACATATGCATTCTCTTGACCACAGAATATTGATTTACATGTAGGGTCCACTTACTAACAGGTATAAGAAAGATTTATTATCAGAGCTCTACTTCATGATGCATTCTATTACTAGAAATGAAAGAGGACAACTCATTTTGGCACTTGAACTGCTTGCTAAGCTTGTAACTTGGCTATAAACAGAGTATTTTGCATAACCAGGAAAAAAATTAATACTGAACAAACATTTGTTTTTACCAGCACTAAGTTTCTCACACTCTGCACTGTATGATTCAGTTATACTGATAAGAATTTTAAGAGACTGACACGTTAAAAGCCTTGTGTGTCAACTCCTCAAAGGAAATGAAAGAGAAGAGAATATTTTAAATGGCAGTGTCAAGGACTAACAGGCATAACTGTTCAAACCAGTCTACAGACAAACTGCTCTTCTGAAGAATAAACATCACCTATGCAAACGCAAACTTTTACTTTGCAGGATTTGTTCAGCACTTCCAAGATTGCTAGCACTATACATAAATCAGAACACTCTATTAAAACTGAGTCTTAAATACGTGTCTTACCCAGTAGAGAGGAATTAGAGAGTGGCAAGTGTGACCAACTGTCAGCAGTAATGACTCACATCAACCAGGATTTTTACTTAGAAGCTGGGTAATTATCAGTTCAACTAATATTTGCAGTTATAACAAACCTGCTTTAAGTCTGCTTTTTCATGGTCCTCAATTAATAATATTGCATTGATTTATGAGTTAACTTTTTCCCTAGAAAATCCACATCTTTGACTAGCTGTCCATTCCTACAGGAAGATCTGCAAGATCCATAACTACTACTTATTTCAGCACAGTTTAAAGTATTCTAGAATGTCTCATAGCGTAAGCAAAACTGTTTGTGCTTAGGAACTATACTAAGGTTGACTGCAACAATAGTTTGATTTTATGATCTTTCAAGTCATCTGACAGACCTCTGTCATCAATACATTTTGTAGTAAAGAAACTTTATAAATGTTTCACTTACACACTAGTACATACCTGCAGAATTAGATATGATCTATGCTTCTAAACTAAACCTTGTTACCTCTAACACCAGGATTAGCTGTTTTACCCAGGAGAAAAGGAAGTATCAGTTAAGCAGAACATGTATTTACTGCCCTAAGGCATACCTAAGAGCATGGGTGGAGGAAGGGAAACTACTAAAAAGCTTATGTAATTAATTATTCCCCACAGACGGGATTAGATTGTGTGGCTAGAGATCACGCTCCACAGAAAACATCCAGAAAAACTGCCATCTTAACATGTATTAAAGGTATGGCAGGCATTATTATAAGCAAGTCAGAATGGCATTAACAGTATCTTCCTTAAGCACAGCTTGCAAGCTACTCATAACATAGAAAAATAATTTTAAAGAACGTAAATGAAAGAAGTTCATGGGGTTTTTTTTTTGTTTCATTTTCTTGAGTTTCCTTTCATTTGCTAGAGTTCATTTTACAAGCTAAGATAGATCAACCTGAATTAGTATTCTGAACAAATATGCAATTCAAAGAAATATTACTGAGTAATTCAGAAGACAGTATTCTCGGGGGCAGTATTCTTAAGGTAAACCAGAAACACATACAGGAGCTCTGATGTCTGAAATTATCTTCTCAGTAAGATGCATCAGAGACTGTAAGGATATCCTGTCACTTCAAAATTTGAAAAATAAATTCAGAAAATTGAATTCAATATAAGCTACAGACAAAAAAAAATTATCAGGGGAAAAAAAAGATTTGTTGCATTTGATACTTCTCTCAGATCCAACTCCTTGATACTGCAGACTACTAGAGATAATGCTGCTCAGCTGCTTACTAGGCAAGTTCTAGATGACTCCACTATAAGTATTAAAAAAAAAGTTTTGAAAGTACATTTTCATTCAATTATTTACTGATTTTAATAAAGCAAGTTAGAAAGTTCAGTATGCAGAGAATAACCTTAAAAAATTCCACCCCAAAACCTGCATGCCTGCAGATTTGGCAAATGGTATTTCCAGAAGTGAAGACTTTGTCAGGCAGGACAAGTTATCTTGAGATATACAGCATCTTGAATGTATTTCAGAAATAATTAATGTCAAAACACCCGCAGAGTAGAACACTTCCCTTGCACACTTTCCAGCTCCTTTAAGCCTTCAATTCTATTCTTGGATGTTTTCCAAAGATTGCTTCTCTTCCAAAAACTAGATTCTTCCCCCAAGAGAAAAAAACAGAACCCAAAAAACTAGAAGCCTCTTAGGGAGAAAAATTATCACCAGAATATTTATGAAATTAGGCCCATTCTCAACTTTTTCAGCAGGGAACAAAAATGGCCTTCAAGCACACAACAGGCCCAACTATCTTTCCAAGTACTCCTTATATCATAAGCAAAGGGGGATTACCAAACTGAATCAAGCTAAGAACAGCACATTTACTTAAAGACAATAAACCCTTAAAAAAAGTCCTCTTGAACTCATCAGTTAAACAGCAGAGGACAAAACCACAGATTGCTAAGCAAGGCTAAAAATGGTTTGGCATCTATTTAAGCTGAAGACTTCTCCTTCTCATCAATAATATAACAGCAGACATACTGAATGCCTTGGAGAACTAAATTTAACCACCAAGATTGTTCTTTTACCCGTAAGGATTTCCCAGTGAAGTCAATGACAGTTACATGTATATACCTTTATGCAGAACTTGTTCTTGAAAATATTGACACATCTAGTCTTGTCTGTGACTTCATATGACTTTTTCCCCTTCTGGTCAGATACGCTTTGCAATGAATGAGGCAGAAGAAAGTGACAGTATTTATACAGGCATCTATACAAAGTAATCCAGATTTTCTTCCATCCCCAGCATTAAGGCACACTGTAAGACGATTCAACAGTCTTTCTTCAAGCAAGGTCAACCTTGAGTAACAAAGCATTATCCTTTGCAATATATCCACTAGGTTCCAAGATTTCTATTAGGTATTTGTATTTCTTTGTAATTTGTTGGACCTTGACTGAATTTCTAAACAATTACTGGAACTTAGTGGGTACAAGCCATTCTCAAGTGTTTTGGAACTTATGCGCTTCAAGCAACATTTGCCTCCTATAAAATTAACTACTGCTAATAATCACTGCACATTCTCTATCATTTACAAACAAATCAGAAGAAAGCTCTTTCAGTTAAGCCTTTCACAAAACTTATTTTAGAATTGCTTTAAGAGCAGCATACATGTAGCATTTTGTACAGGCCACACAAGCAGCAACCTCCCCTGGACTTCAAAGAGTCTTGCAGAAGTTTTCCCTCAAAACTTAATTATGTCAATTTTTTAAATTGTCGGGATTTTTTAAATTATTATTATTAACATATACTGTTCGGTCACTTTTTAGGTGCTATTTGAACATTTTAAATCCAACAAGTGCCTCCTACGGCATCAATTTTTTGCCTTGCTCTTTATTAAGGCCTGTGGTTGCTCGTTGATAGAGGTTACTTCTCTCCTGTGCCTGTAGTCATAGTAGGATATGATTCTAAAAATATCCATTTGCTTCTTTAAAAAAATAAAAAAGCTGCAGGTCCTTCCCCATCCTCTGAATGACCCCCAATGTAGTGAAGAGTGGTATATTCCTCATAGTATTTTTTTAAAAATGTTTAACATTGACTTTGAAGTCTTCACCAAAGAAACCGAAAATCCAGCACTTGCAGACTTGTTAACAATGCAAATCAGTAGCGTCTAAAATGTACCTAATGCCACTTCAAAATTACACTTATTTGAATTAAAAGTCATCTACAGTTTGTTAGTTTGCTTATTATGTATCCTTCAAATCAGTGTTTTCCCCAAGATGACTGGAGTTATAAATTATTATAGCAACTGCTCATACATGTGTGCATGTGTTCAGCTGTACAGACTAATGTTTATCAACACCTCTACTGCTGACGACCTCCTAGTTTGGGACTCCTGTTCTCAAACCAGCCTTCTTCCCATTCCTCCCCTTTACCCAAGTTCCTCCCTAGATGCAGAAAACACAAGGTTATAGAGTGAAAATATCTAGAAATGTATGCTCTAATCACTAATATCCAAGTTGATTTCAACAGTAGGCAACACATTGAATCCTTTCATAGTTGCAGAGAAAATTAAAACTACAGATAACAATGACTTCACTTGTGCAGGCAGTGTATTTTTTATACTGTTTTATTAGTCTGCATTCTTATTTCTAAGCCATTGCCAAGACTCTTGGTTGCCATTTTATCACCATCAAGGGCACAAGAAAAGAAGAGCTTCATGATTAATTCTAAGGCAAGAAAGAGATCCTGCTGCTCAAACAGAACAGAAATAAAATGAAAAGGTGATTTGTGTACACTGTCATCCTTGTCAGACAATTGGCATCAGCAGTTCTCAAAAGCAGAACTGCAAATCTGTACTGAGGTCTGGTATTCTGAGGACCAGAATCAAAGGGATGATTGACAGAAATATGCAGCACTCTCTGCTTTTCCACAACAGACCAACACTTAAGAGAAACACCACTCATTTCATAGCATAGCTTATATTTTCATCTTGAAGTTGGAAACATTATAGTGTCAGGTATAGCAAATGCTTATACCTCAAAGTACATTAAGAAAGCTAGTTATAGCTGCTTTAAGAGTGCACCATGTATTTTGGCTTTTTCCCTGACCACACAGAAGAAAGCAACAATCACCATGCACCCAGGAAATGGGGAGCAGGCACCCAAATGAAGCAGTTACAGCAAGGTATCAAATACTGTTTGCCTTTATCTGCTGAAGAGTATACGTGGCACTAGGGTTCTGGAGCAAGATTGTATAGGAAGCATTTGGAAAAMAGTGAGACAATCTGTAACCAAAAATTGTATTTAGCAAGTGTTACGCAGAGCTTTAGCTTTTAACTAGGTAGGGGGAAAAAAAAAAATCAGGTTGAGCAGTCCAATTCTCTGCTCCATCAATAAATCCAAAACAGCACAGGAACTGCACTGTTCTTAGTTAACTTTAGATTGTGTAGAATCAACTTGCTACACTTCAGGTTATTTTAAGTAATTTTGCTGCAGCTGGGTAGTTATAGTAACTAGGATTCTAGATATTGTTAGAGTATAAATAAAATATCTCTCATTAGCCTAAGTTCATTGCACATAATGTGCATCAATGAAAGCACTTTAAGAGAACTTCAGAAAAAAGATTCATATAAAAAACCAGTTCTGAAGTACACTCATCTGTTAGTCCTCTTACAGTTCTAAGTTATGTCTACACATGTTGTCTAGGATATTTCTTCTGTTTTCATTTTCCAGGTTAACCTGTGTTTTCATTTAAAACAAATCAAGTCTTATTTCCTGCCACCACTCCCCCTGCCACCCCCCAGGACAGCACTATTTATTTTTAATGATCCAAGTGTATCTATTGCTTTGCAGTTGTCTCCATCAGAAGAACTTCTCGATGTGGAATATATAGAAGTTAAGCTTACAGGAAGATGGATTTTTTAAAGCTATGTTCCAAATACAAGTACAATAGATGAGAAATGTTTTTTTTATTTTACAAACATACAAAAAGATACACCTCACATTTAAATGTATTTCTCATTATCACACAGATTTAGACAATAAAATATGGTCAAAAAATCTTAAGTTGACAGAATATGGATCAGCTGTCAAATAAGCACATGGTCAACCTGCAAGTACAGAAACTTTTGTAAGATGTCTTCACTGAAAATTATGGAAGCCAGAAGTAAAGCAGAATCCATATCTAACACCCTTCCCAACAACATTAGAAACAACTTAGAAGTATTTGTATTTACTAGATAAATTTTTTAAAGAGTTCTCCATGTTCTTTGAATTGAAAATTTGATTTTTTTAATGTTTGAAATTATTTATGAAGCTGTAATATGAACACGTGGTTTGCTTAAGAACAAATTCAAAATATTCTGCTGACCAAAACTCCCAAGACCTTGGAGAACAACTGGCTCACGTGGTAACTGTGGCATTTAGTCGACATGCAAAAATCTAAGTCCACTAAAAGAAGAGCTTATTAAGTATGTGTGCTTGGACTGCATTTTCTTGATGAATTTATACATCAAGAGACACAGCTAGCAAAGTTTCATTCTTCCTGCAGGCATCTACAACCTGAAGTTCAGGAAAGACGTAACCCCTCCCACTAGTTTTTGGCCCAGAACATGTAGTGAGTAATGAAGCTGTGATTGCTTGTAATTTGGAATCCAGTGTTGCCAAAAAGACCCCTTATACTCAAATTCTGAAATCAACATGGAAACAAATGAAATTCAAATGGATTCATATTACTATTTGAATATTTGTTTTAAGGTCAGCAAAAACAAGACAAAGAAAGATCACTACAAAGAAAGTAAGGAACTTTCTTCAGCTTCATAGAAGTAAAACAAGTCCTCCCTCTTAATTTCTTCACATAATTTTATATATGTAGCTAGCTCACTGTTTCACATCTAGTGTGTCACATTTGCAGTTCCATGCCTCAATACATGTACTAAGTTGAGGGAAAGAATTTAGGGGAAAAGAGTAAAGGCAGAAGAGAAGCAAGCAGTAAGTAACACCGCCAAGAACTGTCACCAATTTTACTATTTGAGTCAAAAAGTTGTCCTGAGATCTAAACAAAGATCAAAAAGATTAGTAACACAAGAAAAAACTGTATGGGGAAAACCCATTATTTACTGATAACCCTCTAAGAGATAAACAAGCAGATATACTTTCTCCTCACACAAAGAAAACCTTAGTTCAGAAGTAGCAGCATTCTCAACACCCCCATCTCTTCAGCACTCACAAGCAGCATCACCTTAGTGCTGCTGAACACACAAACAGGCTGAAGCAACAGATAAAGTTAGTTATAAACGGTTTGCCACTAAAAATTTTATTTGACAAAATAGTTATATAGAAAGCAATTTGTACTAAGAGGTTTGAAAAGCAACTGAAGTGTTTTCTCCAGCACACCATTAAGAGAAATCCATCAGGAGCTTATTTGAAGCAAAGAATGAACCAGTCTGTCAAGTATTTATCCCAAACTTCAAGTTTTCCTATGTATGTCATACATCGCAAGTCTTGGTTTCTTCCAGCAACAGGTAAGAAGGACAGGCCTAGCCTGTTTYAAGAATCCACCCATCCTTTAAGCTTAAGTTTAGACAGTCCAACTATTTTGAACATCTCTGGCTGATCATATTCCTTAGGAACTGGTATACAGCAGAAGTAAATGTGTTTACAGATTCCATAATAGCAGTGGAACATTCTGGCAACAGCTAGTTTTGTGACCTTCAGTCAAACAGAATCAAAAATAATCTTTATCTGGAATAACCATAACCAGAATAATTTCCCTACCCAGAGATCCATGTTTTGTTCTGACAGTTTTCCTTAGCAGACTTTTCAGATATGACAGCTCACAAATAGTACCTACCTGACAGTAGACAGAGCTTGTTAATATGGGGAATATATTAGATCAGCCTTTATGTTGCATTCAGGTTTCCAGAATATATCCAGTCCTCAGTACACAACACATATGACCCAAGAGTGAACCCAGGGAAATACTTTGAAGTATGCATCAATTTGCATCCCTTATCTACTGGGAGCAGTGATACAGTGATAACCATTTTGGTTAAGAAATAATTCATGAGGTCTCTAAACAAACCACTTGCCTTGGAGATCAATTCATCATGATTGGCTAGATGGGCTCTGCAGTGGATACAGCTGTAGGTTCGATGACAGTTTGGCAGGTAAGCCTGGAACGTTTTTGATTTTGTCATTTTTACCATCTCTGGTGGTGGCTCCTCACTCAGCTCAGGGCTGGCACTTGAAGAATTACAACTTTGCTGAACTCGCTGACAAAAGAAACACTGGAATATGCAAGCAAAAGCCGTTGTTGTTCTGGAGTGTGTGTGGCACTTTCCACACAAATGACAGAAGAGAAACAGTCACAACCTGTAGGTGAAAAGAGCAGAACAATTAGCAGCTTACAACAAGGCCGGAATAAACTTGTTATTCAACAATTCTAGAGACAAAGCTAAGTGTTATTTAGAGCAAATGCCTGGCTACACTACAGGCCCCTTTTTTCTATGAAGCTGCTCAATTCAAGTTCCATTCAACACAGCAACAAGCAGTTCTGTTCCACCGGTGGTGTTTACTCCATCACATTTCTAATGAAGGAAGAGATTCAAACAGTTCGCCATGAAACACAAGCACTTTCTACAATATACCAGGTATACTCTAAGACATCCATGCAGAAAATTACAGCAAAAAGGCAGGGGATTAGAGAAAGTTAATTGTCTGAAGTTCCAGTGGTCAGTTCCAATATAGCAAGTGACAAGGCATCTTGGAAAACATTTGCTATGTCCAACAATAAACATACAATAGACATTTGCACTTCAGCTTTCAGCAAAAATCTTGCTGTATTGCATCTGGCTTTAAGTCAAATACCAAGTAAGATGCTGCCACCCTCTTCAGGGATCTGCGTCTCCTCCTCTTTCAAGCTCAGCAGAATTATGCCTTTAGGCAAAGACCTTTCTGACTAGTGTCCCGATCAAAGTTAATTAGATACTTCCTCACTCTACCAGAATAGCCTTAATGGATGCTACCAAAATCACAGTCAGATAATAAAAGCTAAATTCTACACAGAGAATACCCAATTGCATTCTTAATCCTCAGAGTGCCTTTAAGAGACATTATATGCATAAACAGAGACGGCCAGACCTTCCTGCTATGCTGGAAAGCAAGTCTTTTTTAGAGTTTGCCTGAAAATTACAGATTCTAAATATTCACAACAACATCTACTGATCTGTCAAAGGCCCTCAGTTACCACACTATATGCGTCAAGCTAATGAGCAATCCAAACATGAACACTGCACAGTCACTTATGTCATCAGCTCTCAGGTGACTGACAGAGTAGGTCAATAGCACAAATACAGAAATGAGAGCCATAATAAAGAATTTACAGTATCTTGATCCAGCTATTAAAACGAGCATGCAAAACACTTCTCAGTTGTAAACCGTGTGCAGTTAACCACTCATCTAGCAGTAGGATACTAGTAATACAAATAGAGCAGATAATGAAAGCCACATAAATTAAAGATTGTTTATAGGAAGCAGTCACTGTGCTTCAAAAGAAATCTTGAAAAAGTAACCTGTACAGCAGGCCTAGCACAAGCAACAACCACAGCAAGATTTAAAGTTTTTTTTTTTTTAATCTTAAGCTTATGATAGCAGCAGGAAAAAAGACTCAAGAACTACTGAAGGACTTACTACAAGAAAATTTCTTACACAAAGAATTGCAAAGACAGATAAGGCACAAGACATGTAGCAGAACACATGCAATCCAAAAAATAAAGCAACAATGGGAACAAGTTGCCATCCAAAGCACATATCTACACATCAGAATGATTGGACTTTTGTTAGCCACTGAAAAGGAAAATAGATTTGATAAGGGATACATTAATACATTTGAAATATTAACCCAGTTAGCATGAAGAGCAGAACTTAATAATTAATACAGTCATTTAAACAAATATTATATACCTATTGTGCCAAGATAATTTAATTATAACTGCAAAGGGAAGAATGATTACAGTGTTTGGAGAAAACAGCCTGCTTTTGTAGACAGCTAGATATTAAGCCACATTTATTAGAGGTAACAAATTACAGGAGAAAGACAGAAGACACAAGAAGTACAATCCTAGAAGTTAAATGTGAGATTCTCTTTAAATTCCCTGCTTGAACTCTTAATGTTTGAAAGATACAAATCCTGTTTAGGTTCACAGAAATGGTAAAAAAATCCCAGTGTTTCAGAAAGGCACCACAAGCAAGTTTTGACTTTGGATTAGACCCTTTAGATCAGTCATTGAAACATGAGTTCAGTGCTTGCAGAAGTACAGCAAGTTGAACATAAGAAATATTTTTCTTCAAGGCATTCCTGGAAGCTCTTAATTCACATTTTAAAGGCAATCTGGACTTTTTCAGACTCAATATACTGAGTCCTTCAACTGCAGAAGTTAAAGAATTCCAAAGCTCTTTTGACAAAACTGTGTTTGATATTGCTCTCTTCAAAAAGAAGGCAATCCAAAGTGTTTGATATACACCCTAAGAACCGCAGAACTTGTTGCTTTGTGATGTTAAAGGCAACATTCAAAACTTGAACCATTTCTTAGCTTGCTCTAATAATGGTGAATAAATCCAGTCTCACTTCACTCTGATAGTTTTGAGCAGTAGCAGGTTCCATGGCTGCTGTTCGTTATTCCGTGGGAAGCAGTGCAAGAACCTGAGGCAACTATTTCTTTCTTATTCTTAGATAACAGCATAGTCTGTGCTTTGGTCATGCACATGACAGCTAGGTTTCCTGAAGATCTAAGCAATTTGAAAGAAAGTGCAAAATTAAGTGCAAAAGCAAGCGTACAGGTTGCTGTCTATCCATTTGGAAATGGCTGTCCAGACCCTGTTTCTGTGACTTGTATTTGTACCTACCAGTCTAGAACCAGTAGGAACYTCTGGAAGCACTAACGGTGCTCGCCACCGACTCGTACAGCCGGCAGGAGGAACCTGAACACACACCTCTCTCCGCCCTCCCCGCCAGGGCTGCGGCACCGCGCTGCACGCCCGGCGCACAAGGGGATTTGCCCCGGCACAGTCACAGAGCAGACCGCCCCCGGGGACGGCCCCGAGCAGGACGCGCATCCCGACGCGCTCCCAGGGACGCCCCAAAAGCCGAAGGCTGGCTTTAGGGGATCAATGACCGACTGCCCTCGCCCCGCCACGGACGGCGCGGGCCCGGCGCCCCGCCCTGTGACGTCACCGGGGAGGGGCGCCGGGCGGCCAATGGGTTGGGGGCGGCCCCGCCCCGCGCGGCTCCCGGATGTGTAAACAAACACCCCGATAAGCGTGGCGGGGGGGCGGCCCCGCGGCGGAGCGGGGACGGGGCGGCGAGCCGGCCTGCGGGGTCCGCTCCGCTGAACGGGCTGCGCCCCGGCACCGGCAAGGACCGCAGCGAGCGGCTCCCCTGCCTGCGCGGGGATTTTCACACCGCGGCTTGGAACCACACACAAGCGCGTAAAGAAATAAAACGTGTAAGAAATTAGCCTCGCCGTCATTCTTTCTGGGCTCAAAAAAAAAAAGTGTGACACAAAACAAGCTTGACTAGCTCCACAAAGCCGGACAAAGCCTATGCACGCACTCTTAGTAAGCTGCGATTTGATTACTCCAGCAGGAAGAACCTCACGAAGTTAAAGATTSAGACACAGGAGCCTCGTTCTTCGCTATAGATACCGAGAAATAACAGGAAAAAAGATGCGAGGAGAAAGTTACCGGCAGAGACAGACCTCGGTCTCCCTGCCGGGAAGGAGCAGCTGCTCCGTGCACGTTTAAGCCTTTTCCTCTCTCACGCCGGAGCACGAAGCCGCCGCGGCGGGTGACGCCGTTGCCTTTTCTCTCCCACCCGCAGCCATCCCCGCAGGACAACGGCTCGTTTCCCCCAGGCCGCCGGCACGCAGCCGGGGGACAGCCGTCCGCGGCCCCCCAAGCGTGGGCTAGCTCTTCTCCAGCCCGCCGGCTCCGTCCCCGGCGGACCCCGGGCGGGGACCCGTCGCACCGCTCCCGGGGCCCTCGCAGGGCGGGAAGCCACCGGACCCCTGCTCGCCGAGCTCAGCCTCGCCCCCCCCTCAATTATGTAAACCATCACCACCCGCCCTGTAACGAGGAGTCTACAGGCAGGCAGCGCTGCCGTCATTTCCAGGCGCTATAAATAGCGCCCGAGCCCTCCTCCCGCCAGCAAAGTTGCCTTGGCGGCCCCCCGCACACAGGAAACCGCGGCCCCCCGGCCGGGGGTGCAACACGAGGCTCCTTTCGCAGCCGCCTCCCCCCCGCAAAAAAAAAACCCAACAACAAGGCGAGGGGCCGGCTTCCCGCACGCTCCCATACTCACCGCTGCGCCGTGCCGGCTCCGCTCCCCAGCCCGACTCCGAGCAGCAGCGCGCCCCGGGCCCCTTTCCCTCCGAGGGCAAGGGCAGGAGGGGAGGCGGGACCACCGGTCCTCACACGGCGGCCGGCGAGGGCTCAGCGCCGGGCCCTCACCGAAAAACAAAGGAGGGGGGTGCGGTGGGGGGTGCGGCTTCCCTCGCCTCGAAGGTACCTTCGCGGCGGCGGCCAGGGGTCATAAGCGGGGGCTGGGCGCGCGTCTCCTGCCCTGAGGGCCGAGGGGCGGCCGAGGCATCCTGCCGCCGCGCTGCGCTCCCGCCCGCCGCCGCCTTTGTTTTGTTTTCCCCCGGCCCGGGGGTGCTGCGGCCGTTAAACCCGCTCCCACCGCCGCCGGCAGCCAATCACCGCGCGCGCGCGCGCGCCCTCGCGCCCGCCCCGCCCCCTGGGGGCGGGAGAAGGAGCGGCGGCGACCGCTGCGGGGGGCGCGCGCGAGCTGGGGGCGCGCGGCGCTCCGCCCCCCTGGCTTTGTGGAGGAGGGGGGGCGGCTCGGGGGCGGGGCGAGCGCGCCGGGTTGGCTCCACCCCCTCGTCGCTCCGCCCCCGCGGGCCGTTGTCCTCACAGCGAGGCAGGCGGGTGCGTGGTCCTGGGCGCGTGCCGCGAGCGCCCCCCACCCTCCCCCCCGCCTCGGGCGCGCGGCGGTGCGAGGCGGGAAGCGGCGCCGGCGCGCGCTGAGGGCCGTCGCCCGCCCGGCCCTCGCTGAGGTACGGCGGGGCCTACCTCTGCGGCGGCGAGGAGGCCAGGCGAGAGCCGAGGAGAACAGCTGCACGGGGTGGGGGGAATACAACGAACACGAGGTAAATTCTCAGCCGAAGCAGCCGGCTCGGTTACGGTTTCATCCCGGGGTATTTTCAGAGGGGTTATCATGTAAAGGCACTGTAATAACCAGTGTAGGATTGCTCAGGCTTGTTTTTTCTTGCCAGAGAGTATTTGTCTTCCACGTTTCTGCTGAAAGTAGGTAAAACCCTGGAAGATGACACGGGTCTGTTAAAAGTTCAGTGCTGTAGAAAAACCATTAAGAAAAAAAGCCCAGTTGGCGATGGGAGATAAGTAGGATAGGCCAGAGCACTTGTTTCTGGAAAGGGAGTTTTGGGAAGAGCTCATTGCTTATAAAGAAAAAAATACACAGGTTTTAAGGTATAAAAGAACAATTTTGAAGATTAAGGAAACCGAAATACAACTCACATACAAGTAGTTTCCAAAGCATCTGAGGTCTGTTGACAATGATCGTGTTTTCCTTAAAAAAGTAAATAAAAGCTAGCCCCTAGTTTATTTTGGCTGTACTGTCTATTTCCACGGGCAAGGAGTATAGAGATACAAACTGACGAAGCCTGTGATGAAGCTGTCATTTATACTTTGTACCCTGAGGCAGGGCTCTTTTGTCATGCTACATAAATGCAGCATCAATAAAATTTTCTTCGCCTCCTTTTCTTGTCAGTACTGACATCTTTTTTTTTCCAAATCTTTATCAAGTGTTTTTTTTACCCAAGGGGCCTTGGTACTTTGCAGAATATTAGAGAAATAGAATCCATTACAGTTCAGCTAGTGGCTATAATCGATAAACCATGTGCTAGTTGATTTTGTTCTGCCTATCCATTTTTTAATATAATTCACATGTTTATACATTTTTTGTCATATGCTTCTTCCTTCTTAATGGCAAATTAATGGCCATTCTTGAAGAATAGTACAAAAAAGTCACGCTTGCACAATAAAGAAGAAATACGTTTTGGCGAAACAGCAGGAAACAAACATCTGTGAGAGTATTTCCAGTAGGGCTTTTACTGCAATTTTCCCATCATCTCTCTAGCTCCAGTGCTAGTAGCTGTAGTCTTGTAAAAAGGAGAAAGGTGATAATCTTTTTGACTTACTTAGCTACACTTCAGAGTGCACCAAATCAAGCTTCCTAATCCAGTTCCCACAGATGAGTTAGATGGGGCGTATGATAAAGACGTACAACACGATAATAATTGGAACAGAGAAAGAGGCAAGGATGTAGCATAGTTTAGCATAGAAATTACATTACATCTGATACAGTGCAGAGAGTACATAAATCTTGAGATGCTTCTTGAAAAACAGCTCCAGCCTCTTAGAAATCCCATAAAGGGCTTTTACAAATTTTTAACAAGCTGTTTCTTTTACTTCATTTTGAGGGGCCTGTTACTACTCTCCCTTAACAAGATAGACTTCCTAGTCCGTTCTTCTTCATCTAGTTGAAAGATACCTGACTAGATGGACAGCTGTTGCCATCTGGTATGGCTGACCCTATACCCTATTTACGCAGCTGCCATACAGTTGCCTATAAAAATACTCCTGTATGTATGCTTTAGAAGTAATTGCTTCGATCTTTTAATAACAGTTAACACTTACATTGTATTTTACAGGTTCGAAGTATTATACCACAGTATGTTTACCATAGTTCCAACTTTTATCCTCTTTTTGAGGATTGGGAACGAGGAATATTAAGCAATGAGCAGAAAGTCACAATAAAACCAACATTGACCTCTGCAGGTGGTCCTCCCAACCCACATGGTGAGGCGTCAGTCCACATAAGTCATGACTGACACCTCACTGGTTCACTGAAACTGGTGGCAAAGCTCCCACCGCAATACACAACCCCTGAAYCTCGAAGGCAATGATATCACACATGCACAGTCCTCTTCAGGGATCATAGCTGCACAGGGTCCCACTGTTGAAATGTGGCAAAGGCTGCAGTACCTCTCGCACTCTCTAAAGTCTTGCTGGTGCTCTGATTCAGTACAGACTCGAAGAAGCCCAAACTTGGAATTACTAGTGCTGCTGTATATGCTTTTCTACAGATGTGAATGCAACATTGGGTTTCTCTCTTGTGTTTACCTTGSGAGACATGCTGTGATCTTGGTTTAGGTGTTAGGAACTGACCAGGTTACACAGAAACAGGAATTAAACTCTACATGAGGAATAAAAAAATAACCAGCAGTCCAATCCTGAATATAGAAGTGACTCTCCTTTTCAGAGATGACAAGATGGACAAGGGGGAGAAAGAAGTGTCTGTCATTCAGTGAGGACAGCAAAGGATCCCGAAAGCTGAACAATGTTTCCATTGTTTTAACACAAGCTCTGCTTCTCCACTGAAAGATCCAAATGACAAGGACACTGAGGGTTTCTTTCGCTTTGCTGTTTGTTTCCCTAGTAACAAATACACAAGCTGCACTGTTAGAATACCGTCCTTTTCTCCTTTTYTTTTTTTTAAGATAAAGACATGTCAAGGATGTATTCAGTGCTTTCAGTAGCAGGTTAAGGTTGCTTGTACGAATGAGCCTCTGATACAGCATGATGTACTTGAAAGTACTGCGTGTAGTCCACTGAGACAGTGAAATAACTTAAAAAGCGTGGAAGAAATTAAATGCTTGCATCTCAATTTCTATACTGTTTAGATTGTTAACTTTTAGGGCAAAGTCTGCCTTTCACAGTGGAGCTCTGATCCTGATTAGCAAAGCAGATGGCATACTACTACTACTACTACTCAATCCTGTAGTGTCCTAATTATAGCACAATCATGTTATCATCAGTAATATAATGCTCACCATTTTAATGGGACTGATGCTGACACTGACAACTCTTGCCTATGTTTTTGTTGTGAGCTCTGCATCATGAAACTTCTCTTTAAATACAATTCTGTAATAGGAGGGGGTGGTGTTGCTGTTTCTCGTTAGGATTCTAATCAAGGTTATGGTCTGTAGTTCTGGAATTCACTGGATTACGGGAATTGGAGAGATGGCATGCAGTCATTGTCCATGTGGTTTAGCACATTAGAAATAGAACTGGTAGGTGAATCATATCCAAAAACATAAAAAGCCATTCTGAAAACAGGACAAACTCAAAACATGACAGGTAGAGGCAGGAAAGACCATTAAAGGCATCTAAACTGCGAAAGAATGTCAGGATCATTCCTTCCTTTGCTTCTTCAGGGTATGTTAAGTCTCAAAAGTTTGGAGACTTTAACCAAATTAAAAAAAAAAATCGATTGGTCTTAGAATTGTCAAGCTCCGTGTTCTCTGTTTTAGCTGAAAGAAGACTACTGAAAGAAGGAATTTTTTTTTTTTAAAACAAAAATAACTTCTTTCCTATATGTTTGCCATAAATGTGAGCTTAGTAATAATAAAAAAAGTTTGCTCTTCTCTTCCCAGTTACTCAGGTTTATGACATTGTGTTCTCCGAAGTTCTCCAAGGAAAAGAAATGTGCGTCTATTTCTTGGGACATGGCAGCAGCCAGCCTAAAGAGTATAATATAGAAATAACTGACAAAATGAATATCAAACTTCTGATTATATAATATGAAAATATAACATTATGCATTAATTGCAAAACAGCTTGTTGCTAGGTCATAAATTATACTGGTATTTGTCACAGCATATTTTAGTTACTTGCTGGAACCGCATGTGTAGGGAGGTATTTCAGGTGAACAAATAAATCAGTATCTTTTCATTTGGGATGATTTTTGAAACCAGTAGGAGTAAGTATTAAATTGTACTACATATGCCAACGTAAAACCTGCACACCCAGAAAAGATGCAGTGAAGCTTCAGTGGATCAGGGAATATCAAGTGATATGATCAGCTGTCCTGAAATACTTTGAGGTCTCAAGCTATCCTCAAGTGGAGAATAGGCGGACGAATTTGTTTGGGGGCTATGAATCAAACAAATTTGTATCATGATTTTTATATGATGTAGACATCTGCTCATATACATATAAATGGATGTGAGGTGGAATAAAGTCTGTATCACCCAACTCTAGATACCTAATTCAGGAGTATGTATATTCTCTCTAATCAGAGGGCTGMAATAATACACCACTAGATGGTGATTTGTCATCTGCAAAATCTGAATTGCTCTTTTTATGCCCACCATCACTGTGGAAGTGCTACTTTTATCTCTTGTGTGACTTTTGAAATAGCAAAACAAGATGTTAACTAAACTTTTCTAATATTCAGACTGACAGATACACAAGTGTCCTACCTAAAGCAGAGAAGTTCACCAGGGAATTAGCTAGCATACAAGCCCTTCAAGCTTCAGCGTGCCTTAGTAGCTAGGTTAAATTCCCCGCCCCCCCGAATTTGGTTTTATAATACTTAAATATCTACTTTCACTAGAAAATCTAGACCTTTCACTGCAGGATAACAGTAGTAGGAGCTTATAAGAGTTCAGGTTTTATATACTCCTTTTGGTCTTTAAGCAAAAATATAAGGCCAACAGAAAGAATCATCTTGATACGAGCACAGTAATGAAAATGGTGATCAGAAGAACAAGTGACAGCCATATTTATTCCTGAAAATTGTTTCTTGTACTAGCCAAACTGTGGAGAGAAAAAGATACTGGATCCATGAAGTTCTGACTGTCCTCAAAAGCAGAGGCACCTGCAGGGACTGCGAGCAGCTACTTGCCTGGTTTGGTAAGTGGGGAAGCCCTGCAGCTGGTTGTTTCTGCTTTTCCTGCTAGCTGTTGTTGGATTTGCAGAAAGTCTTTCAAGAGACTCAAGAGCAGAACAGACAATTGTAGTGTGTGAATACATGTGTATATCTCTCTATACAAAATTCACAACAGTGGTTTTGTAATGGGAGAATTTGTAACTGTTCCATTTGTGTATATATCTGGCACAGTCAATCAATTACAACCTCTGGAACTGAAGGATTCACAGATCAGGACCCAAAGGTGAGATACAGAAGAAATGAAGTCCTGAAATTGGGGACACAAGTATTTTGACTCATTCTAATATGCTTTAGACTGCAACAAAAGAAGATTCAGCACCAAAAAGCAGTACCGAAAGTATACATTAGAAGGTCTTTCTACTTTAATTAACAGTGTAGATTTAGCCAGTGGTGTGAGCTGAACATTATATCTCCCAGTCCTAATTCTCAAATTCCGAATCTTACTGTCTATGGGCAATTTACCTCAGGTTTCTCTTTATGGGAAATAAGCATAAGCATTTTATCTATCAAATGCAGACTTGTTCTGATAATTAATGTTGTGAAAGCATACTAGAGATGGAAAACAGGATGAAAATGGTAGGCATTCCTAACATTTGTCTGTGACCTGTTTCAGAATTCAGTATTTGGATTTAATTTCTGATTATGGAAGTGCATTGGTATACATGACTGGACTGGACAAAATCTGTCACTGAACTAGAGCCTAACCCAGTAGTTTTGTAACTTCCCCCTCATCTCTGAAAAAGTAGTAGCTATTTTAAACTATCCCAAGCTCATTTGGGAGGGGGATATCTAGATCATATCCAAAGACTGAAAAGACAGAACTATTCTGAACCCCTGACAGTGGCTGGGTAATTCTGAAAGCAGAGAGGGCTAGGTTGTGCCTCCAGCAAGATACGTTGAGACTGTAGACAAGAATCAGTCTGCACCTTACCAAGAGACTGGAAATGGCATCATCAGTTTTGCAGCTATTCACCTCTGGTAAGTAAATTACACAGTACAGTGGAACATCTGAATCTCAATTTAGCATGCAAGCAGGAGCAGCCACACAATAAACCAGCACAACACCACATACAAACTAATTGCACTTCATGAGGACCACAGCATTTTAAAGCACAAAAGCAGATCCTAGCATGTATGGTCTGTATTTAGCAGTAAAGAAAGCAGAAGAGAGATTTCTCTAAGGCAAAAGGAAAAGGTAGTAGAATAAAAAGAACTCCATAAGCTTTTCAATGTACACATACGTGTTATAAAATCCACCTTTATATAGGATTGTCATCTGCTTCATGCAGCTACAGACTCCTTGGCTAATTGTTGGCCAGCTATTACTTATCTGAGAAGTTAAACCTGTGTTTTGTGAGCTGTAGAGAAGCAGAGATTTTCTGTTGATACGTGTTTTGTATAAACACATTCTGCATATGCTTGCCTATATATGCAAAACAGTTGGCTAAAGGCAGGGATTCAAATTTTGTCTGTTTTAGGTTTGTTTGGTTTCTTTTTTTTCTTTTTTTTTCTTCTTCCAAGAGGTGTGTTTCTCATCTTAAAACCTAGACTTATATTTCCRTCCTCATTTTATATCCTGTCCAGCACAAGCATATTCTGTCGTTTCACAGATAAATAGGACCAAGGGGATTACTGTAATCATGTGGTACAACTCACTGTAAGATAGGAGCCATGTGACTGGTGGTATTACTTGTCATTTAAACCAGAACATCCCTTAGGAAAACATCCCAGCACATCCCTTAGGAAAACATCCTAGAACATCCTGTCTCTACAAATTGTTAATTTCTTGTTCCAGTCATTAATTACTCTCATTGACAAATATATACATGTTCTTTCTTCCTTGAATGTATTTAGTTTTATCTTTCAGCTGTTTTTTCCTTCGTCCATGAGGCTGAGGAGACAATAGGACTCACTGTAGATACAAGAGCAGGTCATCCTTTTGAGTAATAGCATTTTATAAAGTACATTTTTCAATTTCTAAGTTGTTTCTATATCTCTTCTCAGATCCTTCTCCAAGTTATCAAATGATTTCTTGAACTGTGGATTCCAGCAGTGATTTTTGTCCTTGTCAAACACAGGACTCTTCTTTTCCTATTTAGACAGTCTGATGATCATATCTATCTATTTATTTGGTTAATTGCCAGGCATTCAACTGATTCTTCATTAGGACCCTGTTCCCACTTCAAGAATACCTGCCTATTCCCACCTTTCTTTCTAAGCAAGCAGATTTGCAAAGTTCAAAGCCCAGAGAAGCCCTATAGAGAGGGAAACGAAATCTTGATGAGTCTTATTACCTTCCCTGAATTACAAATAGCATTTCAGATATATCAGAGAGACTGAGTTGAATTTTTTTTTTTTTAAGTTGTAACACTACTTTCAATAACTTACTAGGGACATATAGTAAAGTTTCTCTAATAGCTTAAATGCAAATTAGATTTGAAAATCACTGATGTTTAAGAGAATATAAGCAAAATGGACTTCTGGGGAGAGATAACATGGTAATTGGTCTAATAAAAATGTTAGGCCACCCCACAGACCCCATCTTATAGATGTTTTTAGGCAATGCTAGCTTATACAATGCTAAGAAAATATATTTCTGTTACCATTAATCTGTTATTAATCCATCAGCCTCACAGCAACTATTTTAATGTAGTTAGCTGTTTGAATAAACAATATATGAAAGATAAAATGAGTCCTACAGATGTTTAACTTCTGTCTTTTCTACAAGCAGGACCATTGTGCAGATCATATGTCATACAAACATATCCATTCTTAAGTTGAAAGAAGTGGGGATGTGACTGGCCTGCTCATAAATGCACTGACACTTTAATGAAGACGACTGCTACTGAGTTAGCTAATTGATTGTAAAAACATTTTCAGCTTGTTAGTGTTTTCTCCTGAATTGGTGCAGACAGACCGTACAAGTTAAAAGCTTGGCTACATTCAGGAGGCGTCTCTTGTTAAGAATGAGCAGCAGGTCACCTGGATTTTTTCAGAGGTGAATCAGAACATAAGTTTCCTTAGCAAAGCTATACTCTAGGAAAAAAAAAATAAGATACCTATTTTGATTAGGAGGATTGACTTCCTGTGGTAGCCAGCCCATTGTTTACAGGGCAAAATGCAACAGGGCAGGGTAAAACTTCAAGGCATCACACTATTCTCTAGAATTATGAAGGTAGGTATTATTGAAGAGCTTATTCTTTTTTGCAATGTCGAGATGACTATACAAAGTAAAAAGTAATGCTGGCCACAGAGATTTTCTATCAGAGAAGGACAAAAATAAAAGCTTTTATTGTAATTAGTATGAGTCTAGTGTAACTTTGAAACTGAATGAGGAGACGGAAGAGGAGAACAGTAATAACAAGAAGAAAACATAGATGCTCTGTACCTGTCAGAACACAGGATTGTACACTATAACTTGACACTGCAGGCAGGCCTAACTGATTAATTTCTTTTTAATAACTTACCAAAAAAGTGTCTAAAAAGACACTGGAAGGAGAATGTACAGAGCAACCTTTGTCTTCCTGTCCTGCTTACTGGGATTTTTACTGTATTAAATTCACTGTGGTAGCTGCTAGAGCTGCCTCTGCTGTTTTATTACTTACATTGATACACCTGATTCTGTAAGATTAAACCAAGGGCCTTATTTGCCACCCTTTAATTATTCCCTCCTCTTAATCTTTCCTTCTTTCTTTTCCTCAAGTCACTTAAGTTCATAAACCCCCGGAGAATGCAACTGAGTCTAAAGACTAGTTTTACTTAGAGTCAGGAAAGAAGCATCACTGATTTTTATTTTTCTTGATCAGATTAGCTGTAAGAGTTTCATTTGTGGGTTGGAAAGATTTATATATGAACTCTGTACCCTAACTATCAGATATTTCTGGTTTTTGTTTTCCCAATGCTATCTCAGTAACTAAGTGAGAAGCGAACAATCCTCTTAAAGCTGCTGAAGGATTTAGAGACAAAATAGCATGTAACATTTTCATCAACTGGGAAGATGTGCCTGGTACTGTACTGGCTCCATCTTGTGGCTAAAACTGTACCGATTTTTTTATAACAGGCTGAATCTTCTTGCCATCATCCTTATATAAATACTGATAAATAAATGTGTGAACTTCCTTTGTAACTTTTAGAACAAATGGGTCGAATGTTTCTGGTAATAGAGAAATAGGGAGACTGGTTAAAGGTAAGATTAGCTCAAGCAAGCATTGCCTGTTTCCCTGTGTAACACTGTCAATCATAGTATTTGATTACATCCTCCTCGTTACTGTTAGAGAAGCCTCAGCCAGGCATAGTGAGAACAAGCATCTATCAGCACTTTTTAACTCCAACCTGCAGTAATGTTGCTGTTCACTATTAACTTGGTGTGGCCAGTGAAGTAACTTGCCACTTACCTTCAAGAATTGCCTAGAATTTCTACCAAAACGTAAGCACAGATCCAGTGTTGTTTGTTTTGGCAGCATTTTTTTTCCTTCTCTAAAACAAGTATTTTTACGGTGGTTGTCATTAAATAAAATGCTAGCATTTGAATGGAAGAAAAAAGCAGATACCTTTCAATTAACCTCTTCCTGCCATCCCTGAACTAGAAAAAGTGTATTCAAGAGAAGCGTGGCCGGCAGGTCGAGGGAGGTGGTTCTGCCCCTCTGCTCTGCTCTGGTGAGACCCCACCTGCAGTACTGCATCCAGCTCTGGAGCCCTCAGCACAAGAAAGACACGGACCTGTTGGAGCGGGTCCAGAGGAGGGCCACGAAAATGAGCAGGGGGATGGAACGCCTCTCCTATGAAGAAAGGCTGAGAGAGCTGGGGTTGTTCAGTCTGGAGAAGAGAAGGCTTCGGGGAGACCTTATTGCAGCCTATCAGTACTTACAGGGGGCTTATAAGAAAGAGGGTGGCAAACTTTTTAGCAGGGCCTGTTGCAACAGGACAAGGGGGAATGGTTTTAAACTAAAGGAGGGTAGATTTAGACTAGATATGAGGAAGACATTTTTTACAATGAGGGTGGTGAAACGCTGGCACAGGTTGCCCAGAGAGGTGGTAGATGCCCCATCCCTGGAAACATTCAAGGTCAGGTTGGACGGGGCTCTGAGCAACCTGATCTAGTTGAAGATGTCCCTGCCCATGGCAGGGGGGTTGGACTAGATGACCTTTAAAGGTCCCTTCCAACCCAAACTATTCTATGGTTCAATAACTGCCCCGATTTGACTGCTTGACCGCCCAAACCATGAACTCAGCATAGGAAATGACAAAACACAGAGCAGAAATTACAAAGGCTACCAACACCTGGACTCACTGACCACATAGCTCAGCAAGTCCCTTGTTCATATCCCAGTTATGTAAGTTCATATTTTGGCGTATAGGACAACTATATATTTTCTTCAGACTGCAAAAAAAGTAAGTAGTTCACTTTTAGCACCTTCAGTGTTGGCAGCAGGAAGGCAGTGAGCTGACAGGGTGTGCTGGATTTTCTGTTCTGTTGTGTATCAGCTTGTATATTATTGGATAGAGCTTCTAAAGGTCACATTAGAAATTGCATTCATCTCTCTAAAAATACTGTCAGAGATGCAAGATTGCAAAGATCAAGAGAATACAAATTATGTTTCCAGAAACTGGTACAGAGTTGGTTACTGGTTATGTACCAGGATGGATGAGGCTAGCTGCACACATATTTTGGCAGTCTTAATATGAAAGATGTATCCCCTGATCCATATGACGTGGAAACAAAGAAAGTGCCTGTTTCCAAGGAGTCACAGGCCCCAGCAAAATATGCCTGGCAAGAACAGTCTCTCTTGCTATGTCATACAGAGCATCCATGATATCCAAAGGTGAGTGACAAAGCAGCCTTACCTTGTAATACAAGTGCCAAGCTGAAGCACATTCCATATCTAGAATTCCATTTTATATCCCCTGCAGACGTGCTCAGAAATCTGAAAATAAGTGCAGGTTTGCAAGTCTGACATATAGTGAGTTAATAGTATCGAAGTCTCAGTCTTTCTGCTGTACATCATATGTGTTTCATAAATCAAATTTGCTCATAGCTGCACTACAGTTTTAGATGAAGAATTCCTTGCTAGATTTTGTACCAAGAAAAAATATTTGCATTAAATAAGCCGAAACCAGGACAGTCACTTGGTCAGAAGGCACTGTGCACACAGTACCTACACACTGTGCTACGTACTGTGCCATACAGCTACTGAATACTTAACTCTGTTCTGCTCTGGTACTTACGTGTTTGTCAAAATGTTTTCTGAGCCTGGCACAGTCGCCGGTGTAGCTTGTAGCCCAGTGAGGCAGCATGGGGAAGAGGACAGGAGAGGAATGGGGTGGCTGGGCTGTGGCAACCACAGCATGGTTAGCGTCTTAAATGACGGGAACAAGGGTGGGAGGAAGCTATAAAAGACTATCTTAGATCTGCTCGAGACAGCAGCATCCAGCACTAAGCATAAAAGTTACCGGGCGTATGTCATAGTATGCAATAACAATTACTTAAAATAAAGACAGAGGTAATGCTGCTGCTTCGCGTTCTGCAGTGTGCCAGGATAGAAGGTTGACTGGTAATACAGGGATGAAATGCAAATACTGCAATGCCATCTCAATCGATATCTAAGTTTTGGAGAGGCTGGCACTCAGGTGTATCTTATCGACACTGCCTATGGGTCACAGTCTTCAGCATCTTTTTCTGCATCAGTGTATTCAAAAAAAGTTGCGTCAATGCTGGCATACCGTGCAAAATAACTGTCAAAGATGCGCTTGTCCTTTGCTCTTTGAAACCCATTATGAATCCTGGGTTTTGCTTTTGTACTCCCTGGTATTCTTGTCAAGACCCTGTTCAACCATCTTTTTTTGCAAGAGCTTCAAAAATACCCCAGAAGTGAGGCACTGGAATGTGGGTATCTCAAAACTGTAGGCTCTAAAAAAAAGTCACCCGAGTCCTCTGCATGGCTCAGTGAGGCACAGGACAGGACCAAACCAGCTGCTCTGGCAGGAGCACAGAAGCACAAGTCAACGTAACTCACATTTAATCAGAAAAGTGGTATCTGCTCTTTTGTCAGCTCAAAGAACTACAGAGCAGATAGAGTACGTATCTGAGCAGGGTGCGAAGCAGTGCATGGAAACCATTGCAAAGCCTTCAGAACAACTATCAGAACCAGCAAGATCCCCTTCCTCCAAGACACTTTGCTGCTGCTACAAACAAGATTCTGCAATCCCTTGGATATTATTACAAGAGAGAAATAGTGTCACATATAAGCAGGGGTTTTAAAACACAGCAACACTTCAGTAAAGTTAATTTTTCATGTTATCAAGCTATAATACTGTTTTCTCTCAGTCCTTTATCTTGAATTGCTCTTTTGATACTTATGTCAGTATGTATGAAGAGGGGTGGACGGGTATGGAGACGTGAAGAACAGATTGTACAAAGTTTGACAATCATAACTAGCATAATAATCGTCATTAATATTTATATTAAGAAAGTACCCAATGCTTCACCTTGCTTCTGTGCTTCATTCCCTAACGTGGTGGTGTGCTTTATTCGTAGGTGGTTGGAATTGCTTGGACCCACACCAGAAACTGGGGAAAAAAGGGAAGAATGATCAAATCAGTCTCCACGCAACAAAATTTTATTTTAATAATTTCTACTGCCTTGACCAGTCATACTGCACACCCACTGTGAGACTCAGCCTGCTTTAAAAAAAAAACACCCCMCACACAAAAAACAAAACAAAAAACCAAACCCAAAACAAAAGAACCCCAAAACCTACCACGTAAAAACATAAATAATTCACGAACAGTTTCAGAGGTATGTTCCTGCTCTAAACTGTCGCTGGGTTAGCCTTTGATAAACCTTGGAGCTATAATTCTAGAGGATTTATATGATATTTTTCAGAACACTCTAGGTATTATTATTATAAATTTTGCTCCTTAACGATCATGTTTAACTGTCATTCGGCGAGGTTTTTATTTAGATAAACGATATTCATGGCAACTTTCCACCAGCAGATGGCACAACTACAGACCATAATCGTACATCTACGGGAATACGCAGGAGAGCTTTGAAGYCCATAGGTCTAAGCTACGGTTATGCTTTTCCTTTTCCTTTAACAGCTTTTATTTGGATTTTCATGGAGGCAAGGTTTCTAGTGGGAGGCTGAATAAAAAGTATTATACATCTTTTCTAGGACCAATTTTATCTCTGTTCTTTTTCCTCTCTGGAGACTATATAGCCCTCTTGCTGAAAAATTTGACCTGTGGACAAAACTAATAGCGAATGTTACACAAAATGGCTTTTGATTTCTAGAATATAGATTGTCTTTATGTGTAAAATCCAGTGCCTGAAAGGTGCAGATGGATAGCGCAAGAAGAATGAAAGCTTAGCCCAAGAGCAGGAACAGCACAAACTATGGTGGTGCCAGGAAGGGCAGCCTGTACAGCAAGGAGGGGTTCATTGTTTGCATCTCTGCGGTCGCTAAAGGCTCTGTACAAAAGTGAATGACATTCTTTGCTCCCAGTATCTTCCAGTCAAAACAGAAAAAAGGATGTTGTGAGGGGTAGAGCCCTGTAGAGCCTACAGGCAGCGTGACTGAAGTATGGGTGAAAAAAAAAGTGAAAAGGTAAATTCCATGCCTAAATCTCTGACTTTATCACTGTATTTCTTAAAACCTGCAAAAATTAGCAGTGTAAGGTATAAGCAAGAACTAAAGATCTACATTCTCCTCCTCTTCCCTGAATAGGTCTTCTTCAGCCCCATGCAGTCCAGAGGTGGTCCAGGTCACCACATGTTCATTGCTGTCAGCAGGGGTTGGACCAGATGACTTCAGAGGTTCCTTCCAACCTGAATTTTTCTGTGGTTACCTTCATTAGCTTGGTGTACATTTGACAAAAGCTAGCATATAATTGCAATGAATTACAAAAAGTTCTCATGATAGGCTGCCTGTTCTCCAGCTAAGGCCGGGCATTAGTCTGACTCTAGCACAACCTTTAAGTCTGAAAGGACTAAAGAAAAAAATAAACCAACAAGAAAATAACTGATTACAGGAGACAACAAATGGAAAAAGGGAAAATCACTGCAAGAGGGTACCAGGTAGAGCACCTCTGACTGTGCCTATTACTTCCTGAAGGAGGCAGGGCACTGGGTTAATCCAACTTTTGGGCTGGTGTAATAAAACCAATGTGGCATCGGAAAAACCACCCAGTAGCTTTGTAACTTCTGCTAACTACCAAGCCCGGGAATCTGACAGCCCATGGTTTAGTCACCAGCAGGGTATAGGAATTGTGTTTATAGGAGAGCATGAGCTGGGTTTACATTATCTATTTTCCTCAAGCTTTTTAGATATTAGCTAGCTCTTCAATGCCTAAGTAGGTGCAAAGGGTATACGGATGTATTTATTATCCCCAAACAGGCCATACAGAGAGTTTGTAATTTTTACTAGTTTACCTGAAGATTATTTTATTCTAAAGACAGTCCAGGGCTGGAAGGGTGCACTCCAAAAGAAAAGCAAATAATGTTTCCCCCTCCTCCAAATTCAAGGACAGTTAGCAGGCAATAGCAAGGCAGGATCCGTGAAATGCAGGCACGCTACTTTTCACAGTGAAATTTACTGGATGTTCAAGTGATTCATACATTCAAGTAAAACCAAAATATACACAGGCAAAATTTCAATAATTTAACACAAAAATGTCATCATGAATCCATTCTCAGTGCAAGTGATTGTTAAGGCAATACTTGAATATCCTGAATAAGCACCTTAAGAGCTGAAGCGAACTCTCTTCGTTAATTAATTGCTATCTTTGAGGAGGTGTGTGGCACTTTGCGGATAGAAATGTTTATACAAGAAATGCCACAGGCTTCATTGGTTCTGCTCACCTCTGTACCCACAAAAAACACCTGGGTTATAATCACCACCTTCAGACAATCTCTGTTGCATGCACGAATTTCATTCATTCAAGTGCATTGCTTCTGAGACATTTTTGTTTTCTAGTACCTGTTTTGGGCTTTTTTTTTGTCAGATATTCAATAGCTATCATGGACATGACATTTTATTCTGAAAAGGGTTGTATTTGTTTGGGGTATGTTTATTCTTTGAACTAAGTGTTTAGTTTAATATGCTTGCTGTAAATAAACTCAATTACCCCTTACGGTAAAAGGCCACAAGCTCCTGCTTTGAGAAACTGTTTGATCCATGTTAAGTGGAACTGTTTCCAGATAAATGTTTCAATGTGGTATTTGCCTCTTAATTCACTTAAATACCTTGAAAAGAATCAGGATCCCAAAGACTGTATGTAACAGTTGCAGGGAAGGAGATTTAAAGGGAAGAAYAAGGTGAAGAATTACAGGAGCAATTGAAAGCTGAGAAGCAGCGTATTATCGTATCCAGTCACTGAAAGTCATGAGCAACACTGAAAGGTCATTTCTTTCTCCCCCAACTTTAAAGGATTGATTTGAATGGAAGGCAATTTTCTAAATTACTTAATAAAAGTATGAAGGGAAGTTGTAGTCAAAAATACATGCGCTAATACAGCCACTTTCAACAGACTATGACTGGCAGCATCTGAAGTACAGTGATGAAGAAGTCTGGCCCAACTGTTGGTTGTCCGCATCTTGAAAGCAGAGGGCAAATTATTTGTTCTTCGCTCATTTATTTGGCATTATTTAAACTCTGAACATAGCTAACATTATTAGGCAGCATCACATAGCATTTTTTGGCTCACCAGTTGCTTTTAAAAGAGCTACGACTCTTCTTATTTGCTTTTCCCCTCCTGGGCAGTTTCAGGAGAACTCCAAACTAGATGTTGTGCAAGTGCTGCATGACTGCCACTGGACCTCTGTAGCCCGTCCCTTCAAATAACTACTTGCACTGCAGATCACTAGGACAATTATTTTTAAAAATGAATGCATGAAATGTTTGCTAAACCTGAGCAGTTTTCTAAAAACAGTTTCTTCCAAATTAGTGTGCTCTTGATGACTGTCACCACAATACACAAGGAAAGCAAAAAATCCGTTCTGATTTCTCTCTCTGTCAACTCCATTGTACAAAACAAAGCTAGCATAGGCAAAGGTGCTTGCCAAGATTTATATTACTGTCTCACAAGGAAGTGTCATTTGCCTAGCAAAAAACTCAACTCTAATAACTACCAACAGTTCTCACAAAAAAAAAAAAACCCAAAAACCAAAACCAAAACCAAACAAAAACCACCTGATTTCAGAATTAAAGTTGGAGTGAACTCTGCTTCCAGATGAACTTAAAGAGTGGAAGAGGGAGGAAAATCGAATCAGTCACAGAGAAGGCATCAACAAGCAACATCATTTAGTCTGCACCGACCGGAAAAACCATGGGATGAAGCCAGAGGGACGGGGAGGAGAGAACTGCAGAGGATGACTCCATAGAGGAACCCCAATAGGAGGAACAGGGTTGAGGACCACGTATGTCGAACAGCCTATCCCTCTGCTTCCCCGACCCACCCGCCCCGGCTCAGGCATGTTTTTCAAAAGGAGCCTGTTGCCATGGTATGGAGTAGAAGGTGGTTTTTACCTGCATACACAAATACAGCTGACTGGAGCCTCAGGTAGTTGGGAATGACAAGTTGCTTATCTCTCCAGCACTGCAGAAAATTCAGCCATTTGAATATTTTCTTGAAATATTCCATAGGACTGACTAAAACATTCATCCCCCAAAGAAAAGGCATGAAAACCTTTAAACATTACATTTTCTCTACTGCTACACTGACCAATGACAGGCCCTCCACAACACACACATACACAACGGCAAATTGTTCTGAAGAGCTTAACTTCTGACTGCTAATTAGATCTCCTCAGGACTGTTTTCTAGAAGAGAAAGGGAGTATTGTTCACAAACACATCCCCACCAGCTCCTGGCAGTGCCTGCCATACCTTTTCTCCTGCCTGCACACCCCTGGAGCCAGCCACACAGCGTGTGTTGCTCCATGGCTGACAGCATGCCAACCATGAAGGGAACGCAGCAGAGCAGCGTATCTGTTTTTTTAACTAAAACATAGCACTTCGTGTTCTCTACACAGGTCAGACCTCTTCCACTTTTTTCCGCCACCCTCTCAATTGGATAGGAAACAGACAGTCCTTTGCTAGAGCTGATAGGCTCCAAGGACAAAATGCTACCACAGCAACAGTTTCCTAATCAGCTTCCATCCGTAAATAATCTTGCGTTCGCTACTTGCTAGACAAATTGTGAGAGATATTTACATTAAAATGTATTACTGCTCCACTGACAATCAGTTTGACATAAGTGTTGATTTGCTGTCATCTAGCAAATTATGTTGCAAAGTTACTGCCTAGAAATAATGGCTGTCAATGCTATAGTTGCCTGGAACTTGTTACTAGGACCAGATTGCTGTGGAGGCTAGTCACCAAAAGGTTTCTTGTAAAAGGCACAGACACCGGCTTTATAACCACTAAGTGCAATGTATAGGTCCTTCAGGAAAGCGCAGTTAAGATTTACAGCTAAGGTCATGTCACACATTTACAGAGCAGCACCACAAATAACTTGACCATGTGTTTACAGTAATTTTATTTACAAGTTACCACATGACACCTGTAGTACTACAGTTTTTATAACACCATTAGCAGTAAAATAAGTCACACCTAAGAAGAGTAAGAGGCAGCAGAGAAAAATGTGCACAGAGAATGCAGAAAAGCTACTTGGTTATAACTGAAAGTTGGTATTTTTCTATAGACTTTGAAAGCGAGGAGGAATATACATGTTGAGGAGAGCAAGTTCTTCAGCCCTGTTATTTCTACAGTGTTAAAATTTTTGTACAGTGACACTTTAGTATGATAAATACTACACACTAGCAGTCAAATGCAAGCGGTGGGGAGATAACCRTCTTAATATCTTACCCTTTTGAGCACCCAGAAAGGAAAAACAAAGCTTCCCTCTTTTAAGGGAAAGTTATCCAGGGCTGGTTTACTTGCAGAGCCAGCAGCGCAGAATTGCTACTGGGGGGCCAGGAGGGTCAGAGCTTAAGACTAGAGAGCTCCCATGCATTGCGTATTGCCTGCGCGGTCTTATCTGGTCTCGAGTTAAGTAGTTGGTGAGCAAAACCAGTTGCAGCATTCCACAAGTCTTTTTACAGTGCCGTGATCTAATAAGGCTGAGCCCAGCTTAGCAGAATCCCAAAATCAAGCYGAGAAAAAAAAGCCCTTCCGCTCTCTTATAATCCTTGGCTCTAACGATGCTGGTGTTGAGCCTGGGCCTTTCTCAAGAGGAAAAATGTGGAGGAGCAATTCCGGAGAAACACTCTAGATCTAGATGTATTCTGATGATAAGACTCAGAAGAAAATAAGCTTAAYGCAGCATCAGATGCAACCCTTTTCTGCTTCAAAGTACAGCAGCAGCTTCCAGAAAGCACACAAGAGTTATTCAGGACCCTTTCCCCCCGGCCCCYAGACATACGTAATAGCCTGTAGCAACTGTCAATGCACACGATCCATGCTAGTGGCAACCTCTGGAAAGACAATGAAAATAAAAGCTGCACAGTAATAATTATTTCCACTACTAACTACACACAGGATATATTGCTTTTGGTACAATGCCATTTATTGTCACAAGAAGAGAACCAGTGATTAAGTTGAGCACACATGAATTATGCAGACCTTTGCCATGCTGGAACAACAGCATATTATACTTGGAGAAATCTCACCAAGTCAGCTGTAAAAACAGCTTAATACAGTTCTCCCAAAATACCAAACATACCCTCAAAAACAAGTTTATAAATTAAGTTTAGCTACAAAAGAATGCTTAAGAAATGACCACAGCTTTTTTTCCTTAATCCCCACACTTGTCTGGAGTGCTGCGCTTAGGCTGCATGTGAGAGCAAACACAGAATTAGAACACGTAGCTATAGTGACATCAACAAATTCATTTAAGTATTTTTGAGTAAGCTGGCCTGCAAAAGTTTGTGTTCCCTCCACATCTGTGGCATACCCATTCAAAAAGCCTGCAAAAGTATATACATGTACAAAAACTAACAAAAAGCCTTTTAAAAACACAGAATGCATTAAAACGTCTAAAGTTTGAACTCTTGAGTCTATGATGTCTCAACTACAAGTTGGAGTATTTGTGAGTTTTAACACTTCCAGGAATATAGAAAGGTTTTTTAGTCAAAATTTCCTTTTAAGTATTAGCTATTGAAATTAAAGGTGAACTAGGAGAAAGGCTTGACTAAAAATCCTTCCCCCGAATTGTTCAGCTCACTTGTGATATAATCAGTTCAGTGACTCTCAAGCCAAAATTCTGAATATTCAGCATTTTGCATTTGCAGTTTTAAGGCAGAAAAACATCTTCATAACAAGCCATTTAGTCTTGGATCTAACCAAAAAAACCAAATCCTAAAAGGTGCATCTCAAGTCTTCTAGTAATAGCAAATTTTAAAATTTTCTATGGCATTCTCTTACAGCTTTGGGTTTGTTTTTTTTTTTTTTTTTGCTAGAAAAACCTGAATTTTGAAATAGTTTTCCAATGTGCTGAAGCATGCATCATGGCTAGAGAGACTAAAATTTTCCATTGTTATTTCTGGGTCGTGTATTCAAGGTCAGCATTAAAATCGCAAGGTGGAATTAACAGATCACTACACTGCRCAACGCCTTCGCCGGTGCCATCCCAGGCACTGCAACGACTGACTGCAGGAGAGGAGCTGCTCTGCGCTACGCAAGTCTTCTCCCCAAAGCCAGTGGCTGTAACCAGCGGCCCAGGAGTCGGCCGCCTGGAACCTGGGCCCAGCTCTGTGAAGCACAGCTGTGTCCTTGGCTCAGCTTTACAGAAGAAAAAAAATAAAAAAGGCAAACAAAAGTTGAGCTGTGAGACTGTAGGTAATCTACAGCCAYGCAAGATAAAGAAAAATAACAAAGTGAAGTCATTGAGTCAGTCATAGTAGTCAAAGTACTTTGGGGAAAAATACCAACATGGAATGTAAAACCCTGAGGAAGAGAAGCGCTGCTGGAAGACAGTAACTCAGCAAGATCAAGGGTCAGCCCAGTCCAAGCAGCGATGGAAGGAGACACGGAGAAGCAGTTTCAGTCGACAGCTAATACAGTTGGGTGCCACACAAACGCACGGAAAGACTCACAAGATAAACGAAAGTATCTTTTAACTCTGTATTTTTAGATGAGAAAATGCTGCAAACCCAACATGCTCTCAAGGTATTTCTTGCTCTTTTCTGGGAAATCAGAAATAGAATACTTTAGAGCTCCTTTTTTCAGCTTTCATGTACAAACATAAGCTACCTCTGTACCAAGTAAAATGAAAAACTAGAAGGATCACACATTTCTCTGCCACGCTCATTAGTTAGATAGGAAGGGAAGGAACTTAAGGAAAATGGGCTCTGTGTGCGTGCGTGTGTGCGTGTTGAGAGGAAGATGAGAGGCAATTTTAAGGAACTAACAGGAAGCTTTCAGTATTCAGACGGTATTTAAAGATTTAGAGTCAAAAAGAGAAACGTTTGAACCAGGGACTGTTGGACTTCAGGCAGAAGTTCCCAACAGCAGCAAAGCATGCCACATCTTAGCCAAATGCATTGTTCCTTTCTGTTCCTTACGTCTGTTTTTATATTGCCTTCCCAGAAATCCACATACAGTTACCAGGTCACATGCTGTGCCTCCAACAGGAGGAGTCTCGGGAGACCTTCCAGCTTTCTTGCTTACCTCTTTAGTGGATTTACAGTTTAACTAACGGGATCAATAATCTGTTGTTTACCATCAGAAAGCTCACGAATCCTATAGAAGCAAGATTTTTGGAACAACTGGGATTTGTTTAGACTCACTTTGAATAGGAAGACAGAGAAAAGTAAATTGTTAATAGCAAGATGTACTGAAAAAACAGGCAGAGGTCTGGAAAACACCTGAAGGAAAGTCGTCAGCGTGAGTAATTTATAAAGGGGAAAGAGAGAAGGGTCACAGAACAATTCTCATATCTGACTTCCAAGATTAGCCTTCACATGAACACCGCGTGAGTGGGGCCACATTTCTGATGGGGGATGTGAACACTGGCCGCCTCTAGCACCTGGCAGAGCACCAGGTGGTTGTTTTGCAGACTCACCAAAGCCGCCTTCGGAACCGGAGTTCAAGCTCTAGAACTCTCCTGAAGCTAGCTGAAGAGTTTCACGTGTGGCGAAAAGACACATCAGAGCAAGATACCCATCAAGAGACACGGCACGTATTGATGCGATGAAGCTTCTAAGTCTTCTACACGCCTCAAATGTTTTTCTGATTTTTTTAAGCTTGTCAAGTGTTACGTATATGCAATTTAGTAGAAAGAATAACTGAAAATGAAACGTGCGCAACACAGAAGCTGGCATCTTTGGCCTGGAGAGAAATTCCTGGGGTCAGAGCTCTACAAAGCTTGATGCCGTCAAAAGTACACTAGTATCTCTTCCAATAAACAGGGCTTGTACTCAGAAGTAGTTCCTCACAAGCCTTCATGAGTATTTGAGTGCACCACCTCCCCTAGCGCAGGCAGGTCAGCTTCCAGAGACCCAGGGGCTCTCACTGACACAGGCCAGCCCACGCCCAGAGCCAAGCGCCCACCTCTGCAGTCTTTGAGTGCCCATTATACTTGAAGCTTACCGATGGAGAGGATCAGTGTCCAATTCTGGTGAAATACAGGAAATATGCATGATACTTCAAACCAACCCTACTTAAACAAGGATTACAAGAGCGTTAAGTCAATCAGTAGCTTCTCAAAACCTCCACTGACACCAGCTGCAGTGTAGTTACACCTTGAAGTAACGCACTGCAGTACACGCTATTGTGAATACAGTGTTCTGCTAGAGGGAACAAAGAAAGCGAGAGGCAGCCACAGTCAACGAAAAAGTAAGAACGCGCATCAACCTATCTATTGCAAAAATGAAATTCTGTAATATTCTGGGGAAAAAATTACATACTCTGCTGTGAAAGCCAAAGAGGGGATGGACAGATGAGTTTTAACAAGCCAATTCTCAGACCTGTCAGTTATGGCTAAGCTCTCTTCAGTTTCAGGTCACATTTTCTATGTTTTCATATTAATTACAGAAGTTTCTAGCTGCCATTATCCAACTACACCTTTTAAGAGTTCAGTTCTTTGGCACAGTCTGATTTTAGGCTAAAAAAAACCCCAAAAATTCATTAAAAGCCCATTACAGTGATGTAAGCTTACTTGCATTGCTCCTTGAAGTCACACATTTCAAACTCCTGGCCTGAGAAAAACCTTTTTGTAGTAAAATGAAAACATTTGGTCTCTAAGGATTGCTCAGGTAATTATTTTCAAGACTTCATGGGAACAGGGCGATAGCTGTATGAGTATCAATATACAGAGTGTCAAAAAAGCCTGTGAATCATCAGATACACTGGGATCTATTTGCATTACTCCGTGCTCGGCAGTTCAAAATATTGATGATTTCATAACTTTCTTGCACCCACGATGAAACATTTCTGCCTGTCTATAAAAAACCTTCACCTGTGGTTTTTTTGGATGGCTTCCCTAATTTAATTTTAAGCTGGTATAATCATACAGTGGAACAAGCACACTTGAGTATTTACAAATACTAAATGTAGGCTACTCACTACTGCAGTGTTCAAGCGACAGTCATTTTTTAGATAAGCTAATGTAACACACAGCAGTGTATTTATGGTTTATAAAACAGCAGTTCATTTCAAAGTAAAATTCCAGTCATTCTATATATGCACAGTACTATGCTGATTTGGTAATACAGGGACACAATTTAATGATTTTCTTTGCATTTGTTTTTACAAGATTCAGATGCCAAAAACAAAAACAGAACATTAAGTTACCTGATTTAAAAAAGAAAATCACACACGTTTACAACATCAAAAGAAGAAGACGAAATATAAACCTTTGCTACTTACAATTGATCTATACAGATTAACCAAATCACAAATCTGTCACAATATAAACGTTTAATTGTTACAATGAATAAGAACATACAGAAAATGATTTATTTTTTTTATAAAATCTTCCTTTGCTTTTTTATTTTAAACTTACCATTAACTAAATTAGCTATGCAGGACTTGTGGGGTACATGACTAAGAAGGCACCAACAGTACAAAGCAAAGACAAAGCAGTTTGAGTATTTTAAGAGTGCTCTACACTGATACAACACAAGAAAAGGCAACAATAGTAAGTAAACCAGCTGCAACCTTTAGAAATTTGTTCTAGATTTACAAAGGTAGTCCAACTTTTACATTTCCTCCAATGTTTCACTTAGTTTGATCACAGCACATGCTACAAAAACCATTGTAAGCTTCACTTTACTAATGTGCACTTCTCACTAATTTAGTGTCTTGATTTCAATTGTTAACTAAACAATTTTGAACCACAAATGTATTTAAAACTTAGTAAAAGGATTGTTTGGAGTTTTTTGTTTAAACCACTGCATTTACAAAAATATTTCCCCTAAAATCTGGGATTGCTTGAAGACATTGCTGTACAAATATAAAAGTACTATGCAAGGGACCAAATTCATGAGTATATGGTGTGTATGTATAGACCTATATTTATACCATATCACTGTGCTGTAACAACACAATAAATTTATCAGTAACCAAGGACTATATAAACTACACTAACATAAGCAAATATATATTAATAAAGTTTAAATCTATAGTACAGTTGCTCAGCAAACAACTTCGACATGGTATAAATATATCGTAGCATATTACAGTGGGCAGCAACAACAGGTTTTTCTTTTTCTCATTCTGGAAGGAAAACCACGCTCAACTCCTTGGTTTCATTTGGCCACTGCTGAGTTACGTCATCACTGCTACTCCTGAAAGCTCATAGTGCACCACACCGCTCAGCCCATGTAGTGTGTTGTACACTTCAGATTTGATATAACTTGTGATACTGATGAGGAAGAGTCTGGCGACAGTCAGGACAGCAGAGTAAGATGCTTATTTGCCAAAGCATCCATGAGAATTTTATGTTTGCATATTTTTCTTCAGCTGTAAGGTTGGAATGTTTTTGACAGTGAACTGTTTACATTCCTTATTCCCAAAACATCTTTACCATGAAATATGCATGTTACTTCAATTAAGAGTTGCTGTTCTCCGCTCTAAAATATAAAAACTACATAAAGAAGAGAAAAAAAAAAAAAAAAAAAAAGAATGTAAAATGATGAAATAACTGACCTAACACAGTGTTGTTAATAGGCACCTTCTTTTAAACTATTTTCAAAATCTGACAAAAAAACCCATGCTTCTGCATTGGACGCATCAAGAAATTAAACCCAACAACGTTTACTGAATTCAGTAAAAGGCTGATGAACATGGTTACTGATACTGATGCATGCCAACTGGATTCAGCAAGAATAGCTAAGGAAGAAAGCCCGAAAGCACCAGATGTTAGGTAAAGCAAACCCTCGGCTTCTCATTCTGACAGACAGAATACAAGGGTAAGTCTACACCTCCCCAAAAAACCAAAATTAAAGAAAGCATTAAAAAGAGAATTGGGAAAGAGAAGGATGAAGTAAGCTGCCAAAGTTCTTCTGTAATAAATTAAAACTGAGGTGTTACAAACGAATTTCAGTAACAGTCGTCTTTCCAACCATGCCAAAAATGATTCCTGTAGTAACGATGATCGTACAAGTAGCAGAGATTCTAGAAATATTTCAACTTTTCAAAACTGAGTGAGAAAAGCATTTTGGTAAAGATGTGTAGAAATGTCAAGAGAAATTTCTACACTAGTATCAACAGTCAAGTGCATATTTCTTCTATAGAAATGTTTTTAGCATAGGTTCCATACCATGATTCAATGATCACTTGTGCAGTGTCCTGACAATGCTCCTAATATGTTCCCCGCAACAGAGATTTATGTACCACAGGAACTTCCTAATAGAAAATGCCCTTTAATGATGAACCCTTGCTTATTAAAAATTAGTTTTGGCAGACTAACACTTAAACTATAGGAAAAAGAAAATTTTGAAATGGAATCTTGTAAGCACCCTTATCTATTGAAGTCTAAGTTAATGGCTTTCTAGATTTCTTTGAAAAGCAGACTAAACGGTATGAGGAAGCCTGGAGTTATTAACCAGCAAGCATCCTTATATACTACAGTAGCAATTGAACCTGATTTCCATTCAAACACATTACCCAAGAGGAAACCAAAAACTAATTCTTAATGTTAATGTGAAGATACAAGATTTAAATTTATTTCCAGGAATTACAAGTGCATTTTGTTCATATTAGCAAGCAGTCTTTATACAATCCGTTCTTCACTGCTGCCAAAATAAAATGAGAAAAAGACAGCAGAGATATGAAAAGCTAAAAATAGAACTATTTTTCCTAAATTATTTGTTGAATAGCATTTCAGTTGAACACAACTCAGAGGTAACAATAGATTATTTTTTTTCTCAATCATAGGCATGTGGCACTTAGACAATCATCTTTGCACAGAAAGCTTTAACAGTCATGCGAGGGCACAGTAATTATTTTAAACAAGGCAAATTTCTCACCACAGAGAGCAGTGGGGAAAGAAAAGGAGGCACTGCACTGGAACATAACACCTAGTAAACTCCACATTATACAATTTCAGTAACAAATACTTGAAAAGATCATTAAAAGGTATACAATTTTAAACATTATTTAGTGCTAGCTTTGTTTGGTTGTCCTAACTCAGCGTTATCAGAAAAGTTTGATAGTACTTGACAACAGAACAGTACTTCATGTCACGAGCTCATGGAGGCTTGATTACAAATCACCATAGTGTAGGTTGCAAGAAATGAACTTGAGATGCTGACATGCTGTAGGAGCAAAAGTAAAATCAAACTTTCTCATTTAAAGATGCAGTGTTCCTCTCTGCAAAAATTCTGAATGTCAGTGATTAGATTCAAATGGAAAAACTATCAATCCTCATTTGAAGCATTTCATTGGTATGCAGTATGTAGACTGAGTTTATTAATATCATATTTGGGTTTCTCGCTTGCCACCACATACGGATGCCTTCCACAGAGAAAAGCATTCACCATTAGGTCATCATGCCATTATGTTCTTTGTTAATCTTCCACCACACGGTGAGTAAATATAAGTTGGCGAGCTGCCACTCATTCTCTTTGCACAAGTCTTAGAAACACTACGACATGGTATGAACTTTGGAAGTACTATGCCTCCAACATGGTTAAACTTTAAATGATCTCTTTTAGAAAAGGCAGGGAGAAAAAGGTACAAATTTTGTCAATACATGGAAAAAATGTTTCTTAGATGAATTCAATTAAGTTGGGTTCCTATGTGGCTCTTACGCTGTATAGAATACCTGTATGTACAGCACAGGACACCCAAACAAGTGCATAAGCAAGATTAACATGAACACAACTTATGCTGTAATCCATAGCACAATGGTATAAACTCCGTTGGATGCTAACCATTTCTATTTAAAAAGGAAGTGCAAAAAAAATCTGGGATGTCACTGACTTAAAGTGCCCTGAATAGTAGCTTTTCTAAAAAAAAAATGCCAGCGACTTCAGTAAAGTCAGAAAAACATAGTTCATGGTGTAAACTTCTTACAGGTTAATGAATTATCTTCTTGGATATTGATCCAGGAGTGAAAGGAACCACTGCATCTTTCAAACCAGAAAGCAAGCAGTTAAAATACGGCCAGCAGTAGGTGCACTTACAGTACAGTACTGCAACAGGTCAACAATGGGCATTACGCATAGGAGTGTCAATTACAATTCTTCAGGCTTAAAAGATTCATTGAAAGCATGAAAAGCCAAAACTACCAGGAACTGCCCTCCTGAATGGCTCAAAGGAGTTAGTGGATAAGCTGAGAGAGGCCACAAGACATGACCAACAATAAAGAACTGGGAAGAGGAACAGCAACGTTTGAGCATGCCCAGTCCTTTAAGTCCTTGTCCTACAAAAAAGAGCAGAGACACATTTCAGTGAAGAAAGTTTTAACATCCTCTTTTAAAACAAGCATACTTTCCTATTTCTATGCTTTATGTACACTATGTTTACCATGAGTCAGACAGCAGTACCAATATATGTTTAAAAAACCAAAAAGTCAGAGACAGTGAATATCAGTAAAATTTTAAGTTAAAATTTTAAATCTTCAAAAGATTAGGAAGATTAATCATACCTAATGAATGAAGCACATTATTTGGTCATCTGAAGAATCTGTTATTTTCACATTGCTTCTCAATTCCAAAAACTACAGCCAAGGGGGAAGTTTTGAATCTCAAGAAATAACACACTGAGAAGAGCTAGCTGATAAAGTACAGGGGGTGTGTAGGGGGAGTAGAAATGCACAGGACGAGACCATTACTGTCCATTTTAAGCCAACTCCTGGGAATTGGCCTTCACTAGGATGTCAACTACTTATGTTTAAACTGTTGTGATGTGGAATAGCTACAATTCTAACCACAAATGACTAGGACAAATTACCAGCATATCATTATCAAGCTGAGTACAATATTTAAATTTCAGTATCATGTCAGCCAAATCAACTCTTCATAGTAGCATTTAAAGGTAACATTTTTAGCAAACCAGAAATTCCCGTTAGCACTGGATCACCGATATCTTTATCCCTAATCCCTTTATCCCTTAATCCCTAATACAACCTAGGTAAGTATGGTCTGGGAAAAGAGGCAAGCAGGAGAGATCATAAACTACGATTTACCACAATGTTCGCTATTTGCTCTCCCTTCCTTCATACTACGGCCTATTAGTAACAGGTTTCATTGTACTCCTAAAAATTTATGTCATTTTCTTCCAGAACGTGTACATGTACTGCTAGTGCCTCTTGTACAGAATTAGCTTTAGAAAACACGGACGGGAAATAAGCACCACGCACGTTACTGTGTCCCAGGTCTAATTCTATTGGCAATGCCCAGCTAATAATAAGAGCCACATGTGTGAACCTCAGATTTACCTAACTTCTAATTATTAAAACAGTTTCAAGTGTTAGCTAGTAAGCTTAAATAAACAAAATACAGTATTTCTAAAGATCAAAACGACTTCATTTGTGAACTTCTATACATTTGAATATTCAAGTCAGTGGCAACAGAAGTTACCCTATTTAAGTAAAAACTGTATTTTCAAACGCTTCCTCCACTTTTTTTCTTTTCTCTTTCTTTCATGGATTTCTTGCAGTGAGGAAGTTTACTGGCTCAAAATGTAACCTTTCTGCTGGAACCACCAAAAAAGGTGATTGTAGAACGCTGCTGTTGACGGAGAATAGCACAGAAACTACTTTTAAGACCATAAAACAGGCAACCTAGATTAGGTTGTCTTCTTTGGTTTGTTTTTCTTTTCCAGTCACAAAACTTTGATACTTTAAACTATTAGTATCACAGAAGTTTCACAAGACTAGATACGAGGAAGGCATTTTTGATGCTGAGGGTGGTGAAACGCTGGCACAGGTTGCCCAGAGAGGTGGTAGATGCCCCATCCCTGGAAACATTCAAGGTCAGGTTGGACGGGGCTCTGAGCAACCTGATCTAGTTGAAGATTGTCCCTGCCCATGGCAGGGGGGGGGACTAGATGACCTTTAAAGGTCCCTTCCAACCCAAACTATTCTATGATTCTAAGTATTACAAAAATTATTCAAGTCAGTATTTGACCAATTTTGTATGAAACTACTGAGACTTGCAAGCCTCATAATATATGAAGACCACTTAAGTTCATTGATTTAAAAAAAAAAAAAAAAAAGTCAGAAACAGTGAATACCAGTACATTACATTTTAAATTAAAATTTTAAATCTTCAAAAGATTAGGAAGATTAATCATAACTAATTTATGAATATTTAGATACCTATTCTTATTTTACTCACACTATTTCAAAGGTACTTAAAACTGAAGTTAAATCATACTGAAGCTTCATGGGTTTTTTTTTCCCTTTAAAATAATTTAAGAGCTTTCTCCTCTGTACATTACATTTAAGGGAGAATTTTTTTTTAAAAGCATTTGAAGCCATATGACAAAATAGCCTGTAATATATGAAGAACACTGCCCCCTTGAAATGTTTTTTGAATAAAATTTGCATTTCAAAGTGTTACCATAGCTTTTATTCTGAGAAGCACTATTTAAATGTAATTCTTATTCCTTAAACATGACCTAAAAACTAGGTAAACATCTCAGACAATTGCCTGGATTCCCTGTAGACACTTCAATGTTGAGGGCAAAAATAAACTGTTCTTCAACAACAGAATAGGACTGAGGTCAAATGAATCAGCATAAAGCTATCCTTTAACAGCGAGTTATCGTATCAATAGAAAAGGTAAGTTCTAGAAAAGGTAAGTTCTACATTTCACTAGTGGTAACAAAGTTCCACAATTCTTCCCCCTGCCCAAGTGGTTTTGTATTGCTGTGACTTTACCTATGCACAATTTAAGATCGATATCCTGGCTGGAATCTAGCAGTTTCCTCGAAAATCAGTTCTTTCAGCTTTTCCTTCGGCAAGTCATCCAACTCCATATCAAACTTGAAGGGTGCTTCAGCTACAGGCTTAATAATATAAAGAAACACTATTACTTTTTTTAATATTACTGTTCTGTTGAATGTCATGTAGTCCTTGCACGGGGAAAAAAATCTGAAAATGCGCTTCACAAAAATATCTAATACTGTGCAGTCTTTGAGGAAGAACTCATTCTATTAGTCCTTTGTGTGCTTTATATATTAGTTTACCAAATTTTAAATCAAACCATAGTAAGTAGCTACTCAAATCTAAACCACACATTAAAATATTTGTTAAAGGCTCAGAACTTAGTATCTATCTGAAGAAAAATTATCTGAAACATTTGTATTTCTCAGAATGAACATATCTGTCCCTTAAGGAAAACTAGCTTATTTCCTCCTCCCCTACTTCTTCACCAAAAGTGACCTGAAATCTCATCAGAATTGTATACTAAACTACAGCGAGTTCAGATTCGGGGGTTTTAAATACATAATCTGATGGCAAACTCAGTTATTCTCCTGCTTTATCTCAGACATTATGAAACAAGACCATAGCGAGCTGAGAAGTTCCATTTTCAGGAGAGTACACCTTAGCATCTATTTATTGTGTTGCACCTCCAAAATGTTGTAGTAGAACAACAAACACAAAATTTTGGTAAATTGATGCAATTCATTCTTCAACTCCATTAGAGCAGTACAAACACTGTCCTTAAACCAATGAAGAAAATAACCTGTTGCATCATTTCATCAACATTTACATTTTAACAATGTCTTTACCTCATCACTTGGATCATAATACTGCTCCAGATATGGGTGGGCTAAAGCTTGCTCCACTTCAATCCGCTTATGAGGATTAAAGGTCAACATTTTATCCAACAAATCAAGTGCTAAGAGGGAAAAAAGTGAGCAAGAGTTTAATACACACTCCAAAGTACAGAACTGTTATAAACACTGATATTRCATAGAAGACACATGCTACCCTAAGTTTTGTGCTAATTTCAATTTACAGCAGCAGATTGCTTCTTGTGACTTGGGCAGAGTATCTCCATCTGCCCATCTTATCGGCATTCCCGGGTTACAGTTGCCTTTGGCACGATCTGGTCTAATGGAGGTATACCCCTTCAAAGGCCCTTCAGCATCAGAACAAATGTCGAGGGAAGAAATGCATAGAACCCTATGGTACAATGTGTTTTTAACTACAGCAGAAATTTAACAGATCAGGCTTTTTTCTTCACTCAAATAGATGCTGTGGATTTTTGTGCCAAAAATCCAAACCAAGAGAGAGCTTTTCTGAAATGAATAAGTAATCAAGAATATGTTCTTATTCTGAAAAGAAAACTTGGCTGTTTAATGACAAAAATGTCATCCAGAAGTCATTAGGAGTTCTAGATCATCACAGTGAACTATTACAGCATAACTAGCAGCCCAGAAGATACCCTGCAGCTAAGATGCAACTATATTCATATTCATGAGATTCAGGTAAAATCTGTTGAAGACAACTCGTAAAGAATCCATACAGAACTCGAAGATCCAGTAAGACAGAGAGTGAGGTCTGATGAAATTCTCGACAAACGTTACAAGTCAGAGTTACTGCAATTGTTCAGCTACTTTGATTGTAACACATTTTCCTTCTCCAAGAAAAGAAAACAGAATGATTATAGTAGCAAGAAGCCCGAAGATATCTGCAGTATCCTAAGTTCCATTCCATTTCTCACCACATCATTTATGACACAGAACTTAAATAGAGGCTTCTCACTGCAGTAAAGTAGTTGTAGCTTTGCATCAGGGTAAGATGCATACCAAGCATTGCAGGAGACAGAACTTCACCACTGCATTTAATGGCAGCTTGAAAAAGCTGCAAACTTGCACAGCAATTAACATTAAATATCTTGATGCGGTTTTTTCCTCAACACTGGAAACTCACATGCTCACTCCATGCTAAAGCATGTCGTGCACAATGCTTTTTACTGAAACGATCGACAAACAGCTTTTTGAAAAACTGCTCTGTCAAAGCTACTCTGAAGATTTAGATGAAAAGGTGTTGCAGAAGTCATGCAAACTGCATGTTCCCCTGGCAGCTAAGCGTATCAGCATTGCTATGATTTGAGCTGTCAGAAGCCCACGGTAAAAATTCTCACATTGATGAGCACTATTATAAAAGCAGAATAAATCACTGCTGTTTCTCTGATTGATAAGGATAATCAGCTCCACACAGTTCCATCTGCAGAAATCAGCTTTTACGTGGTAGTTCAGTACCTGATCATATTCACTAAGAGTAAATTATCGTATCAGTTTAAAAACAAAAAAAAAAGAGCAGGTAAAAGAGCACTGTACTGTGAATACAACCACCCTTAAACTGTATGAAGTAGAATTTAAAAGGCAAGTTAATAGCTATCTAGCAAAACAAAATCATATTTACCCTTTACTAAAGCCTTGATAAGAAAGGCAACAATTTTTACATTCCTTGCTTTTATAACTTTTGCTCCACTTACCATAACTGAATTGTTTAACCCATTAAATTTTAACCTTTCATACTGCCGAAGGACCCATACTTTGATGGATATTATCCTGTTTGATCTAGAACTGACATGCAGTCTGCACAAACTATACTGAGTGCAGCAGTAAGCGGCTATCTCATATCTCATTTTAGAAACAAAGTTCAAGATTTGTTTGATGCCTATGTCAAAATCCAAGGCCTATGTTCAGTACTTGGGTAATGTATCTTGCTTTCAGAGACAGTAACAAGAGTTAGGATTTACGTGTAAGTTAAAGATCAAACACCACAACACGTAATCTTGGAGTTACTAAAAATTGCTTTAAAAAGATAAGCTAGTATGAGGGTTTCATGCTGGTTTATGATTTTATATAAGATTTCTACTGCTGTTTTAAGGGACCTGCAATATAAATAAAGATAAATTCTTAGGGTGGTTTTAAAAATCCCATCCTGCCATTACTTTTGGTGCTCATTTCCATTTCTGAAGATCTGACACAATGTAATAGAGCATAAAATACCTTTGGGGTCAGCATTTGGAAACAGCCTGTTCCATGGTACCTTATTTTTGTGTGGTAGGGAAAGCAAGTAGTTTCTGGCCTTTAAATTTATTATACAATTCAAATCTTCTTGGGAAGGGGATCCAAGTATACCTAAAAAAAAAAAAAAAAAAAAAAAAAAAAAAAAAAAAAAAAAAAAAAAATACAAATAGTACTGCGTTCTATGAAAAGCACATTAAAATAGTTTTATCACATTTGCTAAACTCAATATTAAAACTGCTGGGAAGAAGATTTCAGACTAAATGTTTTAAGAGTACAGAATACTTTAGAATTTTTTAGAAACCTTTACTAAAAAGGTTTAAGTTATTTTTTCCTGTAAATAAACAAATGCATTTGAGTTTTCTAATGATCAGTAATCTGCTTAAAAGATCCAATTAAGTGGTGTACCTATAGAAATTTTAAAAAACATTTGACCTGGACCTAATAGTATATTTGAGCTTTTTTTGTTTGTTTGTTTTTTTGTTTTAAAAACATCTCTGCTGATGTAGTAAATAAATTGGTAAGTATCCTCTAGTTGCCCCCCAAATCAATGATTTGTTGTAGAAATCACTGCAGAAATAACTACAGGGAACAGACGATACACCTACAGATCCATACATTATACACTGACCAACAAGAGAAAGAAATGAGTGACCAAGACCAGTTGAGCTGGTAGAAAAGATGGAGACAGACAGACGGATGTGGAAATGCTACTTTTATATAGAGCTTACCAAGGATATGGTTAAGTTGGTCAAGGTAGTGTTTTCCTGGAAAGATAGGTCTGTTGGAGAGCATCTCTGCCAGAATACAGCCTACTGACCAGATGTCAATAGACTTGGTGTAACCCTGCAAGTAAAGCAAAAACACACTTTTGTCAAAGAAATTTTTGCGCAATTGCAGCAACATGTTACTTTAGTAAATTTTGAAAGTGTACGCAAATACATCTTTTCTTTTTTTTTTTTTCAGATGAGTCATGCTTGTTCATGCTGTTTGATTTTTCTGTACAGGATGAAATAATTAAGAATTGTATCTCAAAACACTACTTCAAAGGGGTAGCAAGAACTAAAGTATGCAAGATATGCTTTTTCAGAAGGATTCTCTAAGTTTCGCTAAACATATTACCAACTGCAAATTTTTGAGAGTCCCTAATTTTATAGCAAATTTACACTAACAAATTTTGGAAACAAGCTATTTCCTTAATTCTATAGCTCCTAACAGTATGCTAACCACATGCGAAAAAAAGCCATCCTTCTTCCTGATAGGATCTAAATACCACACAAAGATGATTTCAGCATCAAAGGGGTGAAAGGGCAAAACAGATTGTTGGTTAGCTGATTTGTAAAACGCAACAGGTATGTATGTGAGAAGGCCAACAACAGTAAATGGGATATAAGAAGAATGGAACAAATGGCCGTATTTTCATGCATATGGATAACCTGTGTTATCCATAAGGAAAGGTTTTTATTCAGAAGCACACTAGTTACATTAGTGCCTGGGTAACATGGGGCAAGTTTACCTCAAGAACCCCTGGCCCCATAAGCTCCCTCACCTTACTCTCCCATAGCCTGCTGTCCACTGCTCCCCCTCCCGTTAGCTGTGAGCTTCCAACAAAAGCTAATAACTTTGCTGAATCCACAGCCACCTCAGGACGTGATCACTTGACCATTTGTTTTCAAGGCACTGTAATTCTAAAAGGAATCCCGCTATAGGCCAGGAAAATTGTAAGTTGACCACCTCTTAAGAAATACACAAAACATTTCTTGTAAAAGCTGCTGATAAATGTATGTGGATATCCAGAAATAACGTTAAGTTACCCTATGTTTATGGCCTCAATGCGAGTTTAAAACACAAGAAGCTGGAAAAAACCCCCCTCGATTGGTCAGATGACTATTTTCTAGAAGCGCATTAGACACACTATTGCCACAACAAATCAAACCCAACAACCAATGAAGCAATAATCCTACAGAAACAACAAAGTCTTTGAGGAATATAAAGTACAGACACAGATGTCACGTAGGTATTTTGTGAACAAATGTGTGGCTGTAGAAACTAATGCAAAGGTTATGAAGGATACCCATTACTCACACCATGCAGGGACCGGATACACCTTAAAACAGCCACAGAACATAAGAATAATTCCAAGTATAAAAAAACCAAAGGAATGATTTCATTAAGACTATGGGAATGCAATTAAGATTGACACACAACACAGATCACATGCCTCCAGAATCAGATTCACCCTCCTTATACATTCTAAACCTAAATCAAGATGTCAAGATAATATTAAGGCAACATTTGCAAGCCTTGATGGAGACAGTAGTAAAATGTTCTCATTGCTAGTACTTCTGTCCTGCTCTGTGGAAAAGCATTTGATGGAAAGAAGTCTCATGATTGGCAAGGAACTGGACACATGGGAGCTCATGCACATGTTTACTCAGTTGTAGTATCCAATAATTGTATCTGGAATCACAAATTCATTACAAGCCAGTAGCTATACTGCAAATCCCATTACCACATTTCCTCAAGACTATGCATGCATTCTGATCCTAAAAACACAGAAGGGGGGCAGGGGGGAAGCAAAATTGGTACTTGCAAGTGAATAACCAGCAACAGAAGCACCATAGCAGTCCACTATGGTTCATACCTTAGAATTCAGCATGATTTCAGGAGCCCTGTACCAACGTGTGGCCACGTATTCTGTCAAGAACCCTGTGTGATCATGATCTGGATCTGCAACACGAGCCAGTCCAAAGTCACAAATCTGGTTTTAAAGAAATTAAAGAAAAAAAAAAACAAGGCATATTAGACATCAGACATACAGCTTCCAATACGACAACATTACTAATTCACCGTTCCCCAACCCATGATGTAAGACCTATAAATGCAGGGATGGTAACCTATATTTTCAGAAACACATTATTGCACAAAGGTTAAGAAAAATGTTTTCGATGTAAGTACAAAGAGTATCCGATTAGGCCATGCAGGGGCCAGGAAGAATAAACGGTTTGGGAAAAAAAGATGTTCCTGGTGCACAATTTATGTTCCACTGCCAGATAGGTGGCAAGATATACTGCTCCAACCTGTTACTAGAAATTTACCAGAAAACAAAAAGAGAAAGAGATTAAGATTTCCAGAAAACAAAATTACCAACACATTTGTAGCAAAGTTCAATACCCCTTTTTACAAAAGCTACCGTCATAACTGCATCTTTGCACAAGAAACATCCTATCCAATCATGAGATAATGGTAGACTGGAGAGATTATAGGTTGCTGAAGGAAGCACGAGACACAAGAGAATATTTCTCAACCCTGTATCAGGAAAATATACAGGTTATCTAACCGTGAAAAGAAAAATAAACTCTGATCTAGTCTAGTGAGTTCAGCAAAAAGGAAAAAGTGTTTTTATCTATACTCTGGTAAGGAGGCTCCATGGCTTTCAGAGCTATTCAGTGTCCTCTCTCCAGAGAGAAATTAAGAAAATTGAAAATGTGAAGACAGACAGTGTTGTAGAGTACAGCAGCTGTTCCTTTCTTACCTTCCAAAAGGTAAATGGCAGGCTTGTTGAGTGGCACATTAGACACATTCATATGCTTTTGCTACCACCAAACAAATACCAGTTTATGATAATGATCAATTTCACACGAAGTGTATTTGCATGAAAGAATAAGTACTCTCAGAAAAACAAGGCATCATATGTAGGAGTAGCATTGTATTAAAAATGTGAAGTAATAATATGTTGTAGTCAATAAAGACTGTAATGGATAATCCTACCAAAAAACGCAGAAACCTCATTGTACCCTGGCAACCTACTCCTTTATTCTCCTGGAGGGACAGCCTGTGAAACAATTGATAGATCAGTTAAGGAAGAAGTGATTCAGCCGACTAAAAGCTAGATCTGAAAGACAAGATTCAGCAGCTGACTGTTAAACAGAGGGACTGAAGAAAAGGCAATGATTAAATTCATAAGCCAGGCTGCATGGGATGACTCCTCTGACTTTAGCTACATATTAAAAAAAAAACCAAAACCCTGAATCCTTAGAGAACAAAACAAAAAAGAACCCTTTTAAGCATGTCAGCGTTTTCCCAGGCTACGGAAACAGAGCAGCTGCCTTGTGTGCAATTAGCAGCTTACATAAAAAGAATCAGCACAAATAATCAGAAAAGTCTCCTGTAAAGACAGAGGTGAAGAAACTGTAGAGGACAGCTTTATGGACTTCAGAAAATAATTACGCAGGCAGACAAAACTGATGCAACCTCTTCCTCCTAACCTCAGAAAAAAGCTACATAAGACTATAGGCAAGGAGACTTGTGCAGAATTATAGTACTACACATAAGCAAAGTGCTACGATTTGTTATTATTAAGACAAAAGAAGAAAGACACTCTCTGGTCCACAGTGAGGAGAAAGAACTGAAATAAAGAAGGTGTCTGTGAATCTCTCAACTCAAGTAGAAAAATGCATATGGGGTGGAAAGGAAGATTAATGACAAAGAGAGCTCATTAAAATGACAAAAAGCCCCTGCTGACTAAAGCAGAAACAGGTTAAGCAGAAAAGATGAAACACCATTAGTGAGAAAGGCATCAAGGTTGAAGCTGCAAGAAAGAGGCTTTTGGCTGTTAGCAGTGTTTTCACCAGCTGCAGAGCTGACCAGGAGCATTAGCAGGGCAGAATAAAAGAGAAGCCGGAGAGGCCAGCATTCTGCCTAAGTCCCGGGTGCAAGGGACGAAGCAAAGAGACTCACTGTAGCCTGGTGAGGCCAGACAGTTCTTGCCCTGTGGCAACAGAACACATTTAATGAAGCAGCTACCCTATTTAGGGGAAATAAAAAAATTCCGAATCCACTACGCCTGTTCAAAAAATAATTGGTAGAAGTCAAAGCACCAGAAGAAGGTAGGCTTCTCAATCAGAACTAAAACAAAAGAAAGAATCTGTGAGAGCAACATAATGACAGGCAAAATTTTCTTGGCATTTTGACTAAGTCATAGCAGAGAATAAAAAACAGCATAATGAAAGACCCAGGTATGTCAGTCAGTGCTTCATGCCTTGGAGAGACAGAACACATGCTACTAAGAGAGAAGGAATAACGTCCCCACTAAATAAATAAATTAAAAAAAAAAAGCCAGCATTCTATTTATATACTTAGCTTCCACTTCTTGAAAACAATGTTCTTGTAATCAGTATCAGGTATGCTTTCCCCCCCCCCCAACAGAGATGGCTTAAAATTGGATGAAGCTATCAAGCAGATGGGAAGATTTATGAGGATCATGTACATATGACCATTTACTAAGCAAATGAAATTACACCCAACAGTGCTACTAATACACTGAAATATCTGAAGTTGTATCATTGAGTAGTCTGTGCGTGTGTATGTATATATTTGTATAAAAGGAAAAGGAGAGGCTTCCATTAAGTTTAGTTGTTAATGAGAAGATGGTAGTTGAAACAGTTCCATCTCTAGAGTAATTGGCAAAATCCTGAAACAAACAATAACTTGCAGTTTTCCTCAAAAAAACCCTCCCTCATCGCCTTCCTTTCAAGCCTATCAAAGTATCTAACAATTCTTGGATGTTTAATACTTGGCAGTATTCACTATGTAGATAGAAAAGCACAACTTATAAATAATATTGATATAGTGTGTTAATGTTTTAACCAAGTCAGAGAAGAAGATTCTCAGCTAGAGTAAACTGGTACACTGAAGACACTGCAACATACTAGTTGAGAATCTGTTTAAAATAACTTTGACGTCATTTTCTGAAATATTAATGCCACTGGCCTAGGAAAATTATATGGTCATGATAGTTTTTATGTAACTTATTTCATTTACAAAACTGCAAAACAGGTCAAATTGTTCGATGCAGATAATCATGAAAGCACGTGAAAATATTTCTAAAAATGTTAGATACTATTTTAGAGTATATTCCAGCCTGTAGCATGTCAGTATACATTAATCTCATTCATGGGAAAGATGCCAGGCTGCAAAAGAGGAAACCAGTATCTTTATTACCCAGGACTCTCACTGCAGAGAGATTCCAAGAGAGTAGTTTTCATGGACTCTCGAATCTAATCTTTCACTGAAAATATATAACAAGAGACGGTAGTTAAATCAAATTATGTACTTTCACAAACTTCCATTCACTACGTGGTAAGTCATATTTAAGGTCTCATTTAAGTCTGTAGCATAGCCTAAGGAAACAGAAACAGCTTTAGGTTCTGCACTTCTGCCCTGAGCCTTTCAGCTGCTTAGGACAAGCTATAGGGTTCACAGACAAATTGTGTCAATAGAGACTCATACATTTCTTTCCTGGAAATGGAATCTATGATCCAGAAGTCGAGGTCATGTTTAAGGGAGAAGAAAGAAGGATCTCTTGTTACAACCTGCAGGACTCTGAGCTCCAGAAGAGACCAACAGCGCTCTCTCATAATGCCATTGAAGAAAGAAGCTAACAGCATTACCACTGAAGATGAACAAACTTTCTTCCGAAAGTGTGATTTTAACTTGTTCATTTTCACAGTATGCTGTGTTTTATGTACAATAATCAACTTTGTAAGCATGCACATGTACATAGCTGACACACTGACTTGCAGAACGGCCCTAAAAGAAACAAGTTAGTACAAGTTCAGCATTCATCAGACAAGGCCTAACATATACTAGTCTTCTCTCCAATTCTGTTGTTTAAACTTTACATGCGGTATTAATACAACACCAGAATTGCCTTTAGGTTATGAAAAAGCATATGCTCTGTCATATAGACTACCATATTCTGCACTAGGAAGCACATATTGCAGTGGCATGCTGTTTTTAAAATCTTATAAAGAAAGTGGAACAGTACTCACTAAGGTCATATTGTATTATTTTGCCATACAGTCAGCTTACCTTCTTTTTCATGACCATCTTACTTGTGTTAAAACATTGCCTTTTATTATTTTATTATTATTTTATTGCCTTTAATTGCACATAACACAGAGCTACACTCAAACTSTTCTTTCCTGCTTCTATCGCACAGTCATCGTAGATTTTGCTCCATTTCTTTCATGAAGGGGTTAATGCCTTGAAGGGATCTGATGTAATAACAGCTGCTGAAATCCCATAGCAAGAGTCAGAGGTGACCAGTCCAGCAGTACCGTGCGTTAGGAAAAGCTGACAAGTAGCAGTGGGAATGTAAAGCAAACTGATCGTGTAGCCAGTACTTAGAATGCACCAGCGTATGAACAGCAAGGACTTTTCTTGGAATTGTGACAAACTTGTATGGCCAGCAACTGGTTTACATTTTGAAGAGGGTATTTTTGTTTGGTTTTGGTTTGGGGTTTTTTTGTTTGTTTGTTTGTTAAATGAGAAAGCTAGAGCTACTATAAAAAACAAAGTGTGATTAGGTGCAACACAGTATGCAACAAACACAATTTTACCACATCAGATCAAAGTAACGTAAACTCCGTAATCTCGCTCCATCAGTGGCCAACAGCAAATACATAATGTAAAGTGTAAAAGGGAACGTACTCCAGTGCTTCTCTACCAGTCTCTCTCATCTTCCATGGATTTGCCACCATGGGACTCTAAACCACAGGTAGCATTCAATAACTTTTTCTTCTACTAACTTGCTTGGTGTTTTTTTTAAGTCACATTATCTGTAATATCTACAGTGCTCTGTGGTACCAAATCCCACAGCTTAACAATGCTGCAAGTTAACTACTATGTCCTTTCACTCTGAGCATGCCACCTGCTCCTTTCATTCCCCCCCCGCCTTTTTAATAGGTAAAGACAGTGAACAACTGTTCTCTATTCACCATCCCTATGCCACTAACAATTTTATCAAATTCTATTGTATTCTTTCTTTTCCTCAAGGAGTATCTTCCAGCAGAGGAGACCTAGGCTAAACAGTTCTTCCTGATATGGAGAGAAGTACTTTGAAGTCCTGGTGTCCTCATTTTAAAAGGATATCATAGGGAGAAATGTGATAACTATGATCACACAGAACTGAAGACTCAAAAACAACAGAAAGTTATAGAATGGCATGTTTTCTGTTTTATTCTCTRTTTCTGTTCTAATTCTTCACACTCGGTTTGCTTTACTGAATGCCACTAAGCATTGAGCTGACATTTTCCAAGAATCGTAACAGCTCTAAGATCATGCCTCTGTAGTATTAACTAGTACAGAGCCCGTCACTGGAAATGTAAATTAGGAACGTTCTCTCTCCAAGTAATTGCTGTGCGTTTAATCAGCACTGAATTTCACATGCCATTTTAGTTGGCCACTAATATGAAGTCCTTTTCCAACACTGAACAATTAACAGTTTAAACACAGAGAAACCAAGACTTGAAATATACACAGTTTGAGTTTACTTTCTAGGTAAAACAATTCTGCTTCAGGTAAGTATTTTCACCTAGCTTTCAAAGAGGCTGTTTCAAAGTCAGCCTCCAGATGGAAACAGTGATGCACTCATTAAAATAGCATAACAGTGAGTTCTTAGTCACTCAATTCTTAATTATTATTTTATCAAAACCAGTAATGTTTTAGCAATCTTTCCAGGATAAAAATCACATTAATCCCTGGTAAAAAAAACACATTCATGGTTATAGCAGGTAGTTTATGAAGACCATGGGAGCAAAATTTGTAAGAAATTTCAACTAACCTTGAGATCACAAGTGGTGTTAAGCAGCAAATTCGAAGGTTTGAGGTCACGATGAAGCACATTGGCTGAATGGATATATTTTAACCCTCTCAGAATCTGGTAAAGGAAATAACAAATGTGGTCGTTGCTGAGGTGTTGAGTCTTTAAGAGCTTGTAAAGATCCGTCTCCATAAGATCTTGCACAATGTATCTGTCAGGCATCAGATGTAAGGCAGCAAAACAAACGTGGTCTCATGTTAGATATCAACATACAGTACCAGATGAAACTTCCGTAACAATTTTTCTCTCTTATTTGTCTGTTTCATGACAGTTATGAAACCATGTAGTTGCTTCTTGCTTTACACGTTTTGAATCAAATCAATCCCGTTACATGGTGCAGCCCTTTACAGAATTAAGAGGCATCAGCACGTGGTCCTCAAATTAATCATCATAAACCTCTATTTCTTTATATTAGAGCCTGATTTTCAGTGGAATCTTAATATAATCAGATTCCTATCCTGCTTGCCAAGAAATAAAGACTGGTTTTTAGTTTAATGAGTAATCAGCTTCTGAGATACTTGCTTCCAGTTGCATAAAAGCGTGAAGGTAAAAGACCTGATCGTTTCTGATCAGTCTTCTCTGCCACCTCTCCAATTCAGAAATTCAGCTGTTGTTCTCCTTTACTATATATTTATTATGCTACATTGAACACAACAGTCCTTTGCTTACCAAAATTAATATTTGCAGTCAGGTGATTTTTTTTCTAAGATTGGAATGAACATAAAGAAAAGGGATTTTTTTTTCTGCTTTGGCAAGAATGAGTTAAGTAAAATTTTCTTCTCCCTTAATTCAATTTGGCTGCAAAACCCGTGGGGTGTAGTTCCATGATCACTTTTCACCGAAATAGGATTTCGTGAAAACACACTACTATTGCCATTCCAGTTGGGCGTTCCCATCCTCTCCTTTGGGTATTCAGATTGGATCACACAACTAGAACATCTTTTTACAAGCAGCATGCACTTACATTAGTCAAAAAGGCCACAGAAATGCAACCTCAGAACCCCACATAAGACCGACTGAACTCAAATAATATATTGATAATTTATGAAGTGAAAACATTTGACCTAGATTCAATTAAATTTCTGCCTGCATGCACTTATGCCTTTCATTGGGCAGACATCTGCAAAGACCCTCAAAACCAATAGGAACCAATGTACACGGACTTGGGGAAATTAAGCTGGTTGACTCTAAACTAGGCCTTATATCTCAGGCAGAGACCCCCAGCTAAGACTACTTTATAGTCTTCATACGTTAGATATCTACATGAAGTCGTATCTACACAAAGCCAAGTTTCCCCTGAAAGAACAATTAGTATAACAAAAAGGCCAGATTTGCATATATTAATCAAGCATGTTTACCTGCCCATGTGCAGTTTCAGACTTTTCATATATGCAGGAAGCACTGCAAAACTGGGGGTTGCGTTTTGCTTTATTTTAATGCCCCCCCCCCCCCAGATGTATCCATTCTATTCTTTAAGAACATTTTAGATAATTATAGCAGTCTGGCCATTTTATTTTCTTCTCAAAGCAATCAGTTCTAACAGCTCTATTAAGAGCAAATATAGTTTTAGGATTAAGTGACTAAACTAAATCATCTCTACAATGTTGAGTTCTTTGCCTTGGAAGATAGAAATTAACATTTTTTTCTTTTCCTGAAAAAAGAACAAACAAAACTAGTGTTCACCTACATATCAAATCTATCTATGTATCTATAAACGTATCAAATGCTATGAACTTCCCTTTCAATTTACAGTAATAGAAGCCAACTTTTATTAAAATTTAGGAAGGAAGAGGATGAAAAGGAAGAAATACTCAAAACAAAGATGACAACCATCACTAACTACACAGAGTAACTTAAAACTTTGAAAGGATACACATCTTTCATTTGTTCAATAGTCGGAGCTCTGATAATATCATTTATTCCAATAATATTCTCATGCCTGAAGCGCAGTAGGATCTTAATCTCTCTCAGAGTTCTCTGGCAGTAGGTCTGATGCTCAAAAGGACTGATTTTCTTTATAGCAACTCGAACTTTGTTGACGTTATCATAGGCAGAACTAGAAGAGAATCAATAACATTAGTTATAAGGAATATTAAATTAATTCAATTCAGAAAGCAAGAATGTGAATTCAATCAAATATAGGGGCGGTGCATTTGTTTTACATTTATTTTTATCAAATGAAGAGAGACAACAGCAGCATGTATCTTTCAGTTTGATGAACAGACAAAATATTGTTGTTCTATCGCCAGCCTATTTGGTATCTACAAGTCATTAGCTTTCCCAGCTGGCTTAGAATCTGCTGATTCTCGGGTACCGGAACAAAGAAAGAAGTATTCATCTTCTTTATCAGCCTGTGGAACAAACAAGTTTGAGTCTTTTTCTCTATGCTGTAATCAAGAARAAGTTTGAGAGAAAAAGTTCATCTTGAGTTATCCCATTCATTCTGGGGCACAGAAAAGCCTTCAGAAATCATCTTTCAAGCAGCAGAACTCCACATCCTATGTCTAACTCCTGCAAGTAATTCCAATTGCCACAACTTTTTACTCCTCCATCAAGCTACACTGTCAGCACCTCCATGAAGAACAGACATTGAAGAACAAAAGGGATGGAGAATTTGTGAAAACACCTTTCCAAGTACAATTCCAAAGATAGCAGAGATCGAGAAGAGAAAGAATGTATCAGCCTACACACATGAAGCAAAAGCAAGCAGCAGTACAACGAGGTAATATGGTGATTGTGACCCGTATCAACAAACACACTGGCTGCTACATTTACAGCACTGTGATTTCAGAAGCTCAGAACAGCATTCCGAGCTATACCAATAAAGCAGTATTTCTGTTCAAAATGCCTATGCATTTATGTAGAATATCACAGCCTGAGCCTAGTAAAAAGGCTCAGTAAAACATACATAATTTTCTAAAATTTGGACTCAGGTTATTATTTAGTAAAAATGTTATGAATCCTTACAAATTTTAGGATGTTTTCTATGGTCTTGCTTATATGAATGACAAAGCATCTCATTATAATAACTTCTCTTTGTATTAAAAGTATATGCTAATTTAATAAATTAGAATTTAAATGTGTGTATATGATTCTTGTTCCTTTGAAATTTCTTTTTGCTCACTACTGCATTGTTTGGAAATTAAAAAATAATCAAGCCTACATTTAAACATTTCTGTTAGCCTCAACTATTTCATATAAAAATATAAACATACCAGCCAAACAGGCTTTACATTCCACCAATTTTCTATAATCAAGTCCCAGAACATTCTTTGAAACTYTCTTAATTGGCCTTACTCTGCTGACATGTCCAGGTTATCTGGTGATCAGGTAAAGCAGAATGAAATATGAAAATCCAATTAGAAAAGGAGACCTAAAAGGAATTCAAATGCCTGGCCACGTCAAGGTTCTTCCACCACTAAGCAGATTTATGGTGCAACAAGGTGTTTTTTAGACAGTACTGTTACCACAGTATGCAAAAGTGCTTAACATTTCTCACTTTCATTATTAAAAATGACATGTAATTTGTGCCGCCAGTAGATCTTCATACAGCTCATGCATATGTAGTGACATCCTTTTTGCATGATTTTTCCACAGAATCACTTTGACCTGTCTGCATCCCTAACTCTGGTCTGTAACCACAGACAGACTGCACAATTTATTTGCCTCTAGAAACACTGAACTCGAATGCTCCACAGGGTGCTTTGAAATTCCACATGCTAAGCAAGTATTCATTACAACTGTTGCTATTACATATGTATAGATAACACATTAGCAGTTCATAAGTCCCAAAATAGATAATAACAAAGTGCCATAAGTGGAACTTGGCATAGCCTTCAAGAGCACTTCGTCTACAGTAATTTTCTTAGTTAATCAGTTAATCACCTGCGGTGTTTACAATATACCAGTAAGGTAAGTCGCAAGCAGAAAACAAAACTAGAAATAATTCTGAAGCATGAACAACCTGTATTTGGGAAAGAAATGAAAGCAGCCTATGGACCATTTTATCATTATAAACAAACCTCCTACCTCCTTCTTTGTATTGACTTAAGCATATTTTTTTCTCCCACAGTGCAGAATCTTACTTCCTTTCAAAGTACTGGACAGCAGCAGCTATGCAGAGCAGAAAAAGGCAAAATGCCAATATCTACCAATTGATGCTGCTTAAATAAGAGCTCCTAATGTCTTACAATATTTGTTAAATCTCTAAGTTCTTGTTTCTCAGGCAAAGGTTGGTTATTGATGAAAAATATGCATCTTTCTTTGTACAGATTCAATGAACTTGAATCCATCAATTAAATATACCACGATTTCCTCTCTTGTAGCTGTTTCACTTACAGTTCTTGGAAGCATTTTCTTAGCAAAAGGTTTATGCTGTTATTTAAAAAAGGATAAGGTAATTTTGCTTTTAGATGGTTCAACTATAAAACAGATAATTCAGTGCGGAAAAAAGCTGACTATTTGCAGTAAAGATGCAATCCATTTCCTCTCCAGTGTACATTCTCCATACAGTCATTTTTCTGTTCGTATCAGAAGATCTCGCCACACTAATGTAGCTAAGCATGCATTGCTGTTACCACTGCAAAGCCTCAGCTAAGGAGAGCAAAACCAAAATATTACCTAGTTGAAACATTAAAAGGGACACTGGATTTATTTCTGTTGTCACACTTTCTGAAACATGAGCTCTTTTGTAACTTGATTAAACATACGAAAGATTATCTCAATTCCTATGAGAAAGAAGCTAATCATACAAGTAGTTAGGTACACTTGCTTATGCATAATATTTTAAGTATCATGCATAATACAGGTACACAGAGAATCTGTGTTATAAAGTTAACACCATTTCCCATTCTCAGAGTCACAGCCCTCAAAGCAAATACGGCTTTGAGTAAACTCTGTGGCCCTTTAAAAAAACAGTGCTTTTTCAATTTGACACGTGCTAGAGAAAACTGTAAAAGCTACATATTAGACTGAACTTCAGTAGAACTGAAAAGTCATGTTCTCTCATGCACACATGCTACAATCAGACGCCTATTTGGCCTATGAAACCATACAGCAATATTTCACTACCTAGTGAAATATTTCACTACATTGTAAACTAACAAAATTGGGTCCTTTGTAGGTCAGACTGAAAGCTTTCCCAAAGCTCTCCCTGCTCCTCACAATCTCCATCTAACCRCTACCTGCCATCAACACCAGATTTACCCACTACTCTCCAGAACTCTGCTGAAGAAATATGCTGCTCACACACACTGTCCATTTGTAGTGTTCGCAAATGAAACAACTATAAAAAGTGTAAATCCAAACCCTCGATGCACTAACTCGCTGCAGTTATTGTAACAGCTTACTTATCACTTAACGCAGGATTCATCTTGCTTAGCCTTAGCTAGAATTAGAGATCTAATTTTACGACTAATAATCACCTGTGCTCCCCCTACAGTCCAAAAAGGAATAGCTCGACATATACATCCCATCCACCACCCAGCACGTCCTAAATTTAGATTATTTGCATTCTGGAAGTGCTGTCCTAGTGTGCAGTCTAACCTAGTTGTCTAGACTTGCAGCTTCTACTTAATCTCACAACAACTGTTTATATTTTCACTGAAGCAGTTAACTGAGACTCCTTCTAAAGGCAAGAACCTTTAATTATCTAGACTTTTTTCCAGAGAAGATAAAAATCTATAAAGTGGGAATAACAGTTCACATACTAACAACTTTTAGAGTGATAATTTATAGCTTTTACTTTCTAATCATTAACCACATATACCAATCACTGCACATAGAACTTTCCCTTTAACAGTCTGTGTGTTATTCACATTATGATGAATCTAGTTACTGACACTTTAAATATTCAGAAGGAAGGATTTATTTCCACCCCAATGATGTGCAGCTTCACAAGCTGATGCAACCATTCAGCTGTGAGTGCTATTTGTCTGTAATGTGATAAATTTAAATATAGATTTTGCAACTGCCCAACGCTAGTATACACAACATTATTCCTATTTCAAGCTGTGGTTACTATCCTGTGACAACCTGCAATAGCACCATTATTTAGATACTTTTAAGACACCATGAGAAAATCAATACAAGCCCTAGCAGTACAGTTTATCATTCCTAATGTTAAGTATCTTGTAAATATATAACGAAGTTTGAACTAAGTAAAACATCTTGCACAGCTGTACAAAATAAACAGATGAGCATTTATAACCCAAGAAGTTGCGCCACACAACTTTTAAAGCCAGTGTTTTATCCTTCTACTGCTCCAGTACCAAATTCCTTTTTAAAAAGAAGTCCAGGGTGGGGCTGCTTCCAAATGCAATGACCAGAAAGTGCACGGCCGTATTTGAGCAGCCTACAGAAAACAGCATACTAATTGCTCAGATGAACCTCTGACATGTAGCCCCTCTCCCATTAATTCCTTCTCAACGAAGGAAAGCTTTTCACCAGACAGATTGGGACAAGTGCCAAAGCTTAGCTCCTTCTACCCACAATGGCTGCTGCATGTTCTTCCATCCATTTCTATTCTTCACATGTTTCATTTCGGAGCAGAACTGGAACAAGTGAGAGCATGCTGCAGCTGCCGGGAGGAAAGGAGCCAGCTCCTGGCAATAGTTACAGCCCACAGAGGGCTGTTTCTTCATACAACCATTGAAAAACAACTGCCTACTCTGTCGGCACCCCCATTCTCAGTACTCCTCTGCCATGCTGCCTGAAGGCTTACCCCATCACGGGATATTCTTCCAACACTTCTAGGATTATTCACCTTATGGCTATTTTACAGGCTGCTCTCAGCATATGCATACATACACATAAAAATACACAATGCTACCGGCAAACATCCTAATTACAGCTCTAAATAAAAGACTGATTTGAAGTTTAAAAGGGATGTTTTATCAGTAGCTTTGTGTTGCTGTGGAAACAAGATTCCAAGGCCATATCCAGGGATAAGAATCTTTCTGAAATATTGAATAATTCTGCTTGCAACCAGGAGAGGAAAGGCAAAAATAATTCCCAACAAACTAGCTGATCTATGAAGATCTTTGAGCTAAATGTAGACTGAACAAAAAGATTAATCGCAGACATTTCTACAACATGCTGACATTTATCAAGTTACAATGCAAATAGCTTAAACTTATTTTCAAGACTGCTGTAAGAAAAATAATGCAGTATTATGATACAATAATAACCAGCAGTACCATAACAGACTGTTCGCTGCAATTTTTGGGGGTGGTGGAAGGTGGTGTTATGGGTGCAGATTTGTGGAGGGGACTGTGTGGTTTTTTGTTTGTTTGGGTTTGTTTGGGGTTTTTTTTATAATCAGATATTAACCCTTTCAGATTCTTCAGAATAATTAGTTTCTAATCCTAGATGATTAAAATATAGAGAGCAGCTACAGTGTATTATTCTTTTACCAAAGAGAAAAGACTGGAAAAAGGATAAAAGTAGTCAAAGACCGTTTCAGATTTGAGGACATCCAGTAATGTGTCATTTTTATACCGCTGAATATACTTTTTGTCCCCAACTGTAAACATCTACGGTTACTAGAAATATTTGTTACTTTGTTCCATTTATCCATAATATTTTTTAAGATAAATAAGTGTATTATTCATTAGACCTTTTTCATTAGCACTAACTTACAGAATCAGCACTGGTTTTAAAAGGAATATGTGCCTATTCATATTAAGATATATTTGCCTTGTTTTAGCAGACCTCAGTTTATGAAAAGACAACCCATGCCTCGCTCAGAGTTTTTGTTTTGATTTATTAGCTTTCTCTAGAAGAGGTTCTCAATAACGGAACATCTCCCAGGCTTCTCAGCTGTGAATTCCGGAAATAAACTATAGAAACAAGGGCACCTTAATACGCTTCTACTTTTCTCCATTAAAGATTTAGTTTTACAGACTAATTCCTACCATGTAGGAAAGTTAGTAGATCCACTGTCGTGGTTTAACCCTGGCAGCACCTAAACACCACGCAGCCGCTTGCTCACCCCCCAACGCCAGTGGGATGGGGGAGAGAATCGGGAGGGCATGAGTAGGAAAACTCGCGGGTTGAGATAAAAACAGTTTAATAATTGAAATAAAACAAAGTAGAACAGTAATAACAACAGTGGTAACAACAACAACAACAGGATATACAAAACAGGCGAGGCACAATGCAACTGCTCACCACCCGCCGAACCGACACGTTGCCGAGCCGACACGTGCCCGAAAAACGCGCGAGCCCGTCCCAGAAAACCAGAGCCCCCCCCCCCCTTAGTTTTTATACTGAGCATGATGTCGCATGGTATGGAATACCCCATTGGCCAGCTGGGTCAACCACCCTGGCTATGCTCCCCCCGCCAGCTTCCCATGCACCTGGCAGGGCATGGGAGGCTGAAAAGTGCCCGGTGCAAGCACCACCCAGCAACACCCAAAACATCAATGGGCCATCAACACTCCTATTATACCAACCCCAAAACACAGCACACCCTCCCCAGCTACTGGGAAGAAAGTTAACTCTGTCCCAGCCGGAACCAGGACATCCATGAAAATGGAGAGCTACCTAAATATTAGATTCTTAAAAAAACAAAACAAAACAAAAAACAACTCAGCCTTGAGGCTCTAGCTGCTTTTCAAGCTACAAAAAAATTGTAATAACTTTAAGAACATGAGCACCATGTACTTTTTCATCCTACTCTGAGGGACAAAAGTCAGACAAGTTGTAATTCAGCACTCTTGAATTATCTATTGGTATGCTACAGACACTCCCCATTGATTATTAAAAGACAGCTGTACATATTATCTTCTCAGTCTCTGGGAAACATGCATAAGCACTAATAGCTTATAATGAAAGAAGAGGGAAAAAAACTTGAATTCAAAATTGAGATACTTCAAAGTAAGCTTAGATAGAAGAATTACGTACTGAATTGCCAAAAGTTTGAGTGTTTAAGAAGTGGACCTCTTATCATTACCTCCATTTGTCGAGTGTGTCAGAAAACTACCTCAAGTTATAAATTACAGGATGACCTCAGATTTATCTTAAGTCTTGTTTTTGTCAAGGAAAGAAAAAGAATATGCACTGCTGTGACGTACGGCTGCCTGCAGACACTGAAACTCACTGACAATTTCTCCCCATTTTCTTGCATCTCATGCTACAAAAATGGCAGCAGAGGAAGACTGAGCAACAAGAGAACATTAAAATAACTATATAGTAGATGTGATCCAATTTGCAGTAGTATTAATCTAGCCCTACCTGAAAATTCCTAATTGCATGCTATTTGAAAAATCTTGGTTTTGTTTTGGTGTTGTTTTGGGTTTTTTTAAGCAGTTTTTCATTTGTCAGGATTCTAGTATCAGTGGATAGGTTATTGCTTTGGGGCTAAGAAAATATGAATGCCTGTTTCTGAACCTTTTATCATGACCCCTCTGCAAAGCAACTGTCATATACTTCACAAACTACTAATGAGTTTATCCATATTCCTAATCCCTTGTCTGTTGCTCATCACCAAATGATCACTGCTATGGTTTGGTTTTGGTTTTATTATAGAAGATACCTAAACAAACTGGTTTTGTTTGTATTTCTTATAAAGTTGATTTTTTTTCTTTTCCAACAAGGGGGAAAATAAATATCATTTCTAAACCAGCGTCCTTTATTTTATCACAAGTCCATACCAAGATGCCCAAGTAATCACTGCAGACTGCTCTATCATGCTTTTAGTTAACCTCTGAAGCTTACTGGGTCAAAATGTAACTGCATTACCTTCACCTTCACCACCCACTTTTTCAGTCATCTTTCTCATAACATTCAAAATCAATCCTAATATTAAAGGTTTCTGGCACAATTATGCCAACTCTTTCCCCCCATGACAAAAGTGAATAATTACTCTTAAGTGATTTTACTCTTCGGCAGTTTCTGATCTACTACAGGTTATTGCCCTTCACGCCACAAATTATTAAGGCACTTTCGTAACCTCCTATAGGAGATTTGTTTTCATATATCTACTCAAATAATTCTAGTAGGTTACAAAGGCACAATTTTATTTTTCAGAATTTGAAAAGTAAAATCTGATGGAACCTTCCAAAGCATTACAATTTTAAACAATTTACTATGCACATAATAAAGACTTAATAGTTTAATTCCTTCGATCACTCCTAGTATTTTGAAAACAAATAGCTAGTCGTGCAAAATGGAGTCTGTTAAATAAATTACTTTTGCCAGCTCAGTCAATTCATAATCCCGGGTGTGGCAGACCAGATGATTTGTGTTTTGTTAGCATCTACTAAGCAGAACTATGAAGAGCAGCAATTCTAGAACTACACCTTAACATTAGTATTAGAAAAATATTAGCTATTTCACCCAAGGTTCTGTATTGTTTGGCTAAAGATGTCATTTAACTTCATGGTGTTTTGATCAATCTTAGTTGTTCAAAAAAAAAAAATGATCACTTCTCTCAATCTCTTCTAATATGTATTTTTCTTTCTGTACCTTTAGCTGTGAAGCACTGTGACTTCAAATCATATATGCCTACTCTATTTTATGCCACTTCAGTTCTAGTTGGTCTTCAGAAAATAGACAACACTTACATCTTAGTATTTTGTCTACTTCTTGCCTTCCCACTTATCCTCCCCATTTTAGAAGTTTACAGGTTCTCCATTGCCAATATTTCCTTTGATAGCATCTATGCCAAATTTAACATTTAGGCAAACTTCACTGTTATGTTTAAAGGCCCTTTGGCTATCTGCGAAATAAACCCCTCATTCCAAAAGCACCCATTGCTTTTGATAAGATACTATGATATTAAATATCACTATCTTTCTTCTCTCTATATAAACTTAAAGACAATTCCTGTGGGAATCCATTTCAGGGTAAAATTGTAAGAGCTCGACAACATCTGAGACAACCTAAGGGCTCAGTGAATTAAAAGGAGTGGTTGTGGTTCAGTCTCATTTTTGTGCCTGACAACCCTGCCCCTTTCTCACTTTTTTGGTTGGAGCAGTGGCTTTCTTTGTGACAGTTCAGAGAACTGAAACAGCTCCAGGTCAAAGCAGCTTACGAACAGGAACAGTAAAGAAGTCTTTACCTGTGTATTCCTATTCCCCTCTTGTGTCAGCACTAGCATTCACAGGGTTTTGCATCAGTCACATCAACTTATCACCTTTAAATTTTATTTTCTATGAAGTAACTTTTCAGCTAAATCAGTTTTCCAACACAGCTAACCCTACAGCTCTGCAAGCACCAGCACAAGAGCAGAGGAAGGAATGACACGACCCGAGGCATGGAAGGAAAGGCTGCCCCTTTAGAAGCAGCACAGCCTGAGAGCAGCACAAGCCAGTCATGGAAACCACAGCGTAAGTGTCAAGGCCCGATTGTCATGAAAGCTAGACGTCCACACAAGCTGATGAAGTGCTGACTTCCTTCTCCTGTGCTTAAGGCTTCTCAAGAGGCAACAAAAAGCCACCAAGACAGCAATGGCAGGCCAGTTACACAACCAATGTTACTCCAGAGCCTGGAAAACAACCACCACCGCCACCCTAGCATCAAAGCTGGCACTACAGAAGTGTGTAGGAAATATTTCCCCTTTCCTAGAGAGAAGGGGAAGCACTACCAGAGATCTGTGAGTGGTAACGGTATTAACAAATCCCCCAATGTGGTTTACTCTTTTGTCTAATAAGGTTCTAATTCGACTTACATCTCAAATACTCCTCTTAAAATCAGCTTTAGAAAAAGGAAAAAACACAAGATCCAGATAATTACTGTATTTTTCAGTAATTAGCTTATTTAATTGATTCCACATGATATAAATCTTCAGAAGAGACAGTTCACAGTATTTCACTCCAACAGAAAATAAAGAAATAAATCACTGACCAAAATCATTTATGCATACTTCGAAGCAGAGGTTTTCCTAAACCTGTAGAAACATCAGTGCAAAATGAAAACTATCACAAAGCACTAGAGAAAGCAAGCTCATTGCTACTGTCCACTCTGCCATGGTTAGTTCAGTATTCCACTTGCAAAACAAAACAAAACACCCAAACCACTAGCACCAAGTGTGCATCTCACCACTATCAGAAGTTACTTCCCTTCAATATCAGCTTACAAGGCATTTTTTGCATGTTTTTTCCATCTTTTTAAAAAGACATGCCAACAGTAAGCCCTAGCCCCTCAATATATTAACAGTTTTGTGTTTTGTTCAGACAGGGTATTAGCATTAAGACACATTGGCTACTGTAACTAAAAGGAAGATACTTCACAATTATGAAACACTCAGAAAAATCCAATATAAAAGTCAGCCTGAATGTCATTTGGGGTTCTCTGCAACATCCAAATCCCAATAAAATTGGGCAAATTCCAGACTGAAGCAGTTTGGGGAGTATTGATTTGCGGTGCTCAAATGACTTCAAGTTTTACTCAGGACACATCAGCAATATTTGATGGAGCAAACTGCATTCCCTCCAAACAAGCAAGAAGCAAGGTACTGCAGTGACAGCTGCTAATTTTAAGGAAAACAGCAAAATGAAGTAATTGCATATTATAAACTGTAAGCCTAATTGCAAGTTGCTGGTACTTAAAACATCCCCATAACACAGACGAATTACTTTCTACGATGTAACAAAAACTCTCATTTGCATTCTAATCACCACAGAGTATTGCAGTATTTTATGAAAATTCTCTTAAAATACAAAAGAAGAACTTCTAAGAGAAGAGATTTTCCCATATAGAACTTAGGTTGTTGTGATTTTAGGTACTGCTAAACAAGATAGATAGTAAAAGCATGTGCACAACTCTGCTAAAAACTGGACTGTCAGGGAAGATTCTGCCCAAATCTAATTGAACAATATTTCTAGTAAAGCCTTCCTACAAGCCATGTATACACACACACACACACACACAAAAATCAGTATTTCATCCACCACTGAAAGGCGACTGGGCCTGTGAAGGCACACAGCAACCTTTTGACAGCTCTTCCTTCAGCCAGCGTGCAGGCAGCCAGGGCACCAGAAGCCTGCCTGRGTGGAAGTCGGGGTGCAGTCTCTTCTGCAGGGGACGCGAGGCTGCCTCTGCTCTAGTTCTCACCCAGCCACCAGAAACCCAGCGGAAAGGGGTGGAGACAGGAATGCTCTCTGAAACAGAAACCAACCTACTGCATGCTGATGGAGTACGAGAAACCTTGTCTTGCCAAAGTATCTACCAATATCTCATCAAATAACCCCATCTGAATCAATGACATTTATTAGTACTTGGATCTTACTCATCTGCCTGGTCAAAGCTGATAATAAGGTAATGCATATTTGGCTTTTAACATACCTTGCAAAAAGATGAGTTTGAGAACAGCTTCTTTATATGCCCAAAAGTTGTAATAAAGCAAAGGAAAATAAGCTCCCTTCTGAAAAGGAGATTCATTCACAAGCAAACAACTCTCCTTCATAACTTACTTAACAATTAATAGAATCTAGGTTTGACACAGACAAATCACCCAAAACAAACTACACTTTGCTGCATTTCACATACACTATTAATTTACCTTACAACACAGAAGAAGAAAAGTTATATTCTAAAATATGTTTATGGCTCCATACGCTTCATTTGAGCGATTTGGAAATCAAAATCAAATACAACTGAAATCACTTAATAAAATGTTGTGGGGTTTGGGGTTTTTTTCAGGCATTATTTGAAAAGTTCCTAAAATACCTCACTTTAAGTGCAAGTAAAAGTATTTTCTAGATTACCAGAACAACATCCAACTTCATCCATTAGCAGAGCCTGCTCACAGCGATGAGGGCTAACCATGGACTGGGCTGCGTTATTAAGTGCATAGCCAGCAGGTCAAGGAAAGTGATTACTGTTGTGAGGCCACATCCGGAATACTGCGTCCAGTTTTCCTCTCTCCCAGTACAGGAGCAAGTCCAGCAGAAAACCATTAGGAGGCACAGGGGGCTGAAGGACATGACATACAAGAAAAAAATTGAGAAAACTGGGTTTGTATAGGCAAGGAGGGGAAAAAAAAAGGCAGGGGGTTGGAAAGCATCTAATTGCTCCTTTAAGGGGAATTACAGAGAAAACTGATCCAGACTCTTCTCAGAGATAAAAAGTACAAAGGACAAGAGGCGACGGTCGCAAGTTGCAGTAAGGGAAACTCATGTTTTTAAGGGCAAAAGTTTCACTGGGCAATTGGTTTAACACTAGAACCAGAAGCTGCCCAGAGATGATGTGGAATCTCCATCCCTGGAGATTTTGGAAATATTGAGTGGACAAGTTGAGCAACTTGATCTAATTTTGACATCAGCCCTGCTTTGAGTAGGAGGTTGGACTACATGACCTCAGGAAGTCCCTTTCAACCTACATTAAGCTGTGAAATATTCCACAGCAAGATGTCATAAAATATTTTTATTAAATATCAAATTGATCAGTTAATTTCATTTCTAGATCACAGCTGAAAGCTATGACAAAGCATCAACATAAAAAGCATTAAAAAAATTACTATGTTGGCGAAGTATTAGTTTTCAACTCAAGCTGAGCTGTACACCTACTCAGTTGGTAAGTACTAACTCTTCTGTGGGCTGCAGATCCCCGCTCCTAAACAAGGAGCTCACCGAACTAACAGAGCCTGGTGTCCTACAAATACATATTTCTGGTCTCGAGAGTACCAATAAATCCATCCATGAAACTGGGGCATCTGTCATGTCTCTTTGGGGGAGTCTGACTTCTCATATGTGACCTCCTGATGCAGGCTCTTCCTCAGTGGAGCAGCATATAGGATCTCTTCACTCTAGTAAAATACCTACTTTTAAGAAACTTGCAGAAACTTTCCATCTTTAAGACTTCTACCATCTGTCAAATTTGATGGAAGGCAGGCAACAGGTTCAAGAATCATAGGTAGGGGTACAGGAGACAGACTGATGCAACCACATACAGATACTGTGAACACATAAGCCTTCTTTCCTTAATAAATCATGCTTAAAAAAAATAACACAAGTTACCTCTATCTGTTTCTGTGGGCTGGACCATGCTATGTTATGAAAATGTGTATTTATTTATAAAATGCAAGGGTCCCTGAGCCACACTCTTCACCTTTTAAGCTAATATCCCATTACTTTGGGCAGACAGGGAAAGTTGCTACCTCTCAGCTTCCATAAATCTTAAAGACAGCTCTGATACGAACAGAGAGCAAGGAGCTGCTGTCCCATCCCTGATGCCTGCTGCACAGCTTGCCGACCACCTGTCGCATCACAGGGGAGAGCAGGAAAAGCAGCTCTAATTGCTCCTTTCGGGTTTCCACATCAGGTTAAGCAAGTGCTAGAAGTCCGGGAGACTGAAGGGAAATGCTTACCTCAGCCTTCTCCCCAGAGGGAAGAAGCTGATAACTAGCCACCAATTACATTCCCTAATTCTCTACTCTGATCCTTGCACTAAGGAGGACCTATTAGGGTTTGCTAACTTGTATCAGCTCCCTCTTCTCCTTATCAGACAGACCAGAACATGTTAATTACCAGGTATCGACACCCATACCCAACCTGTGCTCCCTAAAAACACGTATAAACAGGGACATGAATCTCTATACTTGCTCTATCATTACAGGGTACTCTCTCCAGATCAATGCAATAGTTAACAGAAAAAAAATTATAAGCTGTTTCTGATCATTGCCACTAAGCAGTCCACCCCAGATCACCAATCCGACCCTCAAAGAGGGATGCAAACCTTTTTGTGTAACATTGGACTGTCTCAAAAGAAAATATTATGTAACCATCAATCCCATCAAGTTTTCTATTTTCATCTTTTAATATAAAAATCTGCGCCTTGCAGATCATTCTATTCCTGATTTTTTTTTCTGTTTCAAGCCTCTTCATGCATAGACTTCTCAAATTTCATTTTAAATGATCCATCCTCTAAAAGTAGGGATCTTCCTTGAGACAGTAGAAAGGAGCAGAACTTTGAAAAAGCTATTGCTAAATGTTTAAAATATTTTTTTCACTATTACTTTAACGTTCATCTATTGACTACCTTAGCTTCTAATATCACTCCTCTATAGCACATCAGTAACATAAAGATGTCTTTGTAACAACCCAGACAAATTCAGGCCAAGAAATGCAAGATTTGAGCTTCAAGATTGTTTTCTTCCAACTGCATTCATGTTTATTATTTATATGCAGTTATTTGCAGCAGTGATAATACTTCACATTCACATAAGCCTGATGGCAAAAAGGACTTCCAAAAAACAGAATATAAAAGAGAACATCCCTATCACATTCCCATTCACCATTTCTTTCCAAAAAGATTACTTGTTTTAAACTGTCAAATGATCATCATTGCCGAATTACCACTGACCAACTGGATGAAGAACAATTCACACTGGAAATCTAAAGCTCAACACAATCATATTTTTATCGCTGTTTCAGTGTGTTTAAAGTATGGCCTGTTAACAGGTTGATTTTGGGTTTTTTGCAAAAAAGAAGAAGAAAAAAAAACCCAACACATTTGGGAAGGAGGAGACAATCTCAAAAACCTTTCACACTTTATTGTGTTTGAAAGGTAGTTCTGAAGCTTCAGACTTGGTCTGAAAGTCAGTCCCAGCTGACTCCGAAGTTGATAAACCCCTATCACTGAAAGAAAGGGAAAGTCACATAAAGAACTTCACACCAAAACCCCTCAAAATAACTCTTAAGCAAAAGAGAAGGGAAAGACAAAAAAATAAACACAACATTTGCATATATTTGGATTAATTAATTCAGATTAACAAACATGACTGTATGACTAAATTGCTCAAAGAATGTCCTGCAGTCCTAGAAAGTGCTGAGGATTTTGGCTAAAACTTTGTTTGCACTGTGGTCATCCCCTAGTTTTACATGCAGAAATACTGAAAACAAAAATTAGGTTAGAAAGGGACGCTGACATGGATATTCACTTATTAACCACTTCACACCCAGCAACAAAATTTCCCAGTAAGATGCAAGCTGGTATCAAAGGATGAACATTTTTGGCAGAGTTTAACTGGAGGACATTAAGATGGGAGTTTGCCTGATAACATGCCTTTTCTGCTTATGAAGCTGAGAAAGTGCAACCATCACATAGCAGTAAATATACTGCTCTGTTAAGTTTATTTTTATTCAAAACCTGATTATGTTAAAAATGACTGTACTAGGGAATATAGTTAAACGCCTTTAAGGGTTTTCAAATCTAGATGAGAGAACATTCGCGTACAGTCTATTCAGTCAACATCTTCCTCTATTTCCTGTGCTGTTATTTTATGTTGTGATCAATATTTCTCAAACATTATTCTCTCTGCTGCAGAATCAAAATGGAAGACTGACCGTAACAGCACTATCCTAAGAATACTTCATTTGCCCTTTTATTCAGTAATATAATTAAAAGAATTTTATTGTTTTCAACTCCCTAATCCAGAAATATAAGAATTAGGAAAAACAAGGAAAAAAGAGTGAAGGATTTTAAGAGTTAAGTCACTTGTTTTCCATATAACAAGCCTTATGGTACAATGCACTTGTAAATAACTAGCATGTCCCAAGTCGTACACATTAGCTGTGGGTCTAAAACAAAACCATTAGAGCCTGCTCTGCTTTCCTTCATTAAAGTGTACAAATTGAAATGGATTTTGCAGTTGCGGGAAACATCTCCATCTGCACACTCATAGCTTGCCCTCTACCCCGCCCCCCAAGGGAGAAGCTTCTGCAGATCCTCACTGCATTAGCAATCAAAGCAAGATAAGAAACATGTCGTATTAAACTGCATAACCTATACCTCTGTTGATTGATAAGCAATCTTACTTAATCATAAGAGCTTGTATGTTAGGCACTACAAAACATTGCAGTTGCTATGGCATTTAACTACAACAAGTGCATCCAACACTTTCCTTGTCAAGTATACAATATAAACGGAGACTTTGTTCCCTGTCATCTCACACCCAAGGCAGAAGAGCAATAATTAAGAGCACAACATACCGAATTTAGTATTTCACATTAATAATTTTAGAGTAGAAAACACAGGAGCCAACTGCATATGTCAACTGAACCGGAGATTTGGATTTTTTGTTACTAATTTTGTACTGCATTCATAGCAGACACAATGTATTAGAATAAGTTTTTAAATAAAAGATAACCTTATATAGTTTTGGAGGGGAAACAGTTTCAGTATAGAACTTAATAACATACCATTTGGAGGGGCAGAAAGTGGCCCTGTTTCCCCTGTATCTGCTCACTTGCACAGTGATGCCAAAAAAGGGCATCAACTGCCATTGTACTGCTTCTTGTAATCTCTGATCTGTGGTGAAATACTTTAGCTTTAACACGTTGTCTGTGAAACACACTTTTAACACCCCATTGATATGAGCTGGGCTATACACAGCATACATCTTGGAAGCACTGTTCCCAAGTACCTTCCTAAATCAGACTGCAAGTGTAAACCAGTGCAGTTAGTACCGAGATTATCTGTTGCCCTAGCTCAGATGATAAAGTACACAGTAATAAAATACAGCTTGTACCATAAGCTACATTAACAAGTTTTGTTAATGTAAAAACAAAACAAAAATCATATTGCTGTGATTTCTAACACTAAAATGATAAGACGGATATTTTTACACCGTAAACAGCGTTTCTGATTTACGTTTTGAAGGTTGTTCCCACAGCAAAAAAAGTGAAGGCCGCAACTCAAAACTTTGTAAGAGAGGCTCATCTCCCAGCTAAGTTCAGGCCTAGATGAAAGCTTCCACCCTGAAATACAGGATGACTTCATCTTAACAGGCCAGCACAATTCAATGACTATATGCAAAAACCTATAGCTATAAAAATCTGTAACATACAGCTGAAGGCTGTGAAGAGCCTTTGCTGAGAAATGCACTACAAAAGATTAGGCATCAGAGAGAGAAATTAATGCTGAAAAATCTTTCATGAAGTCATACCCTGTAAACCTCATTTGGTACCTCTGGTGAAAAAACATGCTGAAGAAACAGAAGCAACGTTGGAAGAAAGTTGACAAAACGATAACAAAAAAAGTTTTTCATCTGCATCCCTTAAATTATTTCAGAAGTAAGKTTTTTTTTAACCTGTTTTACTAATAGAAGACAGAATAAGAAATCCTAAGGAAGGTCACTGAGCATGTCAGATTTATAACCCAGTCACTAGATATACCATCACAAAGCATCATCCCAACTCATTTAGATTGTTAAAAAACCCATCTCACACTTTCAATCCGGTTAGTTTACATTTTCAGTGTTTTGTAGTTCATTCACCTCGCTCTCTAAAACTGATATTAACCAACGCAAACGCACACGATCGCTTTTTAGTGAGACTTAGTACAAGTCTTCATGATACAAAATAACCAATAGCTAGAACGGCTGAGGAGAACTTTCACCTGTATACATGTTAAATTTAGACACTAATCTGGCAGGCTACGCAGCACAGACAGCACGTCCTAAGAAAAGCCAGGTAGGGGCAGCAATTCGTACGCACAGATTCACTTTTTTTATCAACTGTGACCTCGGGGACATGCAGCCAGGTGAGCCTTCGCACGGGCACAAAGAGAAACGCCGGGCTGCTAGCAGGATTTTACGACCTTTTCCCCTTTTTGAACGTCTGCAATCACACTACAGAGACGGAGAAAATAAATAGAGCGACCAACTCCAGAGGCAGGGCCAAAAAATATTCAAGAAAATAAACGCACAACTGAAAGGAAACGAGACGTTCAGCTGCACCCATCGACGGAGGAATTTTGGAAGCGCGGGGGGGGGGGGGGGGTGCCGGGGGGACAACCTCGGGAGGGAACACGAAGGG
>JAYKAV010003399.1:1935045-2052560 GCA_035582835.1 Phoebastria nigripes
GGGCTGGGCTCGCCGGCCCGTCCGGGCCCCCGCCTCCCGCTCGCTGCGGCCTCGGCGGTCGCCGCCCTCCCGCTGGGAGGCCGCAGGACGGGCCCTGCCGGCATCGGGCGGAGCGGGGTGCCTGCGTGGTGCTGAGCCAGGCGCCAGCTTCTGGCCGAGGGGCGCCGGCCCGAAGGAAGCCTCGAGAGCAGGGCGGGCGTCCCGCAGGGCCCCGCCGCCGGTCTCCGTCGGTGCCTGCTGCGGCACGCGTGAAGTGCGGGCTGCGCGTTACGAGGCGCCGTGCTCGGCGCGGGGCGAGGGGCAGTGAGTCAGCGGCGGCGGCGAAGGGGCTTCTCCCGTGCTGCAGGCGCTGGTCTGAGACCCGGCGGGGCCGCGCGCCCTTGTTGGCTGCGCTACAGCCGTCTGACGTCATGTAGCGCGAGGTTATTACACGCGAAGGCTGAATTACTGTAATAAGGACAAGTTTATTTCTGACGTCTCCCAACTTCAGTGCGTGGTTTTGCAACCTCTAGTTAGCATGTTGTTTTTATATAGAATTACATTTTCCTGTTAGTTGTTTCCCGTATAAATGTAAATAAACTCAAGGCTTTGAATGGGAGGTGAAAATGTAGTTGATGATGGTTTGTAGGATGCCATGGTGGCTGCTTGCAACAGCGTCTTATCTTTCCGGTTTCACGCAAGGCTCCGTTTTCCTAAAACAGCTTTTGCTTGATCTGGAGGTTTGCAAAAGTTATGCACAAGGATCGTAACACCGCTACGGAATTTTTTTCTGCAATTCTCTAATGATCTTGACAAAAAGTACTAACCCCGATCTGAAATCCTACTGCTACTTGCTTTAACTACTATTGCTACAGCTGCTTGAGATGTGCTGTATCTTCTGTTCCTCTGAAGAGCTGTTCAAATACGTACCTTTATACATTTTGGCATGCTTGCGTCTCCACGTTTATACCTGTCCCAGTCTGTCAGAAGACCCCGGTGTAGAATCATCCAATTACCCCTTGACTCTCAAGCTTTTTTCTTACAAATAGTTACTAATTTTGCACTCCTGTTTAACAGTGCTCAGCCAGAAGCAGTTACACGACAATCCAGTTGCTCTCAGGTTCTCACTGGTTGTACCTTGCCCTCTTCTTTCGTTCAACACTTCTCTCTCAGCTCTGCTCTCTCTTTCTATTGACATTTTTACTATTGACGTCTCTGCTGACAATCCTGCTGCTTCATGTCTGTCTCTGCCTTGAAGGCGTCCCTGCCAATGTACTCTCTGTCTTCCTTCTCCCAACTGCCAGAGGGTCACTTCTGGCACCCCACCTTCTTCTGTCACTGCTTGCTGCAAACCAGCTTCCTTTGCCATCGACCGAACAATTGCAGTTTTCCATAGCTGCTTCCAAATGCTGTACAATCTCCTGATTACAACTTACTAACAAACCCCAAAGCATCGGGCTTGCTGTTTGACCAGAAGTCAGGAGGGAAGAGTTTCTGGTTTCAGTTGCGCAGCCGGTTAGCCAAACTGCAGCCCGAGGACTCTCCTTTGACGCAGACCTACCCAGCAGGGTCTGGGCTTCAGATGCAGCCCCAGCCCAGTTTGATGGRGTGAAAGCTGTCATGGATGACCAACATAATCTAATAAACTCCTCTCTGTATTTAACAGACATTCAACTATACAGCTTGTTTTTTATGTATTTGAGTGGGATAATGCTTCTGATGTATTTATTTTTACTTGTATATAATGCTTTCCTTTCTGTGATGTGTTCTTCTGCACTTTAGAAACACAGCATTATTTCTCTCAGAAATTTTAGACAGTAGTAAATGTGAATAAATGTTTAAGTTTTCTGAAACCAAGTAAAATATTATTTAAAAGGTTCTCTTAACTCTAAAAATGAAATTATGCTTACAGTTCTGATTACATACATAAATAAATCTGTCATCAGCAAATGCAAAACAAATGATTATAGAGAACCTAGCTTAAACACAACCTGTCATAGCAAATTTAATTAAAAACTGGCGTGTATCTAGATTATTTTCTACCTTCACCAGGATGTGTCTGATCAAAAAGGAAACCAACCAGGCAGACCAGGAAATTGTGGAAAGACTGTCAGCTCCTTTGAGTGCTGTGTTCAAATATATGTCTAATCCAATTAAACCCAAATAAGCGGTCAAAAGGCTACGGCATGCTTTCCCAACAATTTATCCTGTGAGAGAACTTAGTGCATGTATTTCAGTGAAGCACTACAGTTACTGAGATAGGCAGACCAGACAGAAGTGTTATCAATCGCTTTTCAACCTATTTAAATACACTGCCATTACCTGCACTTAATGTTGGGTCTTTTACCTTAACAAGGTGACATTAAAGCCTCAATTCTGGAAAGAACGTAGATGTGTTTTAAGAAAATTATTAGTTCCATGATCAAAATAAAGGGTTATGTTGGGGGACAAGAGGTGATACTAAAAAATGATAGCAGATAATGAAAAGCGGGGGGGGAAAAAAACCTTTTATTTCAAAAGGAAATAAAAGCACTGCTAAGAAGAGTTTGTCCAAACAGAAATGCAGTATCTTCATTTTGAAAGCTATATTAGGAAACAGCTAAGCCATACAATCGGTCAGTTTAAATATGCCGTGGTTTGGACTATCTCCATCTTCATATCAAGTTCAGGAGTCACATGGATGAGTTCATCCTACAATCAGGGTCTAGAAATTCTCTGTACTGTTATACGTATCTACTTTAACTGTTAACTTCATGTTCTGTAAATAGATCTCTTGAAAAGTAAATGCCATACCATGAAAGGCCCTACGAGTCCTGGAAACAGCATTATCAGGTTTAGGCAAAGGACAACACTATGTAGCTGCCCTACAGTGCCACTCTTTCTTGGGGGTGGGAGGGATTTCAAATTTTTGTGCTAATTTAAAACTAAAGCTACATCTCCCAAAATCATCATTATTGTATTAGTTGTATTATTTGCGTGGGGACATTGAAGACGTAGGTTTCTTGGTAGCTGCTGTAGAAGTACGGCGTTTGCTTTCAGAGTACCTCAGCATGACCCTGAACCTCCCCATCATCCCAACAAAATGCAGGCATTAAGTATATAAAACAATTTCCCCAGGATTATTCAAAAAGACCTCAAGCCTCTGTGCGGGGGTGACGAGAGAGTGAAATAAGACATGTAAGATGTTTTATAAAGATATATTTTAACTTCTAAGGCACTCAGGAACCATGGTGATGAATGTGACACAAACTTAAATTGCTTTAGATATGAGCTCTGATCCACAGGGAACTATCCTAAGATTCATAAAGAGCATCAGATGCTAATAACTTGTAGTCAGTACCTATCTGGGCTTGATTTAACTGGTGACATACAGCTGAAATCCCTTGAGACTGATTTTCATTTAAATGTCGGCCACTGCTTTGACAGTGTAAAGTGACCTCAATGAAAATGAGGATCTCTGTGTAATCGTACGCCGTTGGGAAGTTAAAAACAGTCTCTCACCCAAATTGCTGGGCAACTGATGCCAAAACAAATTTACTTCCCCCCCCCTGGTATTTCCATTTTTCCCCATTCAGCATTCTGACTGACTTTTCAGGGAGCTTATGGTGACTTATACACCATGGAGTTAAAACTAGTAAACAGATTGCTGTGTTTGTTTTGTGCATGCCAAGGGGAGCACAAAAGATTATTAATTGCAGAACTATACTGTCAGTAACAACCTTGATCTTGCACTGGGTAGCATTCTGTCACTGTCAGAATCTGTCACTGTTGTAGCAGATGTCTTGTATTATCTATCATGTTCTTGTTAGATTTGCTGTTCACAAATATAGTTTGAAAACAGTTGCAATTTCAAGTCATTTTTGTGTTCCTTAGTTTTGTACAACTAGTTTACAATTATATTCTAATGATTTTAAAAGGGATCCATTTTACAGCCCTAAAAGCTTATTATATAATTCTAACAATTTTAATTAATATACTGATATTTTGTTGCTGTCTATATAAAATTAAGTTGCTTTTATTTTTCAACTGCAGTAGCAGCAGTATCCAGGCACTGTCCTGCACTTCAGTAATGGAAATTTCCCAGCCTCAAAGCACACTCTGTCTCAGTCAGCTGCAATAAAACTCCGAGTGATTTCAATATTGTTGTGTGCTTTACTTGTCCTCAGTTATCTGGAGCTTGTATCTTTTGAAAACCAGCTACTCCTCGTGAGCTTGCTTCATCTTGCCCAAGACCTAAAATTCAGTAAACAAGCTGTGGATGATAGGAGAATTGAGCCACCAGATAAAAAGTTATTTTACAGGACTGATAAAAAAACCCATACACATAGTCAATATTTACACAGAATGTTACAGTGACTTGTGAGGATGCCACTGAAGTCCCAGTATATGACCGTTGTTTTCTTGTGCTGAAGCTTTATGCACTGGAAGGCTATTAAGTTTTTACAAAAAGATTTAGCTAGTGTATAGTATCAGTCTCTTGAGCACTGTATTTCTGATACCGTTGGTTGCTAGGAAAATACAAGAAAATACAGAAAAGGAGATAAGATTATTACAAAACCTCACAAGTCGAATGATTTGCAAATGCTAAAATATGCAGTCTGTTTCCCCCACTTGTTCTCCGTTCAGCTGTAGACAGGACAAGTGATGCCTCCAACAGAGGCAGAAGTCAACGAATGTAGAAACAGGATTATTAGGGGTTTAAGTTGTCCAGATATTGCAGTAACTCCGTTTTTTAATACTTCTCGTAGCTAAAAATTTAGGGAGCATTTGTGATGAAGAGGTTGGCTGATGTGAGGGCAGAGGAGAAAGGATGATGAAGGAAAGAATAAAAGAGAATATAGAGGAGGGGAAGAATGTAAAATAAAAGATGAGCAGGTAGCGGGAATGAGCTATGGGAATAGAAGGGTTATAGTTGGAGGGGTGTTATCCAGTCCCCACTGCATCTGGCTTTGTGCAAGTGAAGCACTTGGCAGACACACAAGTCCCTTCATGGGAAACCAGTTTGGGGAATGGTGCCAGACCTTCTAAAGAGAGCTCACCAGGACTCGCTTTCACGTGACGTTGTTGTCAGCTGGGGTGATGTTCATCACAAATAAACATGTAGCTAATGATTTTGTGATGGCACAGGTATACTTCCTAGTTGTCTCTGTTACCATATTTAGTCTAAATGACGGGCAGCGGCTCAACAGGACCAAGTGATAGGGAACAGTACACTAAGGGGATTCTGAGATTTTCATGTAAAAGTCACCAGGGTTCAAAATTCAGCCAACATTGATACACCATCACGTGACAAGTGCGTGGCAACCTTTATGAGCAGGTTGGAGGCCATAGCACAGTTATTCCGAATGTAAGTTTCCACATATGAACTGTCATACTTCGCTTTCCTGTTGCTAGTCTTGGCAGGTAACAAGACCTGACTGGAAGCAGGACTGCCTTTTCTCCTTTACTGGCCAGATCCCAGCCTTGCTGACACTGAACAACAGAACTGCAGAAGAGGCACCGCCAGATTTATGGCTGAGAAGCTTCAAGCACCTGCAGGGAAATCTGCATCTTTGCTCTCTAAGCTGCACCTGTGCTGTGGGAGGGAAGGAAGGTTATCGGTCTCTTCTCCTTGCATGTTGTTCAATCCACTGACCTGAGAGCCCAAAGACTCTGTACTGCATTTTTTTAATAGATATTATATAAATTACAGACATCTGTTTCTACAGTCCGAAATTGATGAATCATCATGCATTTTTAAAACAACCATTTCTGTTGCAATTTTGCATATCTGTAGTAGATAAGAGCTGTGCAGAYGAGAGAGATTTCCTGAAGGAAGTGGTGTCACAGTATTTTGAAAAAAAGAGCCAAGCTGTTGGAATCTGYGTTGCGTTACAGGGGTAATGCAATACCTCTGAGCGCTTCCTGTTTATCATGAGAGATACAGTTTTCACCACATCATAAAACTTTCAAGCATTTGTTAATAAACACTCCTAGAGAAAAAATAATATCCAAATATACAACCCCCTGTGGCATCTGTCATAAACAAAAGAAGGTTTTCATTATATATATCAGGGGACTATTTGTGTGAGAGAAGCAGATTTGGAGGGCCCCGTCCACCTCCTGCTGAAGTCCGTGTTGCATCTCTCGTTAGGTCATTGGACCCCTGGCATATGATTTTTCTTATATGTAAATATCAAGATGTTTGAATGAGCAAATGTAATTTTTACTATCAGCATTTGTCATTTTTGTAAACAATGTGGGTATACAGAGAACAAACATCTGCAGAATTACAGCACAGAGCTTTATATGAAAATGGCAAAAGTAAGATTTGCTTCTAACAACAGTAATCTGCAAGTGCTGAGGTACCTAATCAAATATACAAATTGTGCAGATGTTCAGAGCAGTGCTGTCTCACTGTGTGGCCTTTCTCACTTGACAGCTTTGTTGTCTCAATTAATTCTTCTGGATAAATTAACCTAGCCTGAAAACATAGAGCTGGGGAGCAGAAGGGTGCAGATTTTTCAACACCAGCAACCTTGATGGTGCAATTTGCACCCCCAGCAGATAAGATCTTTGGCAAGGAAATGCAAATTATTGAGACTGATTCAGGATGCTCTTGTGATCATGGCTAGGACTTGGTCTGCAGCTGACAGGCACACAGGGTGGGGGTCAAGGAGGAAATTCAAGGTTTCTGCCAATTCTATAGGGAACAAGCATTTTGATAGGTAACGATACAACAACAATGCAAAGACAGGCCTTGTGTCTCATAGAGCTTCACCACTGAAGGAGGCTTGTTAAGTTCAGAGCAAACTATAAGGCTTATCTCTTTGTTCAAGCTTTTTGGGACAAATGGGAAGATCTGAACTGCAGTTTTGTGCGGTAACCCTGCTGCACGGAAATTCCAGATGGGTAACGACTGTATACAATTCTTACTTCTTTAAATGGCTATAACGTTTTAAACTCTGCCACACAGACTATTATCAGTTTGACCAGGGGAAAGACTGAACTTCAGAAAGATGTTCCCTCCAGCCACCAGCACTAGATCTAGCTAAATTGAATTAATAATTAAGACATTTGTGGCTTTTGGGATTTTGAAAGTTTTAACAATGGGAAAATTATCTGGCTCACATTATCATTGTCTTACCTGACATGTAGTGGTTATTACTCCAGATATACAGAGCCTAATGATAAGAGATGCCTTTTATAACTGCAATACATCCATTGTAATCAAGCGCTACATTTATCTTACTGCATTACTGAGTCTCTGGGTTTTGTACAAGTGACACAAAATTGTTGTAAGGAGCTATCAGCGTCCTGCATCTCAACTAACTTTTCACTATGATGTCTCATTTCTCACTGATGTTAACAGAACCAAACTGAATCCCTGGACCGGAAATCCTGAGAGAAAGACCAACAGCAACGAAAAGTATTTTTGACTATTACAATAAAGGCTGCTTTAAAAAAAAAAAAAAAAAAGAGCAAAAGAGAGAACATGCTCTTTTTGAAGGATACGGCAAAATATCTGTAGGATGATGCTCTGCATCCAATTTTACAGGTACCGTTAATGGCGGTAGGGTAAGATTAAGTGATTATGCTCTGCCAAGCAGTAAGTGTGGGAGAGCAGACAGCAGATGTCCAGCCACTTAGGCCTATGCCTTGCGCACCAGACCGTGGTATGAAAATGTGTGTGGATATTTAATTGTTATTCAACTACAAGTTGCCTGGATTTATGAGTCTGGGAAGCGCATATGCTGCAGTGAGAAATGAGTGTTTATTAGCACAGTAGCTGTGCTGGCCTTTTCCGCAGAGAGGCAAAGTACCCCCATCTATAGAAAATGGATTAGAAGGGGGCAGCGTACCACACTCATGTCCCATTTACCTTTGTGAAGTGCAGCTAGATAAATGCCAGTATACAGATACATTTCCATCATGAACTCTGAACAGCTTTTACTGCTGCTTGTCACAGATAATAAAAATGCAGCAGCTSTCCTCTTACCAAATCCCAATTTGGAGAAATGTATACCTAAATAAGGGACATAAACAGGACTCCTCCTTCAGAGACAGCTACATGGATACACGAGAATAAACCCTTTAAGAGCTAGATTAGGAAGATGGGACCATTTCCCTACATTCAAGCATTTTTCCGGTGCTTGTTGCAGCAACCTTCTGTGGTTGCTCTGAACATGTCCTCTTTCCTCCTTGGTTCCTCTTCCACTACTCTTACCCACGACAACATCCTCCTGGGCTCCTGCAGTCCCGTTCATTCCCTTCTCTGCCGTGTGGATCACCTCCCTTCACCTATCCAGTCAGACTCCCTGATCAGGCTGTGTTCATCTCGTGCCCTTTTGAGGGAAGCACCACCTAGGAGGTGAAGTGGGAGGTTAGGCGTAGAATAGCAGCAAGGCATTCCCCAGCACACCCCAAATCTGCAGCAAAAATCTGACATCTGTACTTCTCCCACTCATTCTAGTTCCAGTCTCCATTCTCACAGTGTCCAACTCTCATCCTTTCCTGGGTTGGTATATTTTTTGCTGAATTCATTTTCTTACAGATGAGCTCATCAAAGGGCCTGACAGGCACCAGACCTGTACAAAGAATGCAGCAGGGCTGAGAGCAGAAGTGTCCTTTTTGATACCAGCAGTCCGTTAGATTTGGCTTAGCTGCCATGTGATATCACTCCCTAAGTCTAGTTTCATCTGCGAAACAGGGAGGTTTGACTACACTGCTGAGAAGCCTTCAGACACTTCTTTTGCCTTTGCCATCCTTTGCTGTACTTTTCTCTGTTCTGGAAAAATGCAGGAAAAAATAATCATGCGGGCAGTTTTATAGTGACTTCCTTACCACCTCCTTTCTGCTCATCCTCTTCCTCTCCTGTTTCTGCCATTTACCCCTCCCCAAATCTTTCTGCTGTAATTCTCCATGCTCCTGGTGACCTTGTCCTACCATCTCACAAGCAGCTGTTGACCTCTAGAAACACACTCCTGATCCAGGATCTTTCTCCTTGCAAACACACTGCACAAGCAAGACAGGCAAACACAGGCATCCTTTCTCAGGACAAGCATTCTAAAAAAAAAAAAAAAAAAAAAAAAAGTATTACACAATCCACAAGACATGCGCATTACTCACCAAAACAATCATGGGTATCCTATTTCTGCAGCCCTGCCTCTCAGTGCTTGTTTCTTTCCAGTATCGTACCAATGTACTGAAGCCAGGACCCAATAACAACTGCGTATGTATAAACCTAAAGCCTGCAACGGAGGGGAATTTTTGGTACAGCTATAGTAATGATTAGAGGCAGTCCTACTGTGAAGGACAGAAGTATCTTGCTGTGTTTGTTTTGTGATGTGGTCTGATCATTTATACTGTTGAATTAATAAAAATAACAAGATAGAAGCTTTCCAAATGGAATCCATTGCTAACTGTCATTCATTGCTCTATTCTTATTCCACATACATTAGGAAGTGCGCATTATCTGATAAATCAAGACATAAGAAACAAATAAATGCCTTTATATTGTAAGAAAAAAAAACCTTTCTAGAAATACTGTAGAAACATTCACATCCTCTATTTCTGTCTTTTATAAAAGGCAGGCTGTGTCTTATTATCGTCAAGGAAAAAGTAAACAAACGTAATTTAATCAGTTCTGTCTTTTGTTGATTTGCATCAGCAAGAATAAAAGACAAAGGCAGAATGGAAAACAGCAGCTTTGTGCTAAAAGTTTGAATGCACAAAATACTTCTTTCTCCAGCTGTCAAACATTAAAAAACGCTATGCATACCAGTAATAATAAAAGTGTCAAACAATTGACCACAATGGGAATCACAAAAGCTCTAAAGCAGAGCAGAAAAGCTTCCAGCCATTTGTTAAACAGAGCTAAACGCTAAGATACTTTCAAAAAGTGTCAGAAGAGGCTTTCGTCTAGTCTAGTCAGTCAGATAAATATCTCCTTGCTTATTTCAGCCCRGTCTTGGAGCGCGCACCGATTCAGCAGTAACAGCTATATGTGCCATTTGCTCTCCTGAGATTGGGGCATCTCTCAGTAAAACAGAAAAGGTTAATGTCCTTTCCAGTGATCAGGCCTTCATTCCATGCGGTGCAGGGATATAATCAGTGATTTTTGTATTTACATATGTAATTATGTATTATTTGAAGAACCTAACCTATTTGTTCAGCTGACAGGCGATGTTGTGATAAGGAATTTCAGCAGACAGGATATTTATAGACCCTTTATCTCTACGTACAATCAGAACTAAAATGTCAAACAATACCCCGAATGAAGGGTTGTTTCAGTTCAACTTTTCTCCATTGTTGCTTTTCCCTTTTTTTTTTCCTCCCTCTGTCTGGTTACTGCCTAAAACTTGGCAGTGAGGAAAAAAAAGGGAATGTGACTCACACTGACAACTTCATTTGCTGTAAGAGACCTCAGTAATTGCTCTAACCCACTTACAGGAAAGCTACCCCTCCTCTTTCTCTCTTCCTCCACCCTTAGATAGACAGAGGCCATATTTGTAACAGGAGCAGCCTGGCTGATCTCAGAGGTCATGCTATCACTTATGAAGTAACCAGGCCTCTTTCTTTTCACTTTTCTTCTTCTGGATTCAAGTTAGCCACTCACAAGAACTTAAAGGAGCTTCAGTTTAAGGGGCAGCTTCCTGCCACGGATTTCTCATGAACCTAATAACCAGGGTTTCCAAAGGACTCGCGGCTCAAATGCGGCAGGGTTGAAGTGGCTGCTCCCATGACATGCACCAGCTGGGCAGCCAGCACCGCAGCTCCAGGATAAAGCTACCGAGAGGTCAAACAATTGTCACCTTCTCCTTTTCTTATGGGATGGGGGGCAGGGGACGGTAAATAGGAACAGGAGAAGAATCAGCACAGATGCCTACGCAGCACTCTACCAAAATATATTTTCATTTTTAATTACATAATCAACATAATGAGAGCGGCATTCGTAGTGAGGGGGTGGAACAGATGGCAAAGACTTAGTTTTCAGCAAGACATTAATTAACAACAACTCTGGTTTCTGCTAGAAAAGGGGGTTTGTTCTGCTCTAGCAGGGTTAAGATGGGCACTTACTACATAGGACAAAACTCAGTTTCCAAACACAGAATTGTGATCTCCCCCATCCCTGTTGAAATTTCCAGGATACTCTCTAAAACACGGCAACATCCTACATGCAAAGCCTTATTAAAAACCAACACAAGTTTGGGTCCTAGCAGTAGCTTGGGATTCTCCTTGCAAAACTTTTGAATGCTCTGTGGACATATAAGTACAAAGAGGAAAGGGAAGATGAGTTAATATGATGAAGTGAGAGAGCTTTGTGCAACTTAAACTGCAGGTGAGGCTTGTGTAATATACAGCAGCTTCACGGAGATACGGTTAAAGTTAAAGCTTTCTTAGATGCTCTACATGAAGTTCTCTCTCCTCTTTCCTCTTCCACACACTCAGACTTAACAGCTTCAGCACACTGATGCAGCTGAGTTGGAAAGAGCTACCCCAAGGGGGACCGAAGCAGAAAGTAGCTATGAAAGATATTTATTAAAACCACAGACAGAGAATACATCACCCAGACACAATGAATAGGGAAATAGCACATGCAGCCGAAAAGTCTAGCCTCTATTTTTCGTCTGATAAGCTGACTGGGCAGCCAGACACACTGAACGGCCCACAAACCCCCAGCTCTTCCCTCCCTGTGCTGCCAGGTGACATGAGATTGCTTTTTCCTGCTTCGCATTCGCCATCAGAGGCACACACCCAAGTCCTGCAGAGGCCTGTGGGCCACATTCCTTCGGGGATTACATCCATCCCCAGCAGGAGAGAGGGAAGAGATGCAGGCCAAAAGGGATGGGCAAGCAGTGGGGAGGGAGGAGCTGGGGGGAGGGAGAGGAAGGAGCTATGCTGTAGAGAGCATCAAGATGAACATAGGCAAGAGCCGGAGGACAGTACTGCAGGAAAGGGAGAGGGGAAGCAGTCATATACTATAACAATATTATATAAAATAGGGCAACAGGGCATCTAGATTCATCCGCTGTGGAGCTTGGAAATGAACCTATTATTCCCACGTCTCAACACTCATCCCTGTGCTGCCAGCAAATATCTAACAGCTGACAAGAAATGTCTCTGCCCATTCTAGTGACATGCACATCTAGAAAGGATGCTTTTCCATTACTCCCACTTACTCCGTGCAGGCAGTAGATGGTTGTGGGTCTGTGCTGTAAGCTGAAAATTACGCCCCTACCCATTACCCAGGCGGAGTGAATGATATGATAGCAGATGATTTTTTATTTTCTTTCAATGTCTGTGTTAAAAACATAGTTGCGATGGAGTTAAAAATTACATTACAAGAATATTGCGGTTATGAAGTCCAACACTAAAAAATTAGTATATGCCTGAACTAAGAATGTCTGTTCCACCTTTCAGCAGCTACTTGAATTCAAAATATTAGGTCAGGCTCCTGTGCCATATTGCTCTCAGCCATAAGAAAGTGCATCCTGACGTCATTATACTGAGCATAACTAGCCTGCAGAATTGCATACAACTTGGGCCTCTATCAGCTCATGTTGTGTTAATCCACAAATGGGCCACAGAGAGGAACTCAGTAACTTGCATACATCAGATGGCAGAGATTCTTTGCAGGATGATTTTTTAGGAGAAGTGCCAGATATCACCAAAACTGTGCTTAGGAGGTGCAAAGTAGAGGAAAGAAAAGAACACAAAAAAAAAAAAATTATATTCTGCTTAGCCTGTCCTCCTTTCGCAGGGGTTAAGAGGGAGACGTGAGAATCAACAGAACTGCATTTGTACTTACAGCTACTTTACTGGGAGAAGAGAATGGCAACTAAAAACCCTTTGCAGATATTACCTTAAAAAAAAAAAAAATCCACACAACAAGAAGTTAACTCTTCAAGCAAAAACGAAAAGAAAAGCGACCAACAGATGCACAGACAAGCACTGACTTCAGTGGAGCTGCAAGGCTGAATTTGGCTTGAATTCTGTGAAGCACTTTCAAAGCAGGAGCATACTGCATACAAATGAGCGTTAAATAATTCGCATCATTAAGAGAGCTCTGAGCAGCTCATCTGGACTTTGAAAAAAGCTAAAGCAAATGTACATTGTTTGAATACCATTAGGGACAGTCATTAACTAGCATTAAGACATCTACAGTATCGACACTTAGTGCTGTAATAAGAGACCCATCCTTCTCTCCAGGTTATCTTCCGTACTGATTTGTAGAATTTCTTATACACAAGCTTTAGAGTGCCACAGAGCTCAGCAATTCATGTAGGAATACCCAGTAAAGAACTATACAATTACTTCTTTTTTATATCACATCTTTTAATTTTGGTTTTTAGAAACGTAGTCCTGTTTGTTTGGTGTAGGTACCATAGACAATTTAAACACCAATGTATATCAAGGAAACAAAGACACAAATAGGTAAATGGATTTATCCAGAGTGACACAGAAAGACGCAATGTAACAGAAACAGACTAAAGGGTCTGGACGCCCGGTTTCCTGGTTTAACCATTTCACTCCATCAGCTCTAAGCACAGCTGCTGTAGGACTAAACTATGGACTCATACCATATCTCAGATGCTTGAAAACGTGTTTCAGAAGTAGCAGGGACAGTACAAAACAGGTCAAGTGAAGAAAGCAAGTTGTGCAAAGAACCAAAGGTACAATATAGTTTAATATGGTTGAAGGTATTCAAGTGCCAGAGCTGCAGGAGTTGACGAGTGATGGAATACTGAGAGCTAAATATGTGCAGCAAAGTGCATAGGGGGAGGCAGGGGCAGGCAACAGCCTACAGGCAGTTGAAGGGGAGCTGGAAGGAATCTCTAACGAAGGCAGAAATCGTTCTGGGTGACTCAGAATATTGGTATTCACAAAGAGAATTGAGAACAGGCAAAAATAAATAAAGCTGAAAGCAAAACCCAAAGGCCAAATCCCTCTCAATAGCCAGAACACTGATATAATCTGAGCAACTAAACAACAGGTCCTTGTAAAAACCTCTCTCCGGCTACTTCCTGCACACCAGCCTCTCTCCACGGCTGGCGATGGCTGCAAGCAGCTCCCACTGCCCAAGCCAGGGAGCTTTGCAGGCTGCTGTTGTACCGACACCATTTTTCTTGCAAAATGCAGCCCCGGTGGTCTCCCCTCCACACCCCCAGCCCTTGGCTTCCCCGTGACATCTCAGCTAGCGCGTTGTGTAACTTCACAAACTTCCCTTGAGCCCTGAGCAGCTCAGCTCGGCTTTCATTAGCTGCCAGCTTTTGTACATGTCACAGGCACACACATCGATCACTGACAGATTCCAAGTCGCAGTAGTTTTATTTATGAGTGGATTTATGCTAGCCAACTTCCAGATCCTGCTGCCATCAGCCCAAAATGTATGCAGGCAGCATTTAACTAAAAACACAAGTTCTACGAGTTTTACAGTGAAGACTGAAAATCAGATTAGTTTCCATTTTTTATATAAGTGTGATGGCTTTTTCCCTTTCTTTTTTAATTTTTCATTAAAGAGTAGTGAAAAAAGTTACAGTTATATATATTGGAACTGAGATCAGTAAGACTGAAGAACAGGAAAGACTTCCTGACAGTGAGATCTATTAGTCAGTCAATGGAGTAGTCTCCCAAAGGAGGCAATGGGAGCACAAGAAGTGCTTTAGCAGAGCCAGTATTAAGTGCTCCAAGCGATGCAGCCAACTCCTAGAGGATTGCCATGAGACACGCTGCCTTCAGCAATGCAGGATGCCTGCCATTAGCCTGCTAATGCACATCCTGGCTTGGGCGATTGCTATTTGGGAATAGCTCATTGACTTAAAATTTCATTAACAAGAAAACATTAGAAGACAATTTTCTGAGGGTAGGGGCAGGCCTTTGCAACGTATCTTCCCATTACAAAAGGTGATTATTAGTTGGGGGAAGAAATGAAGAGTTTTCATTAGTATTTGTATTGGGATTTATTCATTAACCTTTCCTTAAATTACTTCAAAGTAAAAAATACTAAATTGCTTGGATCCCCTCTCTGTCTCTTTTACCCTGCAGAAAACAGCCACTTTCCAATCTCTTGCTAGCATTACCAAATAAATAAAGAAGTAAAAGCCACCAGTTACAAAGGGGCTTAAGACTGAGAATACAGATCCATAATTTCTTTACCTTAGAAAGCAGACAAAACCAAGAGATGCTAAAATTAAGGCAAAAAATAGCCTTATAAACATTTCCTGGAGGAAGAACATAATGGGGGAAAAAAATTAGATTAAACTATTTTTCAAAGGTTTTAATGTCAGTCCAAAACCAAGCACTTGAAATGCTTTCCTCATAATCTTCTGGTTAGTATACACTGAAACAATGTTCCTGCTACACAGTGCAATGGTTCAGCTGGTAACTTCCCAAACACACTGTATTTAGACTTTAAATATAACCTTAATACTGAATGTCCAGGGTTTGATGTTTACTTTAGTGTCCTCATCAATCACCAGTACAGGCAATCAGCTTTAGATCTGTAGTAAGAGGAAGGTCTGTCCATGTATGATTTGATATTTCTAACATTTTGAAGAAATGAAAATCCATTGAAGGGTGGGACAGAGAGAGGGAGAGGATTATTTTTTGTTTTTAAAAGCAGACTCACCAATGCGACAACAAAGCCTGCCTATGCTGTTGAATTTGACCTTTGCGTCAACTGCAACTTTTCATTTCTTCAGAAAGATATGAGACTTCAGGCAACCGATACAATAGAAAGGGGGAATTGGCAGAGCCATTTCAGCGTCTAATTCATTCTCCCATCTCGAGTCCCTCAATAGCAGGGGTTTGACATGAGCAGGGCTAAAGCAGCTGTGCTCTAGGGAGTCTTTTGAGAGCCAACACTAAAGACACGGTACCTTTAAAGACCAGTGACATTTAGCCAGTTAAGTCTGTCAGGGAAAACTCTTGACATGCGTCCATGCTTCACCCCATGCCAGTCATTCCAGCTGCTGGAACAGTTGCGTGGAATTAGCTGCATCAACAGAAAGCAATTGGGTGAAATATCTGATGTCAGTGGCCCAACTCGTGTTATCCGCGCCTGTCTGTAACCCAACAATTAGATCCATCGTTAGCAGCTTGGCTTAATTATAACTTAGAACTTCTTAAAGCATAGACTTTGCACAAGATTTTAAATGACTATAATTAATTATACAGAAAGCCTGAAGTGTCTTCTGGTCCATTGTTACATTTTTTTCTCCTTTCCCCACACTGACACCAGAACTTGGTTTTGTAAAGGAACTGGGCTGTGGACTAAAAGAGAGGTATCTCTTATAGCCTGATAAACACACAGAGAAATACCTTTTATGTCTTATATAAAGAGAAACAAGGCTTCAGATTTTTTTAATCTCGACTAAGAGATGCAAAAAGGAATGTTATTCTAACCTATACTTGTTTAGTCCCACTCTTTACATGAATGACTTCTTTCCTGCCTCCCATTTAAAAGGCTTTTTGCACTCTCCCCAGATTACTACTGTTGGCCATTATCAGAGATCTGGTATTGGACAGCCGTACCCCAGCCTGAACCAACTACTTGAATTTTAACCAGTAAAAAGCAAAACACAGAAATTAGTGCCAGAAACACTGCAACTTCTTAAAAGATTCGGGGAATGAAGGAAGGAAGGTTATTATCATGCAAAGCAACTTTTCCCACACAGCTTTCCAGTGCCTACCTGCGAGATGAAAATATTATGGGAATGATACAGCATGCAGAGGGCTCTTTTGAACAATTTGTGGCAATGGGTAACATCGCTTATCTTTTCCTATCGCTTTCTGTTTTGCTTTGGCCAAAGGAAAGAGGGAGCCCTCTAGGGGTAGAAACACAAAGCCCTGAAGGAGTATTCAGACACCTGCAAAACAATTTGCCTTTTCCACACCGAGACCCTCCTGCCTTACCTTGAGATAGGAGCAGTTTCCTGTCGTGTGCGAGGGCTCAGAAGCCGAAGGTCTACGCAGAAAAATCAGGCTGGGTAGAAGGAGGTCACAGGCTCTTTCCTGGAAGTGCTTACTCTATGGCCTAGAATATGATGTGGGAAGTTAAGTCTCTTTTCTACCGTTTGTGCAGTCTTTTTCAGGGAAAACAGAACATCACCAAACTGCAGACTGAAGTACTGTAGCTAGTCCAGCCCACCACAAAATAGCTAGAATTTTTTCTTTTAGGCTATGCAAAAGACTTGGTTTTGCCTTACTATATGCCTCAAGCATACAATGAAGCATACATGTATAAAACGAGCAGGTTTATGTTTGTCAAGGCATGTTAAAAATATTTCTTTCCAAGAGCTACTTCTATTTGAAGGCTAGATAACAGCTGCACCATTTAAACATTTAAATATTTTCTCATTCTAATGAGAACTTAAGATTCTTTCCAAACAGCTCAACATAACATGAGAATGTGGCAAACCCAAACTTCAAAACATTTTAACTCCAGTAAAAAAAAAACAAAACCAAAATGCAAGTATCAAAAAGCATCTAACAAGAGATTAAGAATTAGGTTTAGTGCAACAGGTTACAGATTTTGTTAGATATCGAAAACAGAAAAGTTCAAGAACAGCTTAACACTTTGAAAAAACAAGGTTTTTTTTATACAAGGGATGTTGACTGTAAGACATCTGCAGAGTTACATATGCAAAACTGCATTATCAGTTTGGTGAAACAGGTAAATACCCATTACAGTCTCTACACAATTTACAAGCAACTTTCTGCATGACATATTCAAGGTTATGCTTGATTTCTTTAAAAAAAAAAAAAAAAAAAAAAAAAAAAAAAAAAAAAAAAAAAAAAAAAAAAAAAAAAAAAAAAAAAAAAAAAAAAAAAAAAAAAAAAATTAGAGACAGTAACATGAAAGCCTGTAATCTACATTAGTGCTATTTGAATAGAAAACTTGATCTAGATGCCGAAAATGTTTTGTCTGGCCCCCACCAAAGAACACACATGTGAAGTCTGCATTATTAGAGGAGAGCCCATATTTCTTAAAGTTCTCCTAGTCTCTGAAGAAGCACTTCTGCTCACTCGATTTCCCGGGTGTAGAAGACAGGCATTTCCAAACTGATCTGGTAGAGCTGAAGAATTAATTTCTGCATAGCAACCCCCAGTAAAGTTTCCTAGAGAACCTGGATGAAACCAGCAAATACTAGTCAGGGTAAACTGAGCAGCTCGCTCATTTGTGTTGTAAATGTCACTAATTCAGGCTGAAACAGAAACATCTGCCTCATCACCRTTATTTCATTACTTTCTACAGTCTAGGAAATGAGTGGCTACAGATTTTACAGCACATTGTCCGCAAAGAAACATACATCGATTGGGGGTGGTTAAACGAGACATGAAGATTTGTTATTCCTTGCTCAAACAATTGAGGTGGATAATGCTTCTGTGTCATGAATCCCATCAATGGCATCTAAGTTTAGCTTCATGTAGCTTTAAATCAAAGTTTTACATTCATTTCCATGGGCTTATTAATTGCTTCTTGCTCAAACCCACCAGCAACAGAGACTGCAGATGACTGATATCATAGAGCAGAAGGTTGGCTATGAGCCCCATGTTGAACACATTGTCTACTGGAGATCTGCTAGATGAAAAAGAAAACATTCATGAGTAAGATAGCACAGCCAACAAGAATCAGCAACGTCTGGATTTCACCTCCTACTAATCAGAAGGAGACTGTAAAGCCAACGTTGGGCACCAGCAAGGAGAAACAGAACTGATGTCCAGTCCTGTTCTCAGCTGCAGCTGGAATGGGCTCAGATCTATAGGAGGATGGCACCCTTTGTTAGGAAGTACCAAAGATGCCTACAAGACACTGGAGTGGTTTTGTTCAGCTCTGTGTTGTTATCAGCAAAGAGTAGCTGTAGTTGCCTTTGTATTGTGGAGTTACCTGGACGATGGATTCCCATAGTTGCTTTACATAATCATGAAAGACCAGCAGCAGTTAACTGTTGCTTATGCTCCCTGGTGAGCTAAGTAAATCACAGGCTAGGAAACTGCTGCTAAACCTAGTCAAGCAAATACCCAACCTACACTTTTCTGAGAATTTGCTACTTTTCTAGAGATTATTACAAGTGAATTTTCATCCCTGGAATTCTTACTGAAAAAAAAAAAAAAAAAAAAAGCCAACAAAACATTTAGAACCATGAAATGGAAGATATTTTCAAGAGATTTGAGGTTTGATCTGAAGTAGGTTCAAGTATGCCCACAGCATCTTGAACAGAATCTACCTGAGGATTGATTATGGTTATCCTTATTTTTGTATTTCAAGAAATACCTTATCTGCTTCTCTCTGATGCAGCATCCTGGGCTCTTACTAGATTTTTATTCTTCTCCCTCACTAGGATAAATACAATAGCATTTAGACAAACTGCCTAAAAGACTGCTTCTCTCAGATCCCCAAGACTGTTAAAGCTCGCTTTTTGTCGAGTCTCTTATCTCTGTCCTGCTCTCCTTACATCTTCCTTTCTTGAGGATATGAACACCAGCACTTCAGAAACAATCACACAGATTAGCTTAGATTCCAAGCCATACTTATATTTTGAAAGTTACCATCCTTCTCAAAACTTCCTCTATGTTCTGTAAATTAACCCTAACGTACTCCAACAATTCACTGTCCATCCTTCCACTTCAGCAGTTAGACCACTTCTTTAACAAGTATGCAACTAAACAACAAAGTGTCACGATCTCTGCTACAACAGGGTCTTTCAGATCATTATTCCATTACTGTAAGGCATTAGGTAGTATGCCAAACTTAACCTGCATTGTAACTGTTGTTAGCCGGTAAAAAGAATGAAAGAAAACTTAGATCGAATCAATGAATTAGAGGTACACAGTCCATTTCTAAGATGATTTCAGTGACATCATCTTTTCAAGTAAGCATGCTCTGTGATCCCAAGGATTGTTTCCTTCTAGTGCTCCCATTGGTCTCTTTTCCCAGAAAGGCCCTATTATGGAAGAAGGTAAGATTTGGTGACAGGGTAACCACTCAAAGATGTGCAATATGACCATTGTGGACCCAGCTACTTGAAGTATTAGAATGAAAAAGACATTTAAGAAAAGAAACAAACAGTGCTTTGAATCACTATACTTTATTAATACTTCAGAAACATCAGATCCCACAGTGGAGAGTTCTTATCCCCACCTGTTTCCAGTCACTGCTTTGAAACAACTTCTTGCAATATGCAAATAGATACATGAGGCACTGTGTGAATACAAAAGTGACAATACAAAAAAACCCCAACAATTAAACCTCATGCAATACATACACATATGTATACATATAAAAAATATGGTAATGTAGCATAATACACACAAGCGCTATTAGAACAATCCATGTAAATGAATGTACAATATGCATAGCATTTAATGATCAATGACAACAGGTTTCTGACCTGTGCACAAAACCAGTCAGCTTAAATAAGAGTTTTAAGATACTAGATAACTGGTTAAGCCACAGCTTATAAAACCTGCTGTACTGCAGCTTTTCTGCTCAGGGTCACAAGTGCAGATTAGCATACAAAATAAATAAGGACTACAATTCTACAACACTTGGCTAACAGCTCCTAYTTCAAAGTCACTGGCCCTTTTACTTTCATTCAAGGTTCATTAGCCAACACAGTGGCAAGAAATGTGCCTAAAGCAACAGTTCTGCTCTTGTACTGTTTTAATACTGATAAGAACACATTTTTAAGTCAGCAGGAGTAGTTACAGAGGTCTAACTTACCACTAAATAAGCACAGGATTGAAGTTACCGTACAGAGCAGACACTGAAGAATTACACTGACTGAGAGGTTGATTAGCCACGTGGTATGCTGCAGTTACCAACCTGTCTGTTCGGTCAACTAGGCAAGAAAGAGAGAGAACTGAAGAGGTGAAGAAAGTCAGAAAGCTTTTTTCCCCACTCTAAACAGTGCAAATGTTTGAAAACACAAACAATCTGCAGGAACAAGGAAATACAGAGACAAGAATACTTCTGAAGTCCTGTATTCAGGATGAGAGCTACTGTTAACTGAAATAAGCTTAAGTATTCCTATAGAATAAYATGCAAATAACAGGATTTTCTTCTTACACATCCAATGCTGGTCAATGCCAAAGACACAACAGCTGTTGTAGTCTTTTAGCCTCCTAGCTGACGTGGTACTTTCTACACTCTTGGTGTTGCAGGCCTCCAAAGATTGGACCACATTCACTATGAACACAGATGAAATTAAAATTATAAAGTGGCAACTAAACTGACTGAACAGCCAATGGAGTTTACAGTCTAAGAAGCAGCATTTTGGGGAGGGGGGCTGACAACGTAAAAGGACATAAAATACAGAAGAAAAAGAAAACTGGGAAGAGAATAAGGAGGAGACAGAGCAGGACTGACTTTCAGAAGAGGAAGTTAAAAGTAGTTAAAGTAGTTAAGTAAGTTAAAAGTACTTGAAGTTAAAACTTTATATTGGCCTTTTTTTTGCCAGTATAAAGTTCTAACCCTCAACAAAACAAACATCTTGCTATTATTAAACACACCGAAAGAAAAAAAAAAAAGGGAAAAAAAAAAAAAGGCAGCATTAATCATCCAGTATTAAGCAGTAAGCTTTTTAACAAAGTTAGAAAGAGCAAGGTGAAAAAGAGGAAGTCATAGTATTTAATTGCCCTGAGAAGGTCCCCATAGGATCTCTCTAGTTTCCTAGCTATTATCTCTTTATCTTTAGACATCCAAAAGGAACCATCATTCCTTAGATAAAAGGATAAATACTCCTGCAGGGAGTGATGGTCACACCTTCCAGCTCCATTTGCCAAAGCGACAAACCTTCCACATGCCTAATGTAATGCCACACAAATGATAATAAACTTCAAGAAGTGATCCGCTAGATCAGGAAAGACTGATGAAATTCTTGTGCATGGAAATCCAGAACCATTTAATCATTAATAAGTTCAGTACTTGCTATATTAATATCTCCTGGAAATTAGTAATCGGGCTTAATAGTTGAGAGAAGATTCAATAATCATAATCTAACTAGTCGCAAAGCCCAGATACATTCAGCTCCTTAGAAAGTTAAATATATCTTCTCTCTTCAGACTAAAAAGCACATATCAACAACAAGACATGAAACCCTGACTGAGAGGAGTTTGTTAACAAAATAAAGCAGATGTTACAAAGCAGCCAAATTCATTTGCTTAAAACAGTAGTTTTAAGCTGACAGTGCACTGCCAACTCTTCTAGGTTGCTTTTTTTTATTCCATTGTTTGCATTCCAAGAAGCTTGAAAACATTTCTTTTCCTATTGATTTTGTCCTCTTCTGTTTGACAAAAGCTGCATCTTGCTAAATTTTCTATGCTGCCAACACAGCTGTCTTTTGTTTATTTTTGTGTGCACCAGCAGCAGCATGCACAACTTGGTAAACATTAAACTAGCAACATTGAACAGCCTGTGGGGAAGGCTTGTGAGTTCAGGCTCTGATAGGTCACACCAAAAGAAAGGTTTAAGTGATTCTCTGTAAGATTTTGGTTTCCTGTTCTATTCAGAGATAAGGTTATCACAAGAGCCTACCAGTTCATTTTAAGGTAGTATTTTAAGAAGTGTCTATCACAGATAGGTGTTCAGGTCTAGTCACTCCCTCATGTCTCCATTTGCTTACCTTTCAGCTGACGTGACTGATATCAATAGAAATAACTTTGGATAAAGTAAAATCCAATAAATATATTAAAAACAACCAAAACATATGCAGAAAGTGGCTGGCTTAGCTCTTAGAGCTGTCAGCGCTGCAAAACAAATACTCAACAGGGCTGGCTGTTTTAGTGGCTTGATTTAGGAAAGCAGGGAGGACTAGCCTCTTGGTTTTGGCGCTGTCAGTTTTAAAGGTTATGCCTAGCTTGGCAGAAAACCCATTGCTTCCCAGCACAATGCAATCAGACCTGCTATAAACATATGTTTAGAGAGAATACATAACTTAGCGTAGATTGGAAGTTTTGCATTCATTTGAAAGCTCATTTTTCTCCCTTCTCCAACCCTTCCTGAACGACATTTTGTCCATCAGGAGTTGTTTGCTCCTCAAAAAGGGGGAATGGACCGTTCCTTCCTAGTAGGATTTTGTCTGACGGCACAGGCCCAATTGTAAAAGGGACAGTAATAGAACTAAGCAGGGAAATTTAATTCAGGCTTAACTAGAGCTAAATTATATATGAATCATCTGCAATCTGCTCTGTTGTGGCTAACATCCCCCCACCTTCTCCCAAAAGCATTTGCTTGATACTTCAGTACTGTAAGAATAGAAATAGACCATGTCTGGTGCTGTGCATCAAGTACCTGCATCCACAAGAATATGAGTAATTTAACCAACAGAGTCTCACTTACACAAAGAGTGGAGCTGCAATCTTAATTTAGACTTTAAGCAGCTCAACTAACTGTCTATGCCCTTTACAGATCGAGGGTATTTGCCGGTTACCTTTTGCGCAATGCCATTTAGAAATAACTATGTTCCCCAGCCACTTGTTTTGGAAGCACCTTTTTGTTAGTTTTTAAAGGATTGCCTGGGAGGGAAGTTTCAATCCCAAACAGCTGCTTTAAGCCATCAACTGAAAATGGGTTTTCCAGTGCAGACAGCCAACTTATATCCAGAATTCAGAAAGCAAGAGAAGCACTTTTCCCAACATCCAACAAAAAAATGGAAATTTTAGTGGCTTTTCATGACAGAAAGCTAATAGCACTGGAAATGCTTTTAAAAAGAGCAGTATCTCATCTGACTTTGAATTCAGATAAGTGTCTATTAAATGCTATTAAAGTCATCACTGTGATTAACACTATTCAACTGCCAACTCTGCTGTAACCACTCCGTGCCCAATTACTCATCTTATGAGAGCTCACCAGCCATATCGATTCATTAACACACTTCATGGCATTTACTCATGGCAGCAGTTGCACAGTGACCAGTAACTGCATATATTGAATGCTCCCTCTTAGCACTACCTTACACATAAGGATGTTTAGAAAAATCCATTTAGTAGCATTAGCTTCCAAGACAGTGTTGAGGGGTCACAGTAAGTCACCTCAGATGCTTTTACTGTGATTCCTTCCTTAGCTGTTTGAAGACAGAGTTACCACATCTGAGTTTTGCCTTTTTAATGGGTGTGTTTCTAATTCTTTCAAGCACTGGTATTTCACTCCAAAGAACTGACATTTGTAGCTCTATTTTCCAGCCCACTTCCTTTTTAAAATAGGCATTAATAATACTTAAATGCATTCCTGTCTCTCTCTTTCACTCCTCCATCACTCAGAGGGTGGATTTTACTTAATCTCCCTCTGTTCTAAATTTTTTCCTGCATTTCTATCCTCTGTATTCTCAAAAAACCCCCAAAACCAATGCCCCGCCCCCCCCAATGTAATTTTTAAAATTGTAATCTTGTCTATGTGAGCCCAGAAGACTTCACTGTCTTAGGTATGTTTCTTTGTAGGAGAGGGCGGGGTAGGGAAGGGAAGGAAAGGTAAAGTATGAATTACCCATAAGCAAAAGAGATGTTGGATACCCACTAAGCAGAATGACTAAAGCTAGTTTTCAATCGAGCACAATACAAGAATTTAAGCGTGCTCTGTTTTAAAAATGCAGGTTCCTTAAAGGAGCAATTTTTCTGATGCTGGGTGCTAAAATGCAGCAGCAGACATTCATTTGGAGTCTAGTAAAATATGTTGTTGGCTAGACTCAAGAATTGTTTTTGTTGCAGGCCCATCAGAAAGACAACAAGGAAACAGTCAAATTGGTCAATTTGTCATTAGTCGATTTGACAGTGGTGGACAAGTGTTAGTATATTGTAGATGACACTGGGAAGGCCCAGAGAGGTGAGAGCATTCTCTCACCAAAATTACATATTATTTTTAACCAAAGGAGGGAAGGAAAACAGAACAGAACAGCCAACACCAGAAATCCAAGAAGTTTTAGGAGGAAAGATAAGAAAAGCTAATGTAGCAGATTAGTACTGTAAATTCAAAACATAGCAGCATTCCATATTTTGGACTATTTAGTTCAACTTCATACCTTCTGCTAGAGCTCCTTCCCCTCTCTCCTTACCACCCATACTAGTGATACTTCTTGTAACAGTATTATGCATTATAGCTTGTGGCTTCTAAAAGTGATATCAAAGTCACAAGTGAAACAAAAATTGGAGGTTGCCTTGCCATCCCAAGGATAAGACCATCCTGATGACCATTTTCAATAGAACTTTAAAAGTGCACTTCCAAAATCCATACTTGCATCCTGTGTCATACTTCCATTACTGATTTAACATCAAATTGAAATGTTGGGTTTTCAGTTTAAAAAATAAAAAATAAAAAAAAATAAAAAAAAAAAAAAAGAAGTTTCCATAGGTTTTGATCAGGCTGTCAAGACTAGATAAGACATCTCCAAAACCAATTTTCCCCCCAAATAGTATTTGGAATTTTACTGTAGGTGACACATTAAGACTTACTTATTCCACTGATAGGATACAAACTGCTATTTTTGACCCAGTTACAACTCCTATAGTCCTGAGCAGACTTTTTAAAGCTAATAAGAAGTCTCCAAAAATTAGAGAAATATTTCTTATCCCCACCGAAATCTGTATGAGTTCCCAAAGACTATTCCTATCCACTTACATCTCAAAGAAATGAGGCACGAGGTCATTCAAAATGAAAACATCTATATAAGAGAACAGCTTCTCAGAATGCAGAGTATCTTCCCTAGAGCATAGCTTGAGAATTAAATTTTTTTATTACCACAGACAGCTTTCTAAAGGCCCATTTCACTTAGCTCCCATTAAAAAAAAAAAAAAAACAAAAACACAAAAAAACCAAAAAACCAAACCCCTATCAAATTTGAAACAAAAAAGGATATTCTTGCATAACTGTAAGTATCCATTGAAAGACTTAAGACTTCATTTCCTCTGTAATGCAAATCTGCCCCAAAAAGGTTGAAATAAAAAGGTCACTACAAAGAATTTGGCTTGTTCAATCCCCTCCATGTTTCAGGAAATTTGGCAAATTTCAGAAACTAAACCATACTATGAACTTACCAACATTTCACCCCTCCCTTCATGAATACAACAGCTTCCCCCTCTCCTGATAAACGTCAGATAGCAGTGAAATCAAACAATTCTGTATGATTCTTACTATATTAATAATGAGAACTATTTCCAAGACACCAAGAGGCACTAATGGTCATCAGAATTTAGCATGACACTGAGTATCTGGGTTAGAAATCAAAGAGATAAGAGATGGTAAATCCAAAGGGATTACTACGCAAGTCTAAAGGCTTCCCTAACTGAAGTAGCTTCACTACAAAAATTAACACTTACCCTACCAGGTTGCCATCACAGAAAGCCTTCCCCACATATTTTAGGACAGCAAAATAAGATGGAAAAGTGCTTGCAACCTTCTCAGAGGAAAAGCTCCTGCTGTTGCATAGCAAAACAAGGAAGTCGCTGTCTGAGTTGCTATGTAATGAGATGGTAGCTCACTGAGGAGTTTCTATGTTAAACCGTACAGTTGTCCATAGTAATCCAGGAAAAAACTCAAGTCGCTTGGGTAACTGCATTGCCCCACACTAGCTAATGATTCAGAGACACTATGGACATAAACAGTGCTGCTCTGTTCTTCCTCTTAGCCATCTCAACTCTTCTACCTAAATTTCCTCCCTAAGCAACATTAAATGTTCAACACATTTTAATCAACAGGACTGACATATTGCAATGCCATGTGCTTCTAAATTAGGCATACAATCTTGCTGCCAGATGTAAAGCACTTCTTGTTTAGATACAGAAATTACTAACACATTTACCATTGAGCCTTCAGATCTTGTTGAGTCCTGCTAGCCAGGCTAGCAAGGCAAGACAAAACACAACCAGAGGCTCTAGCATGTAATGGATATAACAGTCGCACAACAACATATACATTCATTAAGATTCTTTCATCCTCACCTTAGCTTCACATCTCCTTAGAAAGTTATTTAGACCCAAAAAGATCATGAAGTATGGCCAAATTAACCATCCATTAATCAAAAACTGTTACTAAACTGTTTCTAGTTTGTGTTATTAAATTTTCTTGTAAAGGTCAGAAGTGTATTTGTTTTTAAGTGAAACTCATGATGACTCAGATTGTTACTTTAACTAACTAGAGCTTTTTGCATGGGGCAGGGGGTAAGTCACAGTTAAGTATTGTGAAGCTTTTACTACAAGCCACAAGATTTGGCAACAATGGAAGAGATGTTTTCTTGAAACCTAGTTCCCACTAAAATCATTCACAAAAATGAAACATTTAAGTGCATTAAACATTAGTATTAATGAAATAAAAAAAGTCACATTTTAAAAACACTATAAACTGGCTCACCAGAATATGATAGGAAGCCAGCAATCCTTGGGTGAAATATTTAAGGCACTTGAGGGTAGTCAGTTTTTAAAACCAGGTAATAAAGACACAGCCACTTTAAACTTCTAATTTAAATAAAAACCACAACAAAATAAAGTAACACTGCAAAAAACTCCTCCAACTGTAAAGTTGAGTAAATAAACAAACAAACACTTAGAATAAAAATAAAATTCTCATTTGTTATAGTACACAAAAAAGTGGCAGAAACAGAGCATATTTAACTGCTAGAGCATACATACTGTAAAGATCTCTCTCAAATATGACAAATAAGGGTCCTTTCTTTTCAGGTTGCCAAATAGCCAATAAAGCACGTTTGTTAGGGAGAAATAATCCAGTGCAGTTAAATATTGGATTCCAGTTTATAAACCAGAGCATCCCAGAAAGCAGCTGATTTTGTATAATTTTGCCTGGGATATTTCTAGTTAGCTTTCCTGCTCTTTTTCTGGAGCATTCAGTTTCATTTTCTCCTCTCCATACACACAAAATTAAATGTCTCTTTGAATAAAGAGGCCGCATCATTCTTGTAATATCATCTTTGGTACAAAACAAAAGCAACTTACACAGCATAATGGTGTCATCCAGTCTTTCACACACCAAGTCTGTTCCTAACAGACCACACAGAGTAACAAGCTTTTCTTTGATGGCGACAGCTTCTCTCCTCCCAATCTCCAAAAGAACATCACAATTAAATACAACATACAGCATTCTTTTTAAGCGCTAATTTAAGTTTTCACTCAGAATTCACAAAGGGGTATTCTCACCCATTAGCTTATACATATTATGGTTTCTTACCACTTCCAGGGCAGAGGGATATGACCAGCAGCCCTGGGACACTTTAGAAGTCTGTTCCCAGAGATGAAACAGCTGTACAAATCTCCACGTCTGCTCAGTGTTTTTTTGAAGGGAGGGGGAAGGAAGGAAAAGACAAATGGGAACTCAGTAAAAGGAGTCTTGCCTTTCTGTTAAATGTTTGTCCATTTGTCATTTTTTTCCTGACACGTTTTGCCTATTGTATTAGAGGCTTCTTCAGTGGAAAGCAGTTCCTTACGTTAACTTATTTGAATGTTCTGGATTAAGCAGATTTTGTCACTGTGTGGCTGCTGCCTCACAGCTGAGGAAATTAAAGGGTGAGCTCCGAGCATCATCACCAGCACCAAGGCTCTTAGGGTCTCTGAGACAGTCTGCCAAGATGTCCTGAGGATCCCTCAAGAACACCACTAGAACAGTGATGTTATCACTGGATCCATTTTCCTTTGCAGCAGCCACCAGTCTTTCTGCTGCTTTGAGACCTACTCCTTTGGTTTGCATTAAATGATCTAGGACCAAGTCTACAACCTCATATGGCTTGATAGCATCAAAGAATCCATCGCAGGCTAGGAGCAAGTAATCTTCAGAACCAGTCAGCTCAAATGAATCTCCATCTGCATCACCAGAGATGTAGGGTTTCTGACATATGTCACCTAAGACAAACAATCAAAACAAAGGCTTATTACTTCAAATGTAAACAGTTACTTCTTCACTCACCAATTGCTTTTACTGTCCTCAAGGACAGCCAGATCATATTCCAGTGGTACCTGATGCAGGACAAGAGTAGTGAAAAGCTATGGAATAAGCATGAAAGGCCTTTGTTTATTTAGGAACGCTTGGAACCTACCCAAATCCAGTGGGTTTCTGAGGAGTTACTCTAATTCATGCTTTCCTAATTTTGCAGGGAAACTAAGGAAATTCTTTCCAAGTTTTTTCCTCTCTGAAATATATTGGTGCAAGGAGATAGTCAGGCCTTCATTTTGCAGGTGTGCCTCTTGTACAGCCTTCAGAATGCTATGAAAATAAGATTCTTCTTAGCTATCCAGATATACAGCACAATGCCATAAGAATCTGCTCATTGTGTTTAGTTCATCAGTTTCATATGGACATACTTATTAAACATGGGTTGCTATTGATCCAAATAGTCTTATACAAATTTATACTTATTTGCTTCCACTCATACACTACAGTTATCTACTGTACTTGCCCAGGGTCTTTTCTCTTTTTGTCCTCTTTTTCCTCTAGCAAAGTAAGTTCGTTTAATAAGATTCTGGAATGCTACAATTAAAATGCCCTAAATTGCTGGATGTGTGTGATTTGAAGGAGTATGCAGCGATCTGACTTACGAAGTGCAGTCAGGAGAAAGATATATTAATATTAAAGTGGACAAAAAACCCCACAAAGCAGACATTCAGACACATAAAGAAGGCTAGATGAACATTTGTTACTTCCTCCACTTTTACAAATTAAATACTCTATGTTTGTTAAGCTACTGTAGAACACCACAGTATCAAAGGCATTTACAAGAAGCAAAAGACTTAGAAGTATAAAAGATTAGGACTGTCATGGCTAGTATGTAAAATAAAACAATATTCTATGCTTATGGTAAAACCARTAAGATTATATAGGTGCAAGCTATATAACTTATATAGCTGTAAGCTAGCCTTACGGCAAAGACAGTAAAAGTGGTTTACTATTTGGTCGATGCTGAGCAAAACATCATTTACAGTAAACATACAGTCTCAGGTGGTGTGTTTTAATCAAATTTAATCTAAACTATACTAATTCTGATGGTTTATCTTACCAATTGCTCTGGAAACAGCCAAAGTACCATTAACCCGCCAGCAGTCCATATAGGTTACACAACCACCCAGAGTCTCAATACGTGCTCTCTCATCCTGAAAAACAGTAGAATACAATTTTTATACTGAAAGCCTACCCATGGCTTACTGACCTTGTTGTTATCCAATCGAGGAGGAAAAAAAGACAAAACCCAAAACCAAGAGCTGCTTCAGCTTCTGTATTTATACTATGAATATAGCAAACACACATATCAGAATCTAGCTTGGAAACATGCACTTAAGATTACTGGAAACAACCGACCTACTTCCCAACCATACCATGGCTTATCCACAAAAAAGCAGAATTCTTAAGTTTTTGTATCATCATGTTYTTTCGCATATGGATGAGTACCCTTTCCTGCCACTTCTTCCCATCCCATACAGCAATTGGGTAAATATATAAATATTTGGAATAGAATACAAGATAACTAGACTATGTAACAATAGCATTTGCACTGATACTCCTTTAACTACTCAGTTACTACAAATATTCATGCTATGAAGGCAAAGGGTCATGCAATGCTATCTAAACCCGCAAGATCCCCATCAAATTTCATGTAATAAAATACCTGGCTATTTAAAATATATAGAAAATGCAATACACTTTAAGCCAGTTAAGCTAGTAGATTATCATTAGCTTTTGAATGACAGCATAGCATATTATGAAAGACTTGCKTTATGCTAACATTTTAAATAGCTATTAATCTCAAATTAATAAGTTGATTTATAACAGGCAGTTTTAAATTCACACACAAAAAAAATCCTGTAAAAGTCTTTAATTACTACAAATTTTGAAAAGACAGTCTGAGCAGGAACTGAAGGCAGGATTACCAGTACCATCAGTACTTTCAATGGGGCACAGTTGTAGGGATCACCTTTTCAAGACATAGGAGTGGATGGGGAAAAAAGAAATTGTCAATTCCCTGAATCCTACCATACAATATATGTAATTATGTAAAGCACCAAATACTTAAGAAGGCTTGATTCCAGAAAGTTTCGAGAGAGATTCTGACAACACACATATGAGAGAAATAAACAAGTCAGACTTACYTCTCTTTCTGGTTTGTGAGGTTCCATTAATGTCACAGCTTTTCCTTGCTGCACAAGCATTACCTGCGAGTCCCCTAGCCATGCTATGTGTAGCTTATTCCCTACAATCAACGCAGATACACCTGTTGTACCACTCCGCAGCTTCTACAGAAGAAAACAGGTACATTAGGTGACTATTCAACAAGCCCTACTAGGTTACATGGCAATATTGTAAACCTAGGTTTAATCACACTTAAATGCAGCAGAGTAGACCTGCCAATCATAATTCAGGTACCTGAAAGAAAGGTACAAGATATTAGACAGACTTGAAATAAAATATTTAGATATTCTAACATGCAGATGGCTAATACTGCCTCTGTTATGTTCTTCCTTCTCTGCTATTAATTCCAAAACTGATCTAGGAGACTAAGACCTCTATTGTTCAAAACACAGACACACACAGAAAAGAAAGAGGATCTGAATTTCAGTAGTATGAACATTTCACAAACAAACACAGGTGTCCCCAATCCCTTTCACATTCTCCACTCTACCACTAGCAACTACAGACACCTTGCTCCACATACATCCCCTTATCCTTGGGTATTTAAATGAGGATGTCAAGAAAGGAAGGAACCTAACTGTCCTAGATTCCCTGTAAAGATTAGTGAGAGTCAGACCTCATGAAGATGCTGGTCCCTCTTTTGTACCTCACTGACAGAAATGAAGATATTAACAGTGAATACTTCCATATTCAGTTACTGCTATAATAAAAGAGTTCTCATTGAACTGTATAATAAACCATCCTCCCATTATGTAGATTTGAAGAAAGAATGTTCATCATACCAACTTGATTCAAAGCTGATCAATAAGCTTAATGAACTGAAGAGTCTGATTTAAATCATAGAATACATTTTTCATCTTATAACCACCTGTGACATTAATGGTGGGACAAGAAAGAGGAAGATAGTGACAGTATTATCAGGAAGAGAGAAATCTCTTTTCCAGGTAAGAGGTAGGACAACAGAACATCTAGAGGCTGCCTAATTTAGGCAAAGAGGCAGCAGAGTGTTCTCTCAAATAATTGGTATGTCAGAATCATTTAAACCACTTAACACTTCTTTTCAATCACTAATCTTGAACGTGCAAGCACTGTCATTTTGTTTTTCCTCAAAAAAAGAAATAATTTGATCAAAGAAAACCTTTACATGTAGCATAATTTCATAAAGAAGTCAGTGATTCAAAGAAACTGTACTGCCAGAATTTTCTGGATAATACCATGTTGTCCAACAGTTCTCAGTGTTATTTAAATACAATGGAATTAATCTCTACCCACTCACCTCTCTCTTGGCTTTGAAAAGAAACATTTCATCTGTCTTCTGGAAAGAGCATTTCAAGGCCTCGGCTGGATTCTTAACAATCTCTTCATGTAGCCCAACATTTACATGTAAATGGGTTGCTGAATAATTGGCAGCATCCACTCCACCATGGCCGTCAAATACCGCAAAGTAAGCGCGATCAATGTCATCCTTTTGCGGGGAGGGARAGAGAGGAAGACATATTCACGCTCAAAACCAAAACAGCTCATAGACTGGTACCAGCAAGCAAAGATTCTTTATTCTGGGCTTTCTTCCATTCGATGTTGCATAGGTAAAGGCAATTTAAGTCAGTTTACCCATGTGCAAAATGGATAAAATTGGTACTTTGCAGAGGAATTACTTTTCTTTGTTTGCTGTTAGTCATTTAATATCCTTGAAAATAATCTGGAATTGAAACAGCAGACAGCTGGTTATGTAGTCCCACTGCAGCTTCATTAATTGGCACTTGTACAACTGCCGTTCTCCCCCCTTCTTTTCTTAATATATCAGTTACCTCAGTCACAAGAACGTTATAACTCCAGCAACATAACACTAGGTGAACTTCCCATCTCCCTATATCACTTATGACATGAAACCCAAGGTCACAAGATCCTTCTTTATCAGGGTAGTAGTTAGCCCCTAGCAATCTGAGTCAGTAAGTCCTTGCTCCAGCACAGACATGATAAGTAACTTGTGGCAACAAATTCTTAACATTTCACAGATCATCCATCACTAGCTCATTGTGCTTACAGGACTGTTGAAAAGCTAACAAATTGGCCTCCCCAATTTTGTCCAGACTTACTGATAAACCAAACAGCTGATTGAACTCTGGGAGCAGAACGTGGCGGTCCTCCATTTTCCGTCGAGTGTTACGGATGGCATGGATGGAAACAAGCAGGAACCGCTTCAGTGGTCTCAGTGGTGGCAACTGCTTCTGCCACTCAAAGCAAACATCCCGAAGCTTGTTAAAGAAGCAGCGCTGCAACGACTCTCCATCCAGCACTGACAGCACAAAGACAAAACAATAAGTTGTGTGCCCCATTTTCCTACATTACCCCATCTTTTGGCCTGTCTTTCCTTCAAGTTTCTTTCCTTAGAGCTACATACACACATTCAGCACTCTGCCTTTACATACTGTGCAAGAATTAAAATAGGCTCCTGAGAATAATGTGGAGAGAAAGTTGCARTGGAAAACAGTATAACATTAAGGATAAGAGCAGCTTCTTTACTTACTAGTTCTCTTTCAAAATAGAGRCTTATCAAGTAGGTGATTACATTACAAAAATCATAACAAAGACCCAAAAATCAGTCTGGCATTTTAGACATAAATGTTATTACTATGTAAGTAAAATGCACAAGATATAGTGGTAGGAGTGCATCCCTACCAAAAAAAAAAAAAAAAAAAAAAAGGAAGTAATCAAGCAGGCAGAAAAGCCTTCAAGATAAGAGATTGCTGTTGTCTTGGACACAAGGGTTGAAAAAGCATTAGCCTGGCTTTGGGTCAGGTTATGTCCTACTGAACCACTTCCACTGAAACAACAAGGAAGTCTGAGAACGTTTTGCTGAGGTCAATAGCTCAACTCATAGTCGAGCTGAACAGATTAGAATTTTAAGCTGTTGTCTTTAGCTTTTTAAATACACATGCTTGTAGGAGCTAGAGGGACAGAAGAACACTTCCGCCACTTTCCTGCTTTGTCATTACAGAGCAGAACTGTAAACACCTATTGAGCATAGTGTGAAAAGCTCCAGCCAGACACTCAAATCCTTTTCTGGATAGGTCCCAAAGATCAATTAATCCAAACTTATTGTTCATCAGACTGAATGGTTTGGTGTTTGGCATCGTGTCTAGCTTTGCAATGCAGTCTCTCTCAGAATAGGTAATAATTTAAAGTTTTGTTATTTGAGTAAGAACCCTGCCTCAATGTTAAATCAACTAACTTCAAAAAGCATTGAAAAGATCATCTACAGAGCAAAAATAATTTGCTGGTCACTAATGTGTTTCCTAAAGAACTGCAGTGCATGAACTATCTTTCCTATTTCTATTTTATCCTGGCTCCTGCTAACACTGCTAGCATTAAAGCTTCCTCAGAATTCCTTTTTATAACTCCTGGTTCTCAAGCATTTCTTTTTCTCAGCAACACTGGATGGCCAGCTTCAGATGCATCTCTGGGCCTGGAGAACTGAAAGCTTAAATTTAAACACAGATCTTTGATTAGCAAACTACTTTTGGTTAGCTTAATATGCAGGTGTGAATGGGCAAGATATTAAAACCTTTAAATATTAAGTCATCCCATATACAAATATAATTAAATAGGACAGCATCTTAGACAGCCTTGTCTACAGGTGTTAGTTTACATATTTGTAAATGTCTTGACTAATATTGACCAAAAGACTTGGACACACATTGCTGTTTAAATATTAAGCTTGTGAAATCTGACATAGAATTTAGTACCTTAACACCAGAAATTCTTCTGCAGCATACCACATCAAACAGTGGTACTCATATAGGCACACGTACATACCTTGCTTTTATATAATCACTTCTCTTTCATTCCAAGAATGCTTTTTTGCCAGAGTTGTTATTGCAATGCAGGAAGAGAGAGTCCATGCTGTGCYGTAGCACAAGGAACATCCTTCTTCCTAGTTGTACAGTTAAAGTGATGTAATAGCAATTACAAGATAGGGAAAACAAGTACAGTCCAAACGTGCAGAGATATTAATGCCTTTAAAGTAGATATTCCTTGCTGAGATTAGGCAATGCAAGTACCTGAATAGTAAGCAGATTTCCATAATGTTCGATAGGGGAATGGTGAATAGCGATTTGATCTAAGTGACAATGGCGACACAGGAACAAACAAACATAAAATAGGCAGGAATATATAAGATGGAAATTAAAGAGGGTTTCAACCATCAGAACAGAGAAGGTTCTGGGGCATTTGTCAACAAGGAGCAGTGAGAGAGAACCTGAACTCGTTCAAGATGGAACTCATCCAAGGATTTTCTGACTTCACCTGCGCTATCTTAAAAGTAGACTCCAATCCTGTATCTTTATGGCCTTTAGAGTAAAACAGCAGCATGAATTATTGTACAAGTGTCACCAGTATAATGTAACCATACAGGATTCCAGAGACATTAGATGCTTGTGACCAAGAAAATGTCCCTGTCCTATCAAGTTCTTCATTACTCACTGTTTCTAAACATTATAATTTCTTAGCCGTTCAGATGAGGTTCACTAACTGAAGGGCCTTCTGTGGCCCTTCCCTAACCATGGGCCCAAGATTTTCATAAGACCCAGAACTAGAAATTATAAACCTAGGCTCACAAATACATAGCAGTTCACATCTTATATTACTGCTACAGTTCACCTCAAAAATAATTACATGGGAGTCAACAAAGAGTCCCCAGCAGAGTGACTGAAAGATGCTCTGATGACCAGTTTCCAGCTGCTTGTGTGCTTTTGTGCTGAAAACCTATGTAATTATTACATGTGGGTTACAATATGCTGTTCCTTATTTTTCTATAAAGGTTGAGCGATAGCAAATAAAGATACACTACTGGAGCACAAAGTCACAATGCAGTAAGATACAATTCTCTCTGATGTAAGGGAGACAATAAGATGCTTTTATATCACTTTTGACAATGGTGTATCTTACCACATGCCTTACGGTCATTGCTGCAAACATAATATAGAGCTTCTAGTTATGGAAGATCAGTACCTTGATCTCCTCCAGTTTCCCCTGCACAAAGCCATGCTTTAGCACCACTGCCTGTACTTCTTTATTATCTTACAACTGCAGTGATCTAGTCATGCAAAACTCTTATTTGCCAGCTCCTCATCTCAGGCAGAGTCCTGCTCAGGGTGAGGTTAGCTGCAGTCAAGTCCGTACGACTGCTCACAGACAGACACAACAGAACACGGAGTGCAGAAATAGGGCACTCTGGGAAGACTGAACTCAAAGCGACTGGAAGAGGCACCCGCGAGAATCTCTGAAGGCCTGCGGAACATATTCGGATGCTGGTTCTACACGGAGGTGCTGGGAGGCCCCGGCCCCAGCAGAGCCCGGCCCAGCCCCGCCGGGCCGAGCCTCCGCGCGGCCGCAGCTCCGCCGGGGGGCGGCAGAGAACGCGAGCCGCCCCCCGCCCCCCCGCCCCGGCCCGCCAGGCTGGGGCTCGCTCTGGCCTTGGGGCAGGTCTGCTGGTGTCCCGCAGGCCGCTGCTCGCGTTCCCCCTGAACGCCGAATCATTTCTCCCTGCGCCGGAAGAGGAGAGCCGGGGCATGTTGTTTAGACCCCAGCCAAGCTGATACGAAGCCAACTCTTCCCATGCAAAGTGCTGGAAACTTGCTAACTCTCTCCAGACATATGAAGGCTACAAACATGAAGGCAAGGGATGAAACATTCAGGGTGCAGCAAGACCTAATTAAATGTGTTCCACCCTCCTGCCATTTCAGACTTGCAGGTGAATACTGAAATAGGCTTCTGGAAAATGTCGTATCCTGGCCATTACCAGAGCTCTGCTTGGAGACACATCCTCGGGGGCACGCTGAACTGCCTTTCAAGTCATCTCAGGGGAATGGAAGGGCAAGTATTTCCCCTTACAGGATAGACTAGTTTGCCTAAGACATCTCTGCTCCATTTTTATCTTTGACTCTGCCTGCATCCTGCTCCATTTAAATTCTTGGCGCTGGGATTGAAGGTTTGGTGAAGTCTAATGTTCAACACTTTAGCATGTAAATGCACTAGGGCCATCTGTTACACAAGGCACAAACCCAGTAGTCAGTCACCAGGATCTGTTCTCTCTCCAATTCACTCAGATAGGAGAAAATGCAGGCATCAGGCAGAAGACACATGCATCAGGTTCTTCATCCCTCAGGATCCCATCTTTACAGGGGAGGATGGGAAGAGAAGAAATAATCAATAAAGACAGAGACTATTGAGAAACTTGTCAAGAGAAAGATCTGGAGTTTCAAGATGTTCAGGTTGTGGAGGACCCAAAATCTGGTCCCAAGAACAGACAAAAGCAAGATGGATTATATGGATGAATTTAAGGTGTCAGCGTGGCTGCACAATACAACTGTGAGGATGCCAATGTCAAAACATAGGAGTATTAGCTGCGGTCAGTCTATCAAAGAGAAAAGGGCACTTCAAAAATATAAGAGGTTATCAACTTAAGATAGGAACTGAACCAGTTCAATTTAAATGAAGCTCTCCAATGAGGAAAAGAAAAGTTCCTAACTAGTTCAGTTCAGGAAGCACAGTGGACACAGTCATTAATTCTTTTTGGGAAGAGAAACTCTCTTCCCTTTCCAGAAAACCAACCCACACGATCAGTCCGGGGCTCCAGACATCACGTTTGCATCTTGCCCACAAAACTAGCATAGCTACCTTTCATCCCACAGATACCCAGCAGGAGCAAATAAAGTTCTGTTCACTGCTGCTTGCCAGACAGCCTAACCAAATATTCTGGGAAACATTTCAAAACACTGAAGTCTTCCAACAGACAGCCTCTGGGAAAACCACAGAAGGAAAAAAGTATACTTACAGGTGAACCTTTCCTCATCTCCTCCTCCCTCTGTTTCCACACTTTGCTGCTTAAATTCAGTCAAGTCTGTTTGGAGGACTTCATCAACTGCAGCATGGATCAACGATGCTGCAAGAAGTGGTGAAACACCTCTGCTGGTAAAAAAAGGAAGGGAAAGCAAAATAGACTGCATTAATTTAAATTGAGCTACAACCTCATTGTTTATGGCTGGTGACCTCAGAATTAGAAAGCATTACACACAATCAATAATTCCAACTTCATTAGTAAACTAGTAGAGGAAACCATATGTTCAATATTTATTCATACAAATCTTTAGTAAGACCTTCAGTTAGACAACTGCTTTCTCGAGAACGCAAAGAGGAAGAAGCGTATGAATCATGTTTTCAAACTGTTGCCTCACACTCCAGTCGCAGATGGTACCTCCTTCTCTTGAGCTCTCGGATGGGAACTGCTACCTTCAGTTCTAGCCTCTCAATGCAAACATTTTGTTTCTACTCACTACACAACATTTCTTGCTTGCAGTCAACTGTGTCACCACAGACAGTATCAGGATCTCTGCACTGCAGTACACGCAAATCTCCAAAAGGTTACTTAAGACAGCAGCTCCCTTCCCTCCACAAGAAAAGTCATGCTCAGTACTAACCTATGGCCCTTTAACACTCACTTTCTCCTGACTGGAAGTTCCCCAAAGAAATCACCCAGGAAGACGGTGCAAAGAGTTGGCACTGGAGACTAGGCTAAGAAAAGACTCCAAGACTTGTGATTCAGCTGAAGCTTTTAGGTAAGCATCTAGAAGACAATAATGCTACATGATCTACACACCCTCTCCTTTTTACTCAACACTTTATGCAAGCTACATGCTTTATAGGAAGCGCATACTTGCTACACTGCTTTTGAATCTGTAAACAAATAAGCCCCATCCAACTTCAAAATGAGGCTACTAGAAAATAACTCTTTTATATTCACTATATTCCCATGGCAGGCACTAACAATTACAGTACTTAACACACATTCCAGACATTTTCTAAGAGCACAATGAAGAATAAGCGTGGATGTCCATAGAGAGCATTTTATCCATTGTTCATGGAGTGTTTGATACCCACAAAGTATCAAATTATACAACCAAAGCAAGTAACACATTAAGGCACCTGCGCAAGTCAAGGACAAGACTTTGTTTTGCCAGGAAACATTTAGGAAGTCCTGCATAAAACTGGTTGRCTACAGAGTAAGAAATGGTGGAAGCAACTGGTCTCTGCAGAAGTTCAACAGAGATGACTGGTTTTGTGCATACAGAAGAGCGGGGACGGGAAGACTGTGAGGTTTTAGATCCCAGTGACAACAAGCTGAAATGCATTTGCCATTGTGTTTCTGAAAGAGAGGCCTTGTCATATCCTCACAGCCATGTACGAGTACCTCCTGTGGCAGCAAACAGAAAGCATTGTGTTAGTCAGCAGGCTGCTAACAGAAGCGTGTTTTATGCTACGCATTCTGTAGCGGCGATGGCCTACTTTAATGAGTCATTTCGGTACTTCAAATACATGGCAACATGTTTGCAGTCCTTTCAGTGCTGGCTGCAGTCATATCACATCAAGGAAAGACAGAAATTAGCCTGAAAAACCCATAAAAAGCCAATATGTTTAGGGGAGTCAGTTCCTTTCCTACCCAAGTTAAAAGTAACAACGCCTGCTTGTAATCAACTCTCACACTAACAGACAACCTTTTAAAAGGTCAGGCAAGAAACACATCTGAAACGGATATGGCAAACCTCCCCAAAAAATCCTGCTTCCTGTTTTTGTTTGTATAGGTGGAAAAGGAAGGAATATTAAAATACAAGCCACACAAACAATGTAAGATGTGTAGCTGATGCTGCTGAAAGTCAGAAGCTTTAGTTAAAGTAGGTTTCAGCTCCAAGAACAGAGACAAAAAATATTAAGTGAAACAGCTATGCATTTAAATGCACAGTGAGAGCCACAGCTTCAGTCATCTTCAGAATTTCTCTGCTATGCTGGAGGAAAAATTCAAATCTAGCCTGGGTTTCCAGTTCAGCATCAGAAGAGAGTTTAATGCTTTGATTTTAAACTTCATAGGCGACTGCTTTGCAGAGCCCTGACTTGCTGAACTGGGTCCATAAAAAGAAGCTTTAACAAAAGGCAATATACTAAGTGCTATAATTCACAAGTCCTGTATAAACCTCTGCTTACAGGATGCCTGTAACAAAGAAAAGGTTTATGAGTTATTATGTCACATCCTTCAACTTTTTCCAGTTGCCACCCAGTTCCTAAAAAGGAAATTCAGAGATTACTCAGTACTGATATGCTTCATTCAGCTTTGCTTCCTATGCATTTCCTCCCCCTCCACAGTTTTGCAAACCCATACAAAGAAAATGGCTGCTTATCGGGATTTTATTTGTTATGCAGCCAGCAACAACAACATTGAGCAGTTGATTCTGACAAGCTGACAAAAGATAAAATAAAAGCCTAAAAAAATGACCCTACCTATTTAGTTCAACCTCAGTTCTGAACAGAACATATTTGTTGATTACTTTATAAACTCTTAATACTAGTACTACTATATTGGTAAGCCTGTTTTTCACTCAAACTCAGGTAAATGGAGCTCCAAGTCAATGGCATCTTCCATTCAGTTTAGATGTTTACTGGTTCTAATTTTATCCTCTAAATCAGAGACTTCGAGAGTTAACAAAATATATAATTAAAGAAGAGTAAGAACTGCTTCTTTAGTTGAGAGCTACAAGGTCTTACTTGGCTAGAGAGTATCTGGAAGCAGACACAGTACCTATGGCAACCAGTGTAAAAGTAGAAGCCCACTGCAGTTACCGTTCAGACTTCAAACCTTTCCTGTAAGCAAAGGAGGATGTCACTTATGGTTAAAATCTTCCTTTCAAAGAAGCCCAAGAGACCCTGCTGACAGGCTGAACCAAGCACAATTTAACCTGCATGAATCAGAAGAAATACTGTAGCTATTTCCTATGTGGGAAAACAACTGTGTTGGGAAGAAGAGGGAAGCTGGTGGGGTGTGTTATGTGGAAAGGATGTTACCTTCTCTTAAGAGAGTCTTAGAAGAAATGTGCGTCAGACCCATTCCTATGACACATGCAACACTAATTACCTAGCCTCAGCCTACACAGGCTAGTAGTAAACAGACTTAGAATTTCTTTGCTACGGGCTATTTCTTTGCTAACAAAAAGGGTGTGTTTTGACCACAATAAAAAATACTAAAAAAGAATTAATGCATGTTGTAACAGTGCAGATGAGGCATTGTAGCTTCACCACCAGCTGAAGTCAGATCGCCAGTGGCTGGAGCACAGAGTTCATATCCTCCAGCCACTTCATGGTAAAATACAAGCCTCATTTTAAAAACTGGAGTATAGATGAAAGTGGTAAGTTAAAGAGTAAAGCAATACTTATGCTAATAAAGAACACACTTAAATTTATATGCCATCCTCCTCCTTGAAAGATTCTGGGCTACTGGACACATACAGTATTGTTAAAAGGAGCTATGCAAAGCTTCTGTTGATATACATACCTGTGGGCCAAAATAAAGCTACACACAGAAGTAGAAAGCAATTACAGTATTTTGCATGCTTTAGATTTGGCATGAGTTACAGAACAAAACTTACTTCTCTTCTTGTTCACCTTGTTTCTCTTCTGCAATACTATTTAGTTCTCTATTTTATTTCACTTTAAAAGACCAGCTGTCATGCCATCACAGCCACAGTGTATTGATATATGTCAGATCAATCATAAGACTGTTACTGACCCCTTACATATCAGCCTTCGGAAAGAAAAGATAGAATATACACAAGTTCCTTCAGGAAGCAGAAACCCTAGTAAGATTACTTCTTATTTGGTTTTATTTGGGTCATTAAATACCCAGTACACTTGCTGTGAGTGTTGCGAACAAGTCACCAGTTCAAAGATGCCCCCGACTCTTCTTCCCCTCAAATTTAAGAGGGTATATTCAGAAGTCTCTAGTAAACAGCTTTGTGGGCAAGGGGGAAGCATCCAGAGCATCAAAGGTCAGGCCACCACATCTCATCCAGAGCCTCAACTATGACYACACTTTTTTCAAAGGCTTGAAAACAGATGACAGACTTTCTGTTGTGCTCTATGCCCACAGCTTACAGCAGCTCTGAGAAAGCAGAGTAGTGCAGCAGATGGCAGACTCCGAACAGCTGCTCTTCAGCACGTTGAGCAGAGAGAAGCAAGCTCTGTGTAACCTGGTGGAGAGTGGTACAAAGCCTCACTAGGACATACCAAACATCCAGTGTTTACCCAAAGCCTTCTGAATTTTTATTTACTTTTTTTGGAAGGAAAATAATTCACATGCCCCTGCCCCAAACACACACATTCTCCCACAGTACTGTCAGGAAATCTCTGTTTGTATAAAGAGAAGCACAAGAGATTATTAACTGTATTGGCCATGTTGTTGATCACTTGTCACCTTTCAAATTTAAAAAAAAAAGGAAAAGGTCACATGATGTTCTTGCTAAAGTCATGGCAACAAGGCAGCAGTGGTATTGCAGGCCAGAGCACCACTGTACGATCCTCTTTTCCTTTCAGAGTGCACATATATATATGCATATGTTGGGGAATAAAGAGGTGCTGTATCTGCTAGCAAAGGCTTCTAGCATAAGTCAGCTGCAGCTGACATATCAGAGGCAAGATATATCTTTGCACTTATTTGCTACCCAGGCTCTGTAACACTGTAAGATCCCATACAGTACAGCTTTACCAGTAAAGCAAAGTTTGTCACTGTGGACTCAGTGTGTGTTTCCAGCACATTACAGCTATATCAGCAAAGTGTTTTTAGCGCAGATCTGCAAATGCTAGCAGTTCTCTAGTAAGTAAAAGATCCTCTCATACTGCCAAAATAACAGCAGGTCACAAGTTTCCTCATAAACAAAAGCTGCTTGTATTCAGTATTTTCTCCCCAATCTGCCACTTTTATTTCCCTCCCCCCTTTTTATTCTTATAATCAACTACAGAATGTTTCCACTCAAGTGGCTCTAAGCATTAGTATTTATTGCAGCAGCACCCAGAGTTCCCAGGGTGATGGTGACCAGAAAAGTACAAATATATATATCCATCGAGGAGAGAACATCTGACATCCTACAATGCATAGGAAGTTGTTTCTTGTGTTAATGACATCGGGTCTTTACAGTATATGAACAAGATGGAATCAAAACAAATATATAAACAATGCCACACACGAAATTTCAATCTTTTCTGTTTCCATCTTTACATGAAGCAGTTTTTTCCAGATTTTCTTCTGAAACTATCAGAAGCAGCAGCTTTAGAATCCAGAATCCATCTGTTTAGGCCCTTCAGTCACCATCGAACAGTTTTTACAGAAAACGTGCAAAGGAGAGTCACCTGCTACTTCCATTTCATTCTCAGCAGGAATAAAAACCACACAGCAGAACAGGAGAGGCTTAATTCCACAAAAGCCACTTTTCAATTAAGCCCTAAACCTGTTGCTTCAAAATTTTCTATTTCTTATCTTGATGCCCAATTCAAACACCAACAGAAAGGGTGTTTCACACAGATTACGAGAGCAAAATATGCAAGTTCTAGAGAAAGACAATTTCAGTTTTCCAAGCAGGACCAAAGAAACTGATTTAAACACCAGCAAGCCAGCCCTAAAAGTTTCCTCATTGTCATAGATTTGATCCTTTTTTTCAGCATTTCATCAAGTTTTTTCTCTCTTGTATTGCAGGCGTTGCCATACATACACTTTCTTTTTAAAGGCAAAGTGATTCTTTCCCAAAATTACTATTGAGAGTATCTTGTAACAGGCCTTTATCAAGGCTTCCAGTTCTAACATTATTAATCATAAACCAGTGAGAACACTGGTGTTCCTGAAAGAGTAGGCTGTTTCCACTAGTCCCATGCTTGCTTTCGCTACCAAGCACAACTGATCCCACGAAAACTAGAAAGTTTGTTTGCARGCAATCACACACAAAATTCACTTTCTTGTCTGAAGTGAATGGATCACTGATACTGTAAACGTGTTCCTAGCAATGAGAAGTATTAGTGCATTACAATAATATACACTAAACAGTACAAATTAGGAATACGGAAGTAAGTTTCAGGGGATTTATTAAAAGCAGAGGTCACGGTAGACAGGGTATTAGTAGTTTTCACAGAGGAAAGGACTAAAAGGAGTTTTAAGAAGAGATTGGGTAAACCAGAGGCAAGATAAGATTCCCCCCCCCCCCCCCTTATGCTTACATCACATAAAAACATCAAAATACCAGAATTACTGAATTAGCTATTCTAAAAGCAGGGAAATGCTGAAAATAAAGATGCCAGGGCCACACCTTGGGTGTAAGCATTACCGTGTAAAACACAAAGACACAAAACAGGATGCTGAGGCAACCAAGAGATGAAACACAGTGAATCGTTGCAGGGGGTGGCACAGAACAGGAAGCTGAAGTCTCACAACTGTTATTGTAGTAAAGTCTCCTCAAACAGGAAGGCTGCTGGAATTTCACATTGTTCTTTGCCTATGTCACAGGATGGTCATACAAGTTTCAGCTCCTATCAAGGGAAAGGAGAAATTTCGGTATTTGGGGGTCTGATTCAATCTCATGTTCTGTTTCAGTACAAATTAGTAAAATGTCAGGTTGATTTCTAAAGCTTTGGAAGTAACTAATGGACTCTTCATTCACATTGACCCATTTCCACAGATTGTCRGAACACATAGCTCTTACCCAAAGGTGTATGTTAATTAAAATTCTGCAAAACAAGATTACTTAAGCCTACCCCAATTCTTCAGAATTTTATGTATGTATTTAGCTCCATACAAGGCAGGCAGTTCCATTGTTTTGAATTAATTATTCAAAGTAGAAACTGCAAATCTGCAAAGCTTCACCAGATTAGCGATTTAGGCACAAGTCCTGCCAGGAAGCGGAAGTGGTTGGCTGTCTTAGCTAGTGTTTGGCTATGCTAGCTGCATTTGCAGAAGATTGTTAAAATAATTCATTTTAGATTAGTAAAGACATTCAAGGGGGTTAGCCTGAGATATCCAACTGCTTCCATGTAAGAGATGTATGTAGCCTTAGAGAAGCAATAGCATTCAGAAACTCCTCATTGGACCTAACGAATGTTATTCCTTACCCCATTCTCTTCCCAACAGCAATCCTGCTTGGTGGTGGAGGAAGAATGTTTCTCCTTGCAAAGACACAAAGGTTTATGCCTCCAAGCAACTGGAAGGACAAGCTAAACATCACCATATGTTGTCTCATGAGCCAAGGATATCGCTGCATCTTTATTGGCTTGGGCCCTTCAAGGCATGACCCACACATCTGTGTGGGTGTGAATGAAGTATCTGACAACACAGAAATAAGAAGCAGAACTGTATGCCAAACTCGATTCCCAATAACACTTTGATCTATGGAGAAACCCTTCATCATTAGTAATCATCATGTAAAATACATTCTGTGATGCTGGAGTGTTAAAGAAGTCTCAAACCGAGGAAATACAGAAAAAGCATCAATGCCAGAAGTCAGCAAGGTACATCCAATAACATCTTCATAGTGTTAAACCTGGTTATATAGACACTGTAATATTTGAATGTGCCTGTTTTCCACTGAACTGCCATCTGTGTGTTAGGGATGCTACCGTGATAGCCTGCAACAGCAGATCACTGGATCTAAGCTACAGTGACCTCTCACAAACTCGCTTCCTAATCTGGCATCACTTCTGCATCTTTTGCAACTTTTACACAAACATTTAAATGTCTTCTAAGTGTCATCCCTCCCCTTATTTCTCCTTTTCTTAAAACCTTTACCATCCTTCTTTCTCCTATTTCCTTACATTCCCTGATCTATTTTATCAAGGATTTGGGGGATTCAGATCAATTGAAAAGTTTATTCAACCTTCAAAACTGCATTTTGAGTTGATCTGCAGTAGCAAACCTGGGAACATGGGAAAGAAAGCATAATGTTTGGCAATTTATCACACAGTCAGAGACTTTAGTTTTGGTCCTTAATTACATGGATTATGAGAAGAGGGCCTGCACTTTCAAAATACCAGATTCCTGTCTTGGCCTTGGGCTCCACCAGTCTTTTCCTCCACGTGCAAGAACTTAGCCTACCCAATAGGAAACAGCAGCCTTTTTGCGATTGCAAAATAAGGTTTCTCTTCATCATAGGAGTCCAAAACTGAGCTGTAAGTCTGCTGGGATCCCTACATTTGACACTTCAGGTATGCTGCGCTACGCCCAAGCACATAGCTTCACACAGGGTTGCTTCACTGTTTTGCCTGCAGGCAGCCATGAAGAATTCGTAAAAACACTTTCCGTATGTATTTCTGTTTTCCAAGTACATTTTGTGAAAAGAAGCATAAGTAGATTGCTGCACTTTTATTCTGCTTGGCTTTCTTTAGCTATCTTTCCCTTCCTTTTTTTTTTTGCCAGCTCGGGACTTCAGAAGGCTGTCTAACCAGAACTGGCTGCAGGGCAGGTATGTGAAAAATGCAGCTTCTGACAGGGCAGGCTCCTTTCTGTGTAAACACCAGAAGTGACAGGTGAGATGAAAGCATTGCAAAAGCGGCACTCTTTTTCTGCTTCCACTTGTTAATATACCCACTAGAGAACAACAGAATGTTAGCAGATATATGTAACTCAGAAATACCGTTTTAAAAAACACTACAGTTTGAAGAACGTATCCCGTATCTCTACAGCTTCATACCCTCCTCTCTAAAACAATTTTAGAAAACATTAGCCTGGCCCTCATGGCAGATGAGTTGCCATATGATATGTATTTGTTCAAGACTGGCATTACTCTGTTCTTTAAAGCGCTCATCCAGAATGATGCTTTCTCCAAAGAGTTCAAAGATTCAGTGCACATGACGAATTTGCAATCTCTGCTAGGAATGCAGCAGCTGTGTTTTGTTCAAGAGCAATTTAGTTAAAGCTCAACTAAGTAATGCAATGATCAGCTAGGTCTTTTTCAACTACAGCCTAAAAAACTAATTTTTTTGCATGCATTTCTCAGCTTTAGGTTTAGGCACACCATTTAACTCAATGATGTTATGTCCAGAGGCATCTATGTAATATAAAGCACAGAAGTAACTTGATTTTTTTTAAGGCAATTTAAGTACCTAAAAATCACCTATACACTTTCGACAACAACAACAACAAAAAAATCTATTCAGTCTTCATAAGCTCACCAGATGGTAGCTAGAGAGACAAGTAATTCAAACCCTGTTTTCTATGTCTTTATCAAATTCCTCTAGTAACCAGGTAACATTCAGCATACCTAAACAGGAGCAGTCTCCCTTAACTCCCTGTCTTCACTAGTTATCCCCAGTACCACAGCACAAAGTCACCTTTTTTTTAGACCATCCACAACCCCTATTCTTGACTCTTAACAAACACTTTAATGAAGCAGAGCATGGTAGGAACTTTGTAAAACCCAGAACACGTGGGCCCTACCACTGAAGTGCTTCAGGAAGCAGACACGAAGAGAGAAGAGTATCGGGAGACAAGAGGTTAGAGCAAGACAACTTGTTCTTGGTGAAGCACTAGCTTGCCAAAACAAGTAAGTTTCATCCAAATTCTTAGCGGTGTTAAAGAGGAAATCTAAACCGGTAAGGATGATGGTTGTAAGATATGTCTCCTGAAATCAGGAGATGACAGAAACATCACTGAAAGAAGAGCTGTGTTTTCCAGTGGTGGTGCGAGTACGCTCTTGAAGTTTTGAGAAAACATCAACTTGAGAAACCCACGCAAGCACGTCCTACTCACCAGGACAACTCAAGAGGGCTGGGAAGCTGAACACTTTTCTAGCTGGCTTGCTTCTTACGCCTGACAGCCGCACAAGGCAGGCTGCAGCTCACCGACTCCCTCCCTCCCTCCCCAGACTTTCAAGTAGATCCACAGAGGTGCCCTTAGGGACTTGAATTCAAACTATTGGCACTTTACCACAAGAATCGCCCTATCACGCTAATTGCAGGATTGTAATTTAATCTCTCATGCACCAAGAGTGGGAAAGAAATATTTCTGAGAGCACACAAACATTACTATAAAGGCACAGATCTCGGCAGGAGGCCTGTGACAGAAGCACGCTATTAAAAGCCCAGCTTTCAGGAGAATATTCACAAAAACAATTAAGAAGGGGGAAATAAATAAAAAAAAAGCTAAAATTCCCTCGGAGACGTTGAGCGGATCTCCCCCAGCGCTGCCGGCGCCAGGCAGCAGACGGCACCGTAAGGCCCCCGCGGGCCCTGCCGAGGCTGGTAAGTCTCCTCAGGAGGAAGCGCCTCCCGCCGCCTGCACCTGCTCCAGCCCCGCACCGGCGCTGGCGGGCCGCGCGCGGAAGGGGGGGCACAGCCCCGCTCCCCACAGCGGCCCCGCGCGCCCGCCAGCCGTCAGCGCGGCACCGCCCCTGAGGGGAGGCCGGCGGGAGCCCCCTGCCCGCCCGCCCCCGCCGGGCTCTCACCTGCCGCCCAGGAGGCTCCTCGCCCGCTCGGCCAGCGCGCCCGGCACCTCGGCCTTGCTCAGGGCGCTGCTCCCCGCGGAGCTCCACGGCAGCGGCTCCCCCGGGCCCAGCGGAGACGGGAAGTCCCTCAGGAAAGAGCTCAGGGGAGCCCCGGCCGCCTCTACTTCCAGCGCCATGGCGGCGCCGCGCTGAGGCGCGCTGCCCGGCCGCCGCCGCCGCCTCGCCGGGAGCGGGCCAGGCGCCGGCGGGGACGGGCGGTGAGGGGGGCAGGCCGGGGAGGGGAAAGCAAGGGGAACGGGGCGCGGTGACGGCTCCTTTAAGCGAAGCGCAGGGGCGGGGCCAGGCGGCGGGCGTGCGGTCTCCGGGACGAGGGTGGAGCCAGAAACAATGTCTGGAATGCGGGGGCGGGGCGGCCACGTGGCCGGATGGGCGGGGCGGAAGGGAGGCGGGGGCGGGGCCACCGGGGCCGCATCCCCGGGGCCGCATCCCCAGGGCAGCGGGCGCATCCCGGCGGGACACAGCCTGGAGCCCCGCCTCGGGGGACACGGCCGTTTTCTCCCGAGGGCGGCTTCTGTTGCCCTCCCTTTCCCCCACTGCGGTCAGAAATAGAGAAGGGTTGAAATCGGAGCGTTCGGAACAGAAACACGTTTACAGGTGACATCTTTTCACTGAGCTCTCCCGGTACTCGGCACTTACCCAGCGGCAGTTTTCCATCCTAAAACACGAACTTAATTCTACATCAGATGATAAAGAATTACACGCCCTGACCAGGCACACGCAGAGGTACGTGCAGCTGGTAAGCGTGCACAGGCTACAACTTCACCCAAACTTACTCACAGAGACAATTCCCCCCCCGTCTTGTTACTCACAATCCCTTTTTGTTTCCATTCCCACCGAAATGCCTATTAAAAAAAAGGCTTCAGAAGACCTGATTTTGTAGCCATGCCAGATTTTTTGCCCTGCATAATTCATTGCAAAACACCTGTGCTAGCTTTCACGGGCAAAAATACAAGGCGCCGTCACTTAAACAGACTGCTAAACGTATTAGTGATTTGGGAGAGAACCATAGCAAGTTGACCTGTTGTTTCTCAAACTAGTTGTAGTTAATTAACTATGTCCACCAAATCAACTATAACCTCTTCTTGCTCACTTAAGAGCACCTCTGGCTTAGAAAAGGGAGTGTCAGTAAACTAGATGGAACAATCTCTGTCCCAAGCTGGAATCTTCCAAGAAAAGAGTGAATGAAAATCCTGAATCCTGGACTCACAAAACTAATAACAGTATCAAAACCCCCAGTGAGGTCAGCAGGACGCAGGCATCCAGAATACTTGCACTGACCTCTCTCCTAGATCTTTTGGGCCCTTTCGGGTATTTGTAGCATACCAACTAAAATCCCTTTCCTTCTTGCCTCACACAGGGCTATGGAACAGTGGAACTTTGCTGAAGTATAATACCAAAGCACAATGCCATTCATTTATCTCATCCAACCAAGAAACSGCACAAGTCTTTCCCTAAATCAGGACTCTAGTTTATTACTTTGTCTACTGGCTTTCCAATTTTTAATACCATAAAACATAGGCCTTTCATTTGGGAAGTATTAAACAAGTAGTTTTATCAAGACATTAACCTGAATACTCAGTTGGGGGGGGAGGGGGACCAACAACCTCAAAACTCTTTCCCCACCAATGATGTCATCTTTAATGCTATTTGTATTCCCCATTTCTTCAACATTCAAACATTTAGACATGAACAGGTGACATGTCTTGTCTTCCAAAGAGCAGCAGTTTCCAGCATGCACAACTAGAAATACCTTTTTACTTCAGGTATTAAAAGAGTGATAAGGATTCTGTCCTTACATTATATCATCTTCCAGGGGTAACTGGCTATAATAGAACATTTTTAGAGGAGGAAGGAATAAAATATCAGATGCTGCAAAGCCAGGACAGAGAACAYGTTACCCAGAAGCACTAGTACATATTCAGTGAAATAATATTGCTGCAAGCATTTGCAGTACCTTGATTTCTTGTTTCGTCTTTCTCAGACATCTCTATTTCAGAGCATTAGCTCATGTTCCAACCCCATTCTACTGAACAAGCTAGCAAACACAATATACTTCACGCTTTTTTAAATCSCAAGAGCTCTCTGAAAAAGAAACAGGAAGCACAGTTAATGCTTTCAAAACTTGCTTATTTTTTATACTGGGATACTTCACAGAGGATCCCATAAAAATAAATTACCTATGAAAAAGAGAGGGCCACTATTACAATGTTTTAAGTAGGCTTTTAATTCAGTAGTTGGACGCTTAGTTTTTGTGAAGGATCCGAGTGCTCTGAACTCCTGCTGAACCTAGTACAAGTTTAGGATTCATGACAGATTGAAGCATTGGGCACAAAGTTAGCTGTGTTCAGCAACAGAGACTGCTGAGGTATTTAGAGATTTCTAAGCCATTAAAGTTAAGGAGATTCTTATCCCACCTCTTCCCTTTGTATTCCCATGCTAACCTATGGCAGCCTGTATCCTGCAACATCCCTCCTGTTATCACGCCCTACTGGCGGTTCCAAGAACAAAAATTGTTTAAAATAGTTGAATGATTTAGGAGAGAGCAACCCTAGATACGGAATGAAATCACCCCTTCAGTATTGCTAGCCCTGATCACTTTCAGACAGATGTTTTTGTCTGTCATGTATTTTTTCCCTGCTCCTATCAGATCTAATCCTTCTTTTCCTTCCACACAAAAATAATTATCAGATCAAAAATCTGTATTGTGATACTCTTCTTAGTCCTGAGCACTGCACTGTCTGTCTGTCTTTTGGCACCAACTTTCTAGGGAGACCAACCGCTACTTCCCTCTCCCCAGGCTGACAAAAGCAAGCTTCCTAGGGCACACTACTGCCATCTCAGCAGGGACAAGTGTGCAGCCATGCCATATAGATCAATTCATTTTTATTCTTTCATCAGCTATGGGAGCCAAATCAATCTCCTCTCGAGTGAATGATGCTATTTCAAAGGTAACTTCCTAAATAAAAAAAGCTATCCTGAGCTTTTCCCATGGAATATAAACTGGAAGTAGAAGAGATTACGTCATAAGCCATAATTCCTTTCTTTTTTCCAGTAAGAACCGTAGACATGAGACATGCAGTGCTCACCTTAACGTTAGAGACACATCTCCAGGGACTTCATCATTTTAAGAAGTTTCTCTTGTACCTTTTAAAGCAATCCCAGGAATATGCCTTCAAGTAGAAACTGCAAGCGCTCATCACCTCTGCATTCTTCCCACTCCACTCTGGAGACAATTGCCACCACCAACCTGTGTGCCAGGCCACAGCACTGAGAGCCCACTGTGGCACCTCCTGCACCATGCAGCCTTCTCCCAGGCCGTGGCTACCCTGTGCTGCCCGGCTGCAGAGGGAGAACAAGCTTCTGTGGCAGCTGGTGCAGAGCAAAACAAATGCCTTCATTCCTCAGGCATAGGCACCAATGGTTCTGAATGACTGTTTGCAGTTACTAACATACCTATATCAGAAAGAACTTCGCCATTTGTGGTAGTTACAAGGGAGCCACTGAAATCTGCCAGAACACATAAACGGCTCATTCTAAGCACTTGAGAGAAAGATCCCAGCACTTTATTTCCACTGGGGCTAATACAGCAAAGAGATTTTACAAGCAAAAGTTTGTCTGCAAATCACCAAAGTAAAAGCCATGCTTGCAGAAAGGAAAGTGTTCTCACACAACTCAAAAGCCACCAAGAATGACTAATGATAGGTTTCCCACACTTCCAGGGCCACCATCTCTAAGTATCATAGAAATCCCAGCCAACAGCCAGTGTCATACACAGCAGCAGAAGCTAGCTGAGCACACAGGTACTTTCAGAGCTGTATCCTAGTGTACCAAAGCAGGCTACAGAGGTAAGGGAGGACTTGAACAACCGAATCGATACAAGCACCCTGAAAGCTATTATAGTTTATGCTAAGATCTATGGCTCTGAGACATTACAGCAAGATGATCTTTAAAACATGAAAAGAAGCTACTCACTCCAGGCTAAGGGAGATGCAAAGACAGTTTGTTTTTACCAGAAAGAACATTTAATACTTAGGAAAAAACCAAACAAGAACTACAAAAAGAAACTTCTACCTCTGGCTGGGTCTTTTAAACAATACTATTAGAACAGTTCATGTTTGAGCTGTAACTGTATAAACATTCGATCAGAGGAACAGGCTTGGGGCTGTGGTGTTTCGTCAGTGTTCTCTTGTTCAGTAAATGCACACGCTGTGCCAATTAAAACAACAGAGTTGTACATTACCTTTTGTAGGGACTTGTCTTTCCTTTCTGCTGCCAGTGAATCACGTGTCAAGTTGCTCTCTGCATAGTCTGTGTTCAAATGCAGTAGCCTTTGCACCATGTAAAACTGCGACGGCATCCTCCCATCCAACCACAACTAGTGCTGAAACTGTTTTGGGGGTATAGATGATACAAACTGTACTTGATCAGATGACCAGATATGATCAGCTATGCACACATGGAAGGAAAGGAGAGAGTATTATATATTTGTACAATTAGATTTTGTAATGCGGCACCCAGTGCCACAGTGGTTAGATACAGCTCCATATAAAAACATGAGGACGCCCTCCTTTTGACAACAAAACTAACCAACACTGAAATGACAATTTGGGGTAYAGACAGTACAAACTGTATTTGATCAGGTATGATCAGCCGTGTGAACACAGAGGAAAAGAAGAGCATGGGTACTCTATCTGACCTCCAGCAGCAGGAGGAAGTCTCATTTAATTGGGGCCCATTGACCAAAAGATACTAACTTGGCTGCACAGACCATAATTTGGGAATCACTACTCAATGCGGATATTCCCCTTCACATTTGTAATTTCCATTTTGTATGTCTCTTGGCATTATTCTTTTATGCAGCAGAGTGACAGATTTGAAGTAGTGCTCTTGCTATTGCAGATGTAATTTTAAAATCTGACAGCTACTAATCATTTATTATTTTTGAAGATTTCACAGTCAGATGAAACAAGTCTCATTCCACACCTAAAGACTACAGCAGCATAACACTGATATTAATCAACTCTTATATTCCTGGCACTTGTATTGCTGACAAAGGCCCCAAAAATGATGGAAGAGAGCAATTTCATTTCCTTTCTGTCAGCCACAGGTAACAGTCCAGGTAGACTTCTTGAGTCTCCCTACTGTTTGTGAGCTCTACTTGGACCAATGAATTCCAGTTACAAGCTTAAAGGCTTACTCAGTTACTAACTGATCATCCAGAAGAATTTGTTTTGTGATTAAATCCAGGTGTACGACAATCTAAGGTGTTTAACTTATCTAAGACCACAAAAGCAGTGGAGATCAAAAATACTTAAAAATGAACTTTAAGGGAAACAAATTTTTATAAGAAGTTTATTTTTCTGTTGTGTGGCCATTATACAAAGTAAGCAGCCAGAGCTGCCATTTTGTCCTTGGGTTTCTTTGGATTGAGTCTTCCTCCAGGCCTCCGGCCTTTACCTCTTCCTCGACCTTGCCTTTTTCCTTGTCCCCCACGGTGCATGGGGTGCCTCATGGCTGCATGTTTCAGCTCCACCAGATCTTGAAACACAGGGTCACAGAATATGCAGCCTGAATGCTGGGTCTCATCACCAGGTAGAGGAGATTTGGCTTTGTTAAAATCTACGTCCACAAGGGCTGCATCACACAAGTCGCAGGTCTCCGGTGACACTCGGACTTTGTGGGCATTCTCAAAGAAGTGCACAATCACATTGCATTTGTTGCATGCCATCTTCCACTTGGGACCTGATGTCGAGTCTAGCACCAGAACCCCATTCTCACATTCAACGCACTGCCCAATTCCAAGCATGCTAAGAGAATGCTGGCACGTGGGGTGGGTGCATTCATTACAGCCCATTCCTGGTGGAAGAAGAGTAAAACCATACCACGAGGAACCCTTTATATCACTACCCACACTACCCAGTTTGGAGGAAGTGAGACACAGAAGTCAAAGACAGCTTAGTATGTTATAGGTTTTTCTGAATCACTAAAGATGGAACCACTCCCCAAATGGCAACTTGCCTTTTCACAGATTCAGAATAATCCCTTGCTCAAAAATTTTTCTGTAATGGCTTTCAGAATTGCCAGATACTGCCACTGTACAGTACAGGCAGTTTGGACACATCAGTGATGAAAACTAATTAAGTTTTTAATTAAATGTATGGCTCCTAACTAACTGCTATTTTATACTTGCACTATACACTGTTACTACAAAACATTTTTAATTAAAAGATGATAATAAAAAGATGCCAAAAAGCTCCTGATACTTGAAGTAGTGCTTTGAAGCTCTGGGTAAGTTTTGGTCTCACAATTACCAAACTAACTGCAACTTTTACCCCTTCTTATATCCTTCAACAGCTTTTGACACACCATCTATCTCAGTATCAAAACACTCTCAAGACCTGGTCTTAATCTATAGTCCTATCCATACCAAGCATACTCCAATTTGCAAGGTGTCAGAATCTCAGTGTCTTTTACTGCATACTGAGTGTTATGAAGGTCACCTACGTAAACGCACATAAATTAATTTCTTACTTCTTTTATAAAGAAAAAAAGTATTCAGAAATGAGTTAACTAATAAATTTTGGTCAGCAAGTTTGATGTGAATTTTAGGTATCTGTAATCTATTTGAACAGCACTTTATATTAAGCAACAGCAATTAAAAACTACTAAAAAGCACACTGTATAGACTGCACCTAATTTACTTCAAGTGAGGTTGATCCCTGCATGTTTACAGAACTCCTACCTTTTTTCATGTCCCTGAAGGGAGGATGGTTGTAACAGTATGGACAGAGTGGGTAGCTCTTTCCTCTGGATCCAGATGACCACAGCACCAGCTCAAAGTCATCTAGGGGACAACGCAACTCTTTGTAGAGTTTAATGGTACCATTCTGTGGGAGACTGTAGGTGTCATCACAGTGAGAGCAGTGCAGACGACTTGGTTTGGCCTGGAAATAGAATACAAGTCTCCTGAACAACTCCAGTGTCAACAGAGTTCAAAACTTGCAGTAAATCCAACTGGGGCTGCTCTCTGGTTTGTTCTGCACAGAAAAACTCCATCAGGCTTTTTGTTTTAGAAATGCACTCTTGACAACCACATTTGAATCCAAATTCAATAATGGAAAAGGGGTTTCTACTCAATGTCCCCCAGCAAGTGAAATTTAAATTCCAAGCATGAGGTGAACTTACCTGGATATACTTCATGAAACGATGGCATTTACCACAGCGGGAAAGAGGTTTACCCGTGGCAGCTAAGGGTGAAAAAGACACTTCCATCAGCTCATCCATACCTGCAAAAGAGATAATCACATTTATGTTATAATTCTAGTTCTTAAGAGGAAATCTTGCACAAAATCATCTACAGGACCTGTGAAGAAGAAGTGGGAATGAAAATATTTTATTCACAATGCTCTTCCTTGTTTAGGAAGACTTTTTAAATACACAGTGTTTTGCAGTAAGCATGCACAAACACACAAGGGTAAGTACTTCAGCTAATCTGAAGTTTTCAAAAACTCCCCACTACACAGTCACAAAATAAATTTGAAGCAGAGTTTTGGAGCCATGATTCAGTCCATTTCCTTTTGGAAAGCAACTTAATTTGACTGGAAACTTCCAGTCCTGGAACACAACTTTTCAGTAAGCCTAAACCTCTGAAAGGAACCTAATATATAAGTATTTTCTACTACCACCTTTGCAACAATTAAGTAATTGGAGGGAACTCCACATGTAAAAAGTTTTACCTGCAATAGAATCCACAAAATAGTGAAATTTCCTTTTGAAAATGTCAAGGGTGTGCTCCAGGACCTGATGATAATTCGCTTTACCCAGAGCTATTAAGTTGAGTTGCTTCTCTACAGCACTGCGGATTGTAGGAAGAACCAATTCTGCATCTAACAGAAAACCAGAGACAACAGCAATAGAGAAGCAGCAATGAAAGATCAAAAATGGGGGTACGAAACTGTCCATATGTAAACTGCCATCAAGATAAACAAAAAAGTTTTTATTATTATAGTCTTTGGAATTAGTAATACTCTCCTAGATGCATCATTTCAGACAGAAATGCTACAGTGACAACAGCCCTTGACATACTGAAGGGAAAAGAAGATAAGAGGATGGAAAGGGAAGAGCGTTTAACTGACCTATTTTGTAATAACCATGAACCAGAACAATGCCAAGGTTTGTAGGCTTTAGTCTCCGACCACTCTCCACTGTGACATAGTTTCGCTGGCAAATGTTGTTAATGTGGACTGGAATACTTGCATCAGTTCCTGCCACACAAAGGAAAACAATATATCCATCCTGAACAAAACAAAGTTTTCATCAAATTAATCATTTCTGACTTCTCTGGTTTTATGTCAATTATAGTGCTCCTGAGACTGCTTAAAATTCAGATGCCTTTTTACTGTTACCCAACTTCCAGTGGATAACTTCTTTCTCTAGTAACTCTTATGTCCTTTGCAGTTCTGAGAAGTCTGAAACATTAATTCTTTCATCTCTTCCAAGAAATTACTATGGGGAAGACACCTATTCTCACAATCACTTATTCTGGAAAAACCCAGTGGAGTAAGAGACTATGTTCATTTTGACTGGACAAATTTATGAAAATGCATCAAAGGAAACAAGTCAGATTAAAAAAGAAAAGTAGTATTGTGGTAAATTGAATAGTAAGATATGCAAGGACTATTGGAGCCAGCAAAGCTGAAGCAAGCTGTAAAGGAAATAATTCCTAAGAATGGGGAGGTGCATTCTTCCACACAACATCAGCTTTTTCTGACAGAGAAGTGACAAGGATGTGTTACGAAAGGATACTGCTTTGGCCAGAAACTAGGCGTAAGGATAAGAAAGGGAAAGGAATGTGGAGGAAGAGACAATCTACCATCTGCTAAGAGGTGCTACAGGCATTGTGGTTTGAAGGGAAAAAAAAAAAAAAAAAAAAAGAGATCATTACTGTACCTATTCAAATGAATACTGAAAGGTCATTACCGACAGAGATAGTTCAGAGGAGCGATTCAGACTCTTTGCACTCTTGGTGGATGTATTACAGGATAATGTAAGTTAAGCAAGTTCCTACCAATGCCATGCTTTTCCATCAGAGTGATAAGTTCTGCTTCTGTCAGGTAATCAGGAGGACTGGTTTGTTTTTCCAGCAATTTTATTTCACCAATTGGAAAAAGATCTCCTTTCTCACAGTGGGGAAGGCTTTCTTCTAATGGGATGCTGTGCCACGGCATAATTTCTGTGAACCCTGGAGGTAAAGAAACAAACAAAAATAATGAGAGCTTATCTTCAACAGGTTTCAAAAGGCCAAGGTATACATTTCTAATTTTAACATGGGCCACATTATACAGATCAAAGTTAAGAGGCTGTCTGCCATACCATGCAGAAAATATCTGAGGCTAGGAATACCGAGGCCATACAGTATCACAAGACAGTATCTCCCACTACACTGCATCAAATCTATTTTGTATATGACGTGAGTCAGGTTGATGTACAAAAAAAGGTAAACACTTTCCTTGAATGAAAGCACAGTGCCAGAATGGATAGGAGAGTTTCTTAAAAAGGAAATGCAAATAGTAAGTCATATTAATGTAATAAGGACTATTGGGCCAGCTTACCATAAAAATCTCAGTGGTGGTGCTACATTCATTTTAGAGAGGCCCAAGAAAAAAAATCTGCCTTTGTGTAATTTAACCCTCAAAAGGCATTTGCTGTCTATAAAAAGACTGGTCTTCATGCAGGCAAACATGGCATTAAATTTTTGAGACTACTACATGAAAAATAAGACTACTTCTATTGTAATTAAAGTATGAAAATCAAGACAAAGATTTGATCTCTGGTCTTGATAGCTCAAAAAATGTCTTCAAAATTGTACTTGCCCCCAAAGCTTCACTTTTGTATCCATTCAATGTATTAAGGGCGGGGGGGGGAGCGGAATGGAATCTGTAGCTAACTACTTACTCCCTGATTTGTCTTACCTGGTGAAGTTACCACTTTTCCGATACAGGTAAAACATTCAGGGCCAATACTGAAAGAAATGGTGGTTTGTAGGTACTTGCAATCAGCGCTGACAGTGGCAATGAAATGTCTAGTTATATACTCATATAGTCGCCATCCATCTCCACCTGAGAATAAACAACATCTTACCCACAAAACCCAAGTCCTGCAGCTCTACGTAAAATCTGCACTAAAAGGTACCAGATTTCCACAAGTATCACAGGAAAAACTGGTACCTAAAAGAAAATAACATTCAAAAGTCCATCCAGTTTCCCCTTTAAAATTTCCTGCCTATAGAATCATCATGTCATACAGACATGAGCTGCGTGCAGATGCTCTTGGAGAAGGACTGCCAATTTAGCCAGCCCATCTCCCAATTCTGCAATGTGTTTGAATGAGACAATAAAGTAGAAAAGACTTTCCTTTTTTGCTTCAAAAAAAAAAACACCCAAAACCAAAAAAAACCCCCAAAAACATATGAACAAAAATAAAATGATCTACTGCTTAGTGCCACTGGAGACCACACCCTAATCTAAAACCCAAAATGGGATTCTAGTGGCAACTGCCACACTGGTCAGCTTTAAGTCCTGCAACAGATCACTCTAAAATACTACTTATTAACGCTAATATAGGTTAAATTTCAAAGCAAAGTTTCCTTATTCACAATCTACAGGTAGGAAATCGAATAGTCAAAAGGTTACACTGCTAGGAACAGCTTCTAATTCTTAGTTCTGTGCTTTGCATATTTCATCTTGCTGTGTATATGAAGAAAAAAATCTTACACAGCCATTCAGTATCCTGTACAATTACTCAAAATTTTAAAGCATTTGTTTTTCTATCAGAGATTATTTCACTGATTCATGAAAATCAGAAGTTATCAGTTTTCTACAACAATCTTAGCTATTCCTAATAAACCATACAATACATTCACTACACTTCCTTATAACCTTAAAATCCTTTTTTGAGGGATCACAGTGTACAGAAAGTCAAATGTTACATTTTAATATAAAAACCACAAACCATAGAAACTAAACTAAAATGCAGTTAAGTTTGACTTTCAAGCACAAAAACACAATAAAATTTCAATACTTGGAAGCTACTATTCTGGGGCAAATTTCTCCCAGCGAAAGTAGGCATTAAGTTGTTAAGTTGGCTATTCCTTTTCCTTAGCAGTACTACGGTCCCTAGGATCAATTACTGAATAGCAACCAGCTCTGAACTTCACTGTCACCAGAAGTTTAAGTTAGGATAAAGATTGCTCTCTCCCCACTTTCCGCTATTCAAATAATTGTAATTTCTGGCTCCTATACCTGAAGGAACTAATTTCCTCACATAGTGTTCCAACACTTCTGAATTTGCCTATACCTAATTCTGCTTCTGTTGCAGCTCTCATTGGAGTGATGGGAGGATGGTCTCCTGCATCATGGCCTTTCCTTGGACGATTAATGCCTTCTGATAGCAATGCTTTTACCTGGGTGAAAGAAGAGAGAAAACAGGCTGGCTGAAGTGGATAACAGGTCTCTCTTAGCAGGTTAAGAAACTTTTCAGATCAGATTCACGACAATACAACATCTATAAATAAAAGCAATTACAGATATTTATTGTTTCTGAAGACCTATAGGTCATAATATACCAAGTAAGATATATTCTAAAACTCAGACTAGAGAATGATCTGTTAGTACAGGTTTTGCTTCATGTACTCACAGTTTCTGCCCAGTAAGGATTATTGGCTTGTTGTCTCAAACATCCTTTCAAGTCAAAGTTTTCTGGATAATGGGTAGTTTCTGTTCGAGGGTAGCTAATATAACCCTGAGTATAAAGACGCTCTGCTATTTGCATGGCATGTTGTGGACCCATTCCTAAGATGGGATAGGAGAAGACAAAAATCATCTACATATCACTGTGATTATGATTTGTTTGCTGCATCTGAAAGTATACCTTATCAAAGCATTTAAATAAATCATGGTTTGTCCTTTCCATAAGACTTTTGTCACCTTGATATTACCCAACATTTCACTTTTGACAAGCTTTCTAAACTTGATCCTTCCCCCAAAATGATGTATTATAGGGAGAGGAGGGTATCAATCTATATCTGATACATCCTTGATTATTTCGTCTGAGAAGCCAAAATATTTTGCTTTAAAACAGTGTGAAAATCTGAACTTTTACACATACCTAAAGCAGCACTAGCCACTCGCAGCATTTCTACCGTGTTCAGAGCCAGTGGTCTCTGCTTCACCTTCTCTTTTTTACTCACAGATTCTACCTAGAAAATAGCATTTTCCCAGTAAAAGTTTTGAAGTTCAGTAACTGGTAAATGTATAATTTCAATCATGCCTATAAACATGTGGCATACCTACCATTATCTATTCTGGTCATATCTGTTTTGTTTTCTTAAAACAGTAACCACCAATATATTTTTACTTTAGGAAATCTGACTGGGGATAACTTTACCAAATTCTAAAGTTACAGTCCTAAGGCCTATAACTGAACGCAGCAAGGTAGCTTATTGCTATCTTTACTACCCATTTACCTCAGCAGCATGTACTTTCAGTGCTACAAGGATTTAGTGCTTATTCCAAGTAATGGTCCTAACTATAGGGATCCTGATGTTTAAAAGCYTCATGCAGTCTTTGAACCTTGATGGCTACAAGCACTTAAATCCAAACATACTGTCAAACAAGTATTGAACAGAGCAGAATTAGAAGTTAATTGGCTATAAAGATGGTACCATACACATGATTAAAAATTTAACTGCAGGAATATTGCCATATAAGTAATTAAATTCTGATTTATACAATGTCTCATGGGAAATAAGAGGTCTGCTTGGAGAGATCTGAACAATATTTCTTAGCAGGTTTGGTAATGAAGACTTCCTATCAGGAGTGATGATCGTTTCCAAAGTCAATATTAAGAAGCGGCTTCTGCTGAGATGACCACACTAGCATAATATGAACTACAATAAAAAAATCTCTTGCCCTTTATTCTCATTTACACAAAGTTGAATGGAGTAAAAAAACCAAGGTACAGATATTCTACACACTTCTTTAACAAAAACAAAAAAAACCATCCATATGCAGCAAATGAAATATTAAATGGTATTTCCTTTACATGAAATATGGCTCTACTGACACTTAGTAAATATTATTACCCTTGCTTCTTTTGCCATCTTTGTTATATTCAGGAACATTTGAGCAATTTCACGATCAAACACCCTCACTCTATCCCAATCCAAAGTGAGAGAACTTTCTTTTTCAGGGTTCACCTATTGGACCAGAAAAAAAAAAAAAAAAAAAAAATTAATTCCCACCAACTCTATTACTAGAAGTGTGAGAATGCACATTTCCAACAATAACCCAATAAGCAAATCCTACTAATACCTGTACTAGGACACAAGTGCACCAAACATGCAGTTGTACTCTTTTTCACAGGGGCTTTTGAGAAAGAAGGAATACTTTCAGTGCTGGGGTCAGGGGGAATGACTGGAATTATTCCTGCAGTTAACTGAAATACTTTTCTTATTTTTAGTGTTGGGAACAGTAAAGGCTGAAATGGGCAGAAATTCAAAGTTGACCATCTTGATTTACCAAAATCAATCATTTGTATTAAACTGTAACCACGTCATGTTTTAAGTCCCATGTACAAAAATAAATATGAAGCAACCAATATGAGAGCACAAAACTCTCTGAAAACAGGCACCAACTATTTCCTAGCATGACACACGAGACACATCAGTAAAAGAGATGACAGTAGACACCAGATTTCATCTTTTTTTAGATTTTAAAATCTAAAAGTGGCAACTTTTTACCATCTATCCCTTATGTGTTTAAAAAATCCTTGTGATCACAAGCAGTAAAACCACGTTGGTTTGCTCTCAGAGCTTGGACAGCAGCGAGGCTATAAAACTGCTATAAGCTGCCAAACTATTCAGAGGACTCAATTGCCAATTAACACAATGAGCATTTTATTTGCTTTAAAATTCCAATACTCAGCAATGCCAATGTTTGTTGGCAGCCTAATTAATTCCTGGATTCAAATTAACAACACAGTCAGTCCAAGGACCCCAGGGAACAAAAGAAAACCATTTTAAGTAGTCTTTTTGGCTGAGTCTAAGCTTAGATGGTTAGCACTAAAGAATTCTTATAAGCAGCAGACAATAACCACTTTAACACAAAACTGACATCCTGGAATCTGTTCTTGAGAGAGTGGTGACACACATGTGAACTGAATGAGAACAGATGAGTAAATTGTAGGCATTGTGAATTCTTGTCAGCAACTACAAATTTATGAATGAACAAAATGAAAATATAAATGCATTTCTTTGGTAAAAATATATGTTCCTCATATACAAACAAGTATTGTAAAACTTACTTTAGCTTGCAACACCCAGTAAGTCTCAGGCTTAAATGACTGGATTTTGTCATGCCTTTCAACACAGAATCCAAGTGTTGGGGTCTGACACGGCCCAAAAGAGATGAGGGAGCTGTCTAAATTCCCATATTTCCCCTGAAAATATTTAGTCTGAAACCTAAGAGAGGGAGGGGGGAAAAAAACAAACAAAACCAAAAAAAACCCAAAAAAACAGGAACAAGTACATTAATATCCTTATTCCCATGAAAAGAAAAAGTTTTCATTAACTTATACACACAAATATGAGTAATCTATTAAATCATTCAGGCATTAGGAAAAAAGCATTCTGAGAAATACCGTCTCTTACAGCTAATTAAGTCATAATTACTTTGCCTCACTGAATCCTGTTTATTCCTAAAGAAATGGAATGTGGGAGAACACCATAAAATAAGATCATACCATAGCTGCTGATAGTACTTTACCTAGCTCAAAGCCATAACACAATTTTTTATTTCTTTTTATTTGTCTGTGCATAAAATTGTTCAGTTTGGTGCTGAGCAGAATTAGCCACTAGAGTTCCGAGACATATTTTGTGGACAGAGCGGTATTCCTGAACCTTTCACAAAACTATCTGTAATCTATGCTGTCACCTTGTAAACGCACAGCCAATTCTAAGATCCAGCTCCTGGCGGGCATCCACTGAAAGAGCTTCATTGCGATTGGGTTCTCCCAAGTGATTCATGGCATTGCAGATGTCTGTGTCAGTAATAGAACTGAATTTAGCTCTATAAATCGTCCTTTCGGTGCTACGAGGTTTGTTCATTACAGGAAGAACAGCATCAAGAACCTAATGAAGATCAGAAGCATATTTTAAGAGTATTTGAAAGGTAAGGGCTTAAGTTAGTTTTTCTGTCTAAAGAAAAAGCCCCACTCTCCACAAAATACTTGCTGATACGTAACTACTTCCTTAATTCAGTAAGATGTCATGCCAATACACTAACTGATAAGCAAGAGCAGTATTTGTCTATCCACTCAGAAGTGTATTAAGAATTAGCAAAACTGAAGGATTTATCTATTAAACATCAACTGCTCTAAGTGAAGCACTATTCTTAGCTAAGTGCAAAGAAATTCACCAGTGCAGCTGCAGCACCTTTTGGTGAATATGTATCAGTTTCTATCTGGGTTTATTCTACGTATTGCCAGGGCCCAGTTATGATACAGTGGTATTTAAAGAACTTAAAACAATTACTTGATAAAATGTGCTTCTTTAAACAAAAACCAAAAAATACTCTTCATGTAGACTTCTGGGAATAGTTTTAGTTCTATACCTTTTATGTGCAGAGTCCACATTCCTGCATTAAAAGTGGCCTCTATGCTCAAAAGGGTCTAATTGCTTAATGAACAAAAGATAATAGAGATCAAGTTTTATAAGGACAGCAAAATAACTACTCCAGCTGTGAAATACAGACCAATTCTCAAAGCACTAGAACGTTCGAACATTTAAGTGACCTTATTGTTCATCTCTGATGAGCAACAACTATGAAATTGATTTATGCTCTTTAACTGACATCTTAAGAGTTCAAAAGCACATGAGTTTTTCCACCAAGGCCCTCCACGCTTTTAAAACTTCATTCAACTTAGTTTGAATTTTACTGTATATCCATAAAACAATACACTGATAGTATTGTATGTCATAGACAAATAYATTATGGTATTGTAAGTCTTAAAAGTGGAAATCTTACTTCAAAACAGATGTTTTCTCCTTCCTTATCACAATCCAACCACAAGACAATACAATCACAGCCTCTTCCCTCCACCTGTGAGAAAAATTAGCACAGTTCTTCAGCAATTCAAAAAAAGACCTACCTCCTCACTAACTATATACTTTTTGTTTCTATTTTAAAGTAGTAGAGATAATTTATTTGGTGCAAAAACGATTGGAAGAATACAGCAGAAGTGACAAGAAGTCTGCAGGTACTCTTCAACAGTGGTTGAAGAGAGAAGCAAGCTGTGCTTCATGGGACCAGAAGTCTGCCTACAAGATGCTTTTCTGCAGGACCTGAAAAAAATCAGTATAGCTCTATAGCAGTGAAAGTCTCCTGAAACTGCCACAGTCTGTGCGTGCAGCCTTGGGCACAGTCCCTTCTTCCCCTTTCTGTGCCTTAATTTCCACATCATTAAAAAAACCCAAACAAAACAAAAACCACTTTCCTAGTGCATAAAGATACCACGAAGTCTAAATTTATCTGACAGAAAGCAGTTTTACACAACATATACTTGCCTTTCAGAAAGTATTATTTTGTAAAAGCAACCAAACTACTGCCTTCTTCTCAGAGGGGCGCACGTTAAGAGTGAACAATAACCAACACAGACTTATTTTAAAGAAGGCATTTACAAGCTATGCCTTGCACTTGCTGTTAGAAGCAAAACATGCATCCAACGCTCCAATTTTGAGAAGCAGGATATCGACAGTCAAAAAACTCACAAGGCAATGGCAAAAGTGAATTCAACAAGGCTAAGATTTTAGAGAGTGTAAGAACCAGTAAAATTAATAAAATAGTTCTAACCTTGACAAAAAGCTGCTTCCTACAGGGAAGAAAATCCTTATTTAGGAACATACTCATTTCTCTTCGACCCTAGAAGAACTCTAGCATATTGTACAGTGTATTGACAAACACTGTCCACTTTTGGAAGCAGGTGAATAGACCTACTAAATCAAACATTCAACAACCTGCAGTGTGAGAAACAGTGCATTCAGATGGCCTGTCTGCCTTAGTAGAGGGAAGATATGTAACAAATGTTTTGAAGGACATAGAATGCTCTGGCATCACCCTCCAACAGAAAACTGTCTGTGGTGAAGACTGACTCAATTTCTTATACTAGAGTGGGTCAGTTATCTTCACTCTAAGAGCTGGGAGAAGGTTATACTTCTGGTTCTTAAATAAAGCTAGCTAACCTGTAAGAATTTTTTTTTTTTTTTTTTTTTAAAGCAAGGCTAATTCATAGCAAAATGCTACACTGCTCTTTCAAATTTATTAATAATTTTTATTGCTTTCCAGAACCACAGAATAATTTCACTTGTTTTTCTTGATGGGATAAAAATAGCTCTCATTGCTTCCTCCAACAGAGGAAGAATAGGAACAATGAATCCTTGAAGACAGAACATGCTCCAAATGAAATAAAGAAATAGAATGCCAAGGGAAAAAAAAGGTATATCTCAAATAAATCTCGTAAGAAAGAATACCTGTAAAAACTTCACCATGGTCAGTTTGGGATTAGCTTCTTTCTTTTCTGTGGGAGCTTTGCTGAAAAGTTCTGCTGGATCCACTTTGTCCCAGCTGTTATATTTTCCTGAAAAGCAGAAGTATATTAAGTAGAGCTCTAAATATACATTAAAAAAAAAAAAAAAGAAAAAAACAACCAACCAACAGCAAACATTACTTTGGAAAACACTTAGCTTTCAAGATTTGCCTCGAAAAGCTTTCTACCCTAACACATCTTGCTTTACTGTATATCGAGGAATCCCTTAGCATTATGTGAATTGCAGCTATCATTTTGAAACGTATGAAGGAAAAAAAAAAATACTACACATCTTTCAGAAATTTTAACATGAGCTATTAAAACACCTTCTGTTTGTACAATTAATCGATCAGGTGAAGGGGAGGAAGCTATTCTTCCTCGCTTTCACAGTGCACACATAATGTGCACATTGCAGTCTGTTTTACTGTTCATTACTTATGGCCAGTTATGTCACAGCCCTGTTATGCCACGGAGCACCCTGTGTCACCTTCTCGTATCAACGCATTTGTTCATTTCCATTTTTCTGAAGTAACTGTTAGTAATATTGCTTAGCAATTACATTAAACTGTACCTCTTCAAAGCACCGTGTAAATAATTCAAAATTTAGTCCTCATAAAACTCGTGAGGTCATTATCATTAGAGGAAATACAGTAGTCACAGGGCTAGTCCCACACTTCAAAGCAAGTTAGTGACAGGATTCCTTGCGCATTATCCTTACCACGTTTCTATATTGCCACAATACGCTACAATGCTTTAGAGAATATCCCTTTGGACTCTGCATTCCTTAATCACCTTTCACCCAGAGTACCAAAACACTTTTACAGGCTAGCAAATTGAGCCTCATCTCCCCTCATTTTCCAAAGACATAATTTAGGCACAGAAAACATAAGTGGCATGCCTAAAGTCATGCAAGAAGTCAGCAAGAGAACTAGAAACAAAAATCAAGAACCGCTAACCACAAGTGATCTTTTCATCCTCCTTTCCTCTCTAGTTTTAACATTCTTCCTCAATTATTTCCACAATGAGTATTTTCCTATTAGAAATCCTTGATGGTTTTACAAGCCGTATCAGTTAAAACATTTTATGAACAAATACCTATGAAATCCAAAGTCATGACATGACCACACACAGATGTCATCTTGAAATGGGCACTCTGTCCTATAAACGATCCAGTGTACTCATGCACAGAGCATGCACCATTCAGTCCCTTGCGAGATGACATGCTTCCTGTGAAAATAAGATCATAAATATCAACAGAATAAAAAACCCTATCAAAATAACAGTTATTTCGTGTGAAATGACATCCCCCTTTTCTTAGATCTTACAGCTAAAGTCTTCCTGATCACAAATTCTACTCATTGATCAAGTTTTTATTTCAGTTAATTAACACTTTAGACCTTTTTTAAAGCATATTTCATTTTCAACTGAAACTATCCATTATCTCCTCCATCCTTTCCCTCCCACCAGGATATCCTTATGAAAATACAGCTAGTTTTCTAGACCAGTACAGTTATAATCAACTCATTCTGTTTTCCATGTGATTTATAAAATATTTACTACAGCTTCAAAAATCTCAGAACAGCAACTTGCTACCTGATCGGCACTTTCTAKAAACCATATGCACTAACACACACTCCAGCTACATAAAATATTAAAACCAGATTCCTTTACTCTTGAATTGAATAGGCATCAGCACATAAAAATAAAGAGACTGTGAGAGCCACCCAGTTATTTTATGAACTGCAACCTGTCCTAAGCCACCGTTCCCAGGTGGCAGCTGCCCCAAGACAACCAAGTAACTGACCAGGGTGTTTCTCAACCTCACTTCATCTCCAGCAAAATCTGGTAACCTTCGCATCACGCAGTTTGCCTYGAAGCAACTAATGCATATCTCCTCAGTTGGGCTGTGCACTCCAGAGCACTTCGACTCTGCCGCTGGCAGAACAACAAGCAGAAGGACTAAACCAACAATGCTTTCTTTCCTACCCCTCGAGAGGATCTTGGCGATGGACTGAGCCAGAGAAGGCTTCTCCGCGACCATTAAAACAGTCCTCATTTTCAGCTGACGAGACACAAGGTGCCACAGGGCTTAACGGTACCGTCTGGGTATACCGGAGACCACGGCACGCAGCTCGTGAGCGAAAGCCAGTCCTCAGCCTGAAGAGAGAGAGCATAAAACAGGTTTACCACAAAACCACTTCCAGTAAAAAATAACTATGAAAACTAGAAAGCCAATGGCAGATCGTGCGGCTCCTCGGGGCCGGGGAGCAGCGCCCTCCCCTCGGCGCTTCGCAGCTCCCGGTGCCCGGGCCCGCCCCTCCGCCAGACCTTCGCCGAGAAGCCCAGCGGGGCAGAGAGGCGGCCCGCAGCCGCACAGCCGGGGAACCGCTTCAGTCTGAGGTCTAAGTAACAGCCGGGGCCTGCCGGCAGAGAGAGGCCGAGAGGAGCCGCGCCGCCGCCCGCCCCGGCGCTCCCTGAGGGGCGAGGGAGCTGCCCGGCGCGCGGAGGGAAAGCGAGGAGCGCCCCCCGCCCGCCCCACCCGGCCCCGCTCCCCTCCGCTCCGCACCTCAGCGGGCGGCCATGGCCTCCGCTTGCACTGCCGGGTCACGGAGCCGGAAGGCGCGGGCGGGGGGCGGGCGGCACCGCCCGCCTGAAGGGGCGCGGGCGGGCGCGGCGCCCCCCGCCCCCCCGCGGGCCGCCCGCCTCCGCCTCGGCCCCGCCCCTCCGCAGGGAGCGCGCGGCGCCCCCCCACCCCACCCCACCCCGCGCCGGCGGCCGCCTGCGCGAGCGCCCCCTGGCGGCCCGAGGGAACGCCGTGGGCGGGGTGCGCGTCCCCCGTGGGCCCGTCCTCGTACACCTCTGTTTTACTGCAAGGGCTTTAACAAAGCCAGAGCTCACGGTAGGACTTGATATCGGATATGTAACCGAAGACATCAGGAAAACGTACCGCCACCCCACCCCTTCCTTCGGAAAGCCCGCGCACAGAGCCCTGCCGCTGGGCGCGCGGGGCCCGTTCCGCACTCGCTGCCCCCCATCAGGCCGGCTGCGCCCGAGCTCTCCTCTCGCTTGGCGTTTCATTATTGTCAAGGTGCAACACAAAACAGATACAATCAAACTTCTCTAAGAAAATCCACGCACGCAAATTGTATCTGCTTTATTCAAGCACCTTCAGCTAAAGCAGTGCACCTGTGCACAGTCTGTAACGGAGTTTCTCGTTTCCATAGACTTAAAACACTATAAATAGTCTCTGCCACTAACAGCATCTCCTTCAACGCAAAGAAATTTGTCCTAGGAGTGTTAGGAGCAGCTGATTCCTTCGCACCCAAACGAGGTAATGGAAATAATATTGGTTTGGGAATGATTATTGAAAAAAATACAGTTTTTGCACATTAAATTTCAGTTGAACATTGATTTCTCGCTTAGGCAGAGAGGGAAAGAGAAAGAAGGGAAAGGAGAGCGGGAAGGGAAGGCCCCGGCAGAAGCACACCCTCCCCTCACCCCGCGTTTCCCTGGAGGAGGCGAGGGCTGCCCCAGCCAGGTCCTGCCCGCGGCCGCAGCTCCGTCCCCCGGGCCGTGGAGGGGCAGCAGAGGCCCCTTGCCCTGGCTGCCGCCCCCCAGGGACGCTGGGCCCTGCTAAGGAGGTTTTGTCAGCGCGTCGGAGATGTTTCCAGCCTCTCCTGCAGCCTTCAACTCTTCCACACGCCCTGAAATGTTTCTGTCAAGGAGAGCGCTGAAGAGGGAAGCCCCGAGTTGATGAGTTTCATAAGCCCTTTGTGGAGGAGCTCAGCTCTCTGTTTTTACCCCTGTGGTGTGCATCGATCGTTGCCGATGTTTACCGCACTTCTTTTCCAGGAGCTGCTCAGTACCATACAAACCCGAAGAGAAGAGATTGGGAAGCAGCCAGGATCAGGATGTATATCAAGCTCACACTGTCTGGAATAAAAAGGAACTGATTCACCTTCAATTAGATTAGTAGACAACTAATAGATATTAGAGTTACCAGTGAAAGAAAAATCAAAACAAACCCAGGGCTTTTAATTCTTTGGCAATACTGAAGTTAGAACTTGTTAAAACAAATGTGTGCTGCTGTTTCAATGCCTGGTTCCCTTTGACATCTGGGGAACATCTGGAACAATCAGGATGCAAGTTAAAACCAAGTCTTCAGATATGTCAGATACATATTTTTCAATTTCCTCTACTAAAAGCCCTCTACAAAATCCAACATTTCTTTTCTTTTTGAATGTGCAATGTAACATGCAAATTCAGACTTGTACTTACCTGGGAAAGCGCAGTCAGGTCGCTCCGATACGTAGCTGAGGGACTCTGGGCACTTTCAGCCCCCGTGTACCACTGTGTTGGTACAGATGCGTGCGTGGTTGGTTCACTGGGCCACACAAGGATTTTCCCAGCCCAAAGGAACCCCTGCTTACCGTACAGCCCATGCACACCAGCCCTCCTTGGCCTAATCCACGGAGCACGTTGGGACATCAGGTCACGATAGTTGCTTTGAAGCGCTCACAACCAGGAGAGGGCAGTTTTGGAAAGCCCTTTGCAGTTGGGAAAGCCTCACCCCATTTCTAATCCTCCAGCGTGGAGATGCATCAGTCCCACCCCTGCCGAAGGGACCAGATCACCCAGCCGGGCTGGGGACAGGGGCTCCGCAGCCCTGCAAACGCAGGCTTGGCACAGCTCTTCGGCTGGGGTGGGCGCTGCCRCCCAAGCCGCCCCCGCGGGGGTCTGCAGGGCAGGAGGCAGGAGCTCACAATAGTATTTCGCAGGGACACAAGTTTTACCCTGTTTCCATCACTTTCTCTGGCGCAGCACTGGGCTGCGGCTCAGGACGTTGTAAATTCACTTTGCTCCAAGTTGCATCGTATTTTCCCAGGGAATCAGCTCCCGTCTGCTGCGACAGCCCGGGAGAGCCCCGGAGAGCCAGGCTCCCACCGTGACCTCCTCTCACAGGGCTTTTCTCCTCCGTGTGTTACTACTGTTTCAGGTTTGGCCGCCCTCTCTTTAGAAGCACTTCTCACCGTACTGAGGAGGCTCCAAAAATTATCTTGCCTGACCCTGCTACCCATGCAGCAAGCACCTGGGTCTGGGAAGCTCTTCATTCCCACCGGGAGAAACTCCGGGGAAAAGAGGCCGTGTTTGCCAAGACACCGGTTACCCACAGCGCTGGGGCAGGCTTCATCCAGGACTACTGACACCCCCGTCCTTTATGTTTTTCAGCTCTGGCTGGTGTTTCTTCACTTTTCTTCCAAAGAGCTGAAGGCCATAAACACAGCTTTCTACCTGTACGAATGGGGCAGAATAATAAAAAACCAAAGCAAGTAGCCTCTCCTGTGGTTTTCTGAGACAACCAAGTTTTGTTTCTAGGTTTAAATCATTAGCTAGATTTTGTTTTACACTGACTTGGTAAGCCTATCAAATTAAGAAAGCCACAGCTCTGGGTAAGCACTGTGCACACTGAGGACACTTCGACCTCACTGGTCTTGCTGCCTGTGGAGTCCCAAGTTTTTCAACACCATTTATCCAGCAGGTTAATTCAGTGGATGGTTATTTAAGTAACCAAAGCTTTCACCCTGACTGAGATGTCCATGTCTCGCTTCTCCAGCAGAAGAGCTTACGCAGTGGTTAGAGCCTTGGACCTCCTCGTTCTACCACTGACTCACTGATTCACTTTGGTAACGAATGCCTTGGTGCCTCCTCTCACCTCCAGGACTCGAGTAGCAACTTCCCTCTTCAGGGGTGTTTTACAGATCTGTATGGGTAGAGTCCATTTTCAGAGCAAGATAGAAAAAACTACAGAAAGATAAACTATTGTAGGGAGCATGATCATTCCCGCTTCATTTCCCTGGGCTCATTCTTGACCTTAGAGTAACTTTTTCCTGTTTGTTTCCAAACACACTTGAAAAGATTGGCATGAAATTAATAAGTATTGACGGGAGGGTCAGGCAGGCAGAAACACATCTGGAAGGATGCCACAGACATTAGAAATGATGAAAATGCAGGTCAAATTATTAAAATAGTTTTTCTTTTTTTTTTTTTTTTTTTTTTTTTTTTTTTAACCTAAATAAGAACTATGAGGCCACAAAAATGTGCCTGAAATCTTGACTACAAATCTGGGCTCCAGATACTTCAGTGCTGGGAAGCAGGAGACAGAGTCTACCACATACAGAGCAACAACAGCACTTGAAATGTTTTCTGCTGGAGTGAAAGTTATGCTTGTGCCCCTTACAAGAAATTAAAAAAAAAAAATCTTTGAATAATAGAAGGGAGAGAAGAGGGTGAATGCTGATGAAACAGGATATTATTAGTTGCTGGGACACACACACACATGACATATCATTGGATCTTGACTCTGTTTTCCCCTTAAGTAGTAGCCTTTTGTTCAAAGGAAAATGCGAAAGTTCACAGATAAGCAAAGCTCTGTGTTAGAAAACATCCAGGCTTCAGTCCCAAACATATCCAATGTACATCTGCCAATTAGTACAGTACTGCTTGGAAACAAAGGCTCACCTACTAAAATGAGGGGGGGAAATACCAGAATAAAGAGACTGTGAAGTTAAAGCACCCATTTGTCATCTGCAGCATTTCTTCTCACTTTAAGGCCACCTTAAATTGAAGAAGAGATGTGGAAGGGATCTGTGTGAATGGAAGTGGATCCACAGGGATGGAACGAAAGAAACCAAACACATGCATTTTGTTCAGGTTTGGTCTTGCTGTATAATCCAGCCCAGTTTTGGCATTGACAATAATCCATAATCCAGGTAGGATAACACAGTCCCTCTCCAAATGCAGTCTGCAATAACAAACAAACAAAAAAAGGCAGAAAGAAACCCAAAGGCAACATGATGGTGACCATTTGAAACCCATGCTCCCATGTGTATGTAATTGTACTGCAGACCTATGGGTATGGCTGGAGGAGGCGCAGACCTCAGCTGCTTTCATGGCGTTACTTGCAAATTAACAGCAACTTAACCGTGGCCACACAAGGTCCCAATCTCCAAGCAAGTAGCTGAGATCTGGGTAGTGCAGCCGACGTGGGAGCCTATCTGAGTAGAAAGATCTGCATCAGTTGCAATCTCACCATTTTGGTGTAGGCATGCCCTGAGATCATCTAACCATCAGCAGACTCAGCATGCTTCACTCTCTCGGGAGACTTTATCCTCCCAGCGCTCCCAGGGGAGGTAACGCTGTCTTCACCTCACACATCAGGGAAGCCTCTGGCACAGGGACATTGATGTGCAAATTTCCCGAGAGCTAAGTTAGCTCCCCAACTCCTGCGCAGGGTTTCCCAGCTGCAGTTGAGCTTCACCTGAGAAAACTGGCTTTGTTCTGCCTTGCACTGTGGAGCTTCTCATTTCCCACCCCGAGGACCAGCTACTGCTGCCCACCCTCCCGTACACTGGCTCAGGCAGGGCTGGCACTGAGACCAGGCTAATAACTGCCCAGCTGAGCTTGATCATGTAGAGTTGCTCATGTCTGCTCCATGTCATAGAATCATAAAGGTTGGAAAGGACCTCTAAGATCATCGAGTCCAACCATCAACCCAACACCACCATGCCCACTAAACCATGTCCCTAAGCGCCTCATCTACACATCTTTTAAATACCTCCAGGGATGGTCACTCAACCACTTCCCTGGGCAGCCTGTTCCAATGCTCGATAACCCTTTCGGTGAAGAAATTTTTCCTAATATCCAATCTAAACCTCCCCTGGCGCAACTTGAGGCCATTTCCTATCATCCTATCACTTGTTTCTTGGGAGAGGAGACCAACACCCACCTCGCTGCAACCTCCTTTCAGGTAGTTGTAGAGAGCGATAAGGTCTCCCCTCAGCCTCCTCTTCTCCAGACTAAACAGTCCCAGTTCCCTCAGCCGCTCCTCATAAGACTTGTGTGCTAGACCCTTCACCAGCTTCGTTGCCCTTCTCTGGATACGCTCCAGCACCTCAATGTCCTTCTTGTAGTGAGGGGCCCAAAACTGAATATTCGAGGTGCGGCCTCACCAGTGCCGAGTACAGGAGCACTGTCCCCCTCACCTATACATACAGAATGCTCCCAACTATAATACTGCAACACAGAGACACTCGAGTTGACCTGTCAGAAACCCAGCACTGGTCTGGCAGGACAGACTCACGTGTGCTCTGGCGGTGCCGTGTCTGTACTGGGTATTGACTATATTTGCAGTTTTGAAGTTCTTGTTCAAATGATACAAAGCTAGATAACAAAATAGCATTGCCAAAAATAATGCCTGGATGTGAGGAAATATGTAATTTATAATTCATAACCATACGGGAAGGTTTAGACAGCCTTGTAATGTTTACTGTATACCTAATTATTCATGTCTTTGCTTTCTAAATGTCCAAGTTGTGTAAATTAGAGGTGAGGTAAATTCTTGGCTGTCACTTTGCAGAAATCTCAGCTGGTTTTTGACCCTGAGTTTTTATTGGGTTTGGAACTTGGAATTTCTGCTTTGAATTGGGTTGAATCCTCAGTGCTGAAAGAGCTCCGCCAGCTGAACCCACGTGGAGCCAGCCAAAAGCTCATTGTCGCCTGAATTTCACATCTGACTCCACCCAGGATGGGGCAGAATTCAGGACTTTGAAACCTTAATCATATTTTGATATGTTCTATCCTTCTTGTTGCAACCATGTTTTCTTATGGCCTTTCTCTATCCCACATCTCTGAAGTTGAAATGATCCAAACAATTGTAGCTAACACTGCTCTTTCTTTGGGAAGGACCACCCGTCTCCCCTCAAGTCTAGGACCTTGCTGAGGCTGAAGCAGCTGTGAAAAAACTGCAGAACCAGCTTTGAAAAAAAACTAAGACACCTCATTACCAGAAAGCTCTCAGAATGCAGTTCACAATTACAGTGTTTTTAAAATTATACCTACCTGAGAGGCTTATATAGCCTCTTCCTTCTCCTGGCTGTTTCTGCCACCTAGCCTAATCCCAAAACTTTGTGAGTTGTGGGGTTGCTATTTCACTGGCTGCGGCCCTGGCCTTTGAGCTGTGAGTCAATTTTGTGTTATACATTTTGAGCTAACACCCACGCTTGTGCTGAAGTCCAAATTTGCCTTGCATCTCTACGGTTTGGAAGTTGCTTTGGGTCTGGATCCATGCCATAGCTCCCTCACCACCAGCTCCAGGCACACGCGGAGTCCAGGGAAAAGAGCCCCTCTTCTCAACCRACCCAATTGCTTATTATAAAACCTTTTACCTCTCTCCTACAGGAGACCAGCACTTCCCTCGGTCTTTACAATTAGAAGTAAAACCAAAACCAATTGGGTAGAAATGTGGTCGAGAGGAAGGAGTCTGACATTTAGTGTTAGCTACTGACTCTCCTGCTTTGCAGCTTTAAGCAGCACATGGTAGTCTACATCGGTACAAACTGGCTTCAAAATCCTACCAGATGCAACCTACAGAGCTCAGCATCCTCTTCCTGGAGTGTTACCTGTGATATACACTGAGAAAGAGTCCCTGAATTTTGGTTCCTTCTGTAAAGCTCATGTTAGTGCCTGCTCAGCCTCCCCACCTGCCCTGGGCTCACTGCATGCTTTTGCTTGGTCCCAAGGCAGCTCCATCGTTCCTGTGTCTTTTCTCCCCACTTCACAACACTTCTGAGCAACTGCAGCACAGTAAAGCATCCAAATGGGGAGATCTCTCTAGCATAAACTGTTGAGGGTTTGATTAACAGAATCGTGGCTCTCACTTGCAGCAGTGGTGGCACCTTTGTGAAACACGTCCTATCAAGACTATTTTACTACAACAATGAAAACCTCTTTACTTGGGTTTTCTTCTACAGCTGTGGCTACCTAACTCCACCTGGATAGTAAAGGCTGTACAACCTCCATTCAGACTACCTTCAATGAGTTTGTTAGCCCATAAATAACATCAATCAGCAATTGTTTTTGAGGTAGGGAAGTAACTTGACAGATTCTTTCAAAGGAGAATTAGGTTCCTAATTATCTGTGACCTTGCGTGTTTCAGAATCATTACAGCCATTACAGGACATCACTTGTCTTTACTTTGACTGTTCCTGCTTCCTTTGCATTCTCCGACATTTTTCCTATTGATTTTCAAGGAGCTGATGGGGTCACGCTGTGGCCCTCAGCGGACATGAATCCTCAGTACCTCCAGCAGCTCATAATCAGAGCGTGGAATGAAAAGCCATATATTGCAAGACTGGTTAAACTGAGCCCCGCGCTGCTGCCTGGGAGATTGAGGCAGAAGCAACGTCCATACTGCATTGGGGTGGGCTTGCCAGTTAGGGGAATTGCCTGAAAAATGGGCTACCACCCCGGGGAGCTGCTGGGATAATTCAGCCTTCCTGGGACCCTCCTGGTTGTGCTGCAGTTAAACCAATGCTCTGCAAAAGCGACGGTCAGGCACACAGCCCATATTTTTACAGATTTCCCAATTGCTTGCTACAGGCGCTTGGCGGGAGTATAGCTGTGCTCTTGCAACAAAACCTTAACAAAGCGGAGAGCTTTGCGCAGTGACAGGGTGATGCGACTGGTCCTGTCTAAGTATTTTGAAACTGCAGTTGTGTTTGCAATTTGATAGCTCTGGGGGTATTTTGATGCACAGCGTGCTGCCATCATTGTAGCACCTGAAGTTGAGAGGAGAGAGGCTGGATGAGCCAGTGGCAACGTGGTATTTTACACATATATTAACTATGAGCTCAAGCTGAAATCAAAGAGCAACCAGCTGTCAAGAACATTTCCATGGGAGGTGCCTGAGGTCATTTTTCCACAGTTTTCAGAATAACTCAACATCTCTGCAGAATTGTCTGGAAAATATTGTGTCTGAGACACTTACTCTCTTTTCATTTTTGAGCCTCCATGGGTGGAGTGATGGAAGGGGTTAACTGGGCGAGAGGAGCATGAATTCTGGAGACATTTTCAGATACCTGGGGTACCTTCGGCTCCACAATGTTGACCTCTGACTCTCGAAGTTTATCAGCACGTTCACTAATCAGGGGTGTTTAATGGAACAGCCACACGGATTCCTGGCATTCTTGAAACGTTATGACCCTGTCAGTTGTATAAAGACTAAAAGTCTCTTGCTTTTGAACTCACTAGAGTTTGCACTGTCTTAGAAGCCTTTGATAAATACTTGCTGGATTTCTTACCTAGCTGCTCTAATCTGCCCAAGGTCATCATTCCAGAAAAAAGGTTTTATTCTGTGGGCATTCATCACTTAAATGGATCAAATAAATTTTTTCTCAAATTGTGGAGTGGAAAAAAGCATTGTGGACCAYGTTTATGAAAGCCAGCAGATAAAAGATTTATTTTCATGTTACACGTGAGGTTTTTTGTGTTCACTGTCAGTCTCTAAAGACCAGTAAAAAACAAATGTCAAGTATGTTTTTCCACAAAAAACCCCTAACATTACTTAAAGACATCTCACACAAGTACCCAAAGGTTTTATCAACAGAGTCCGCATGGGTGTTCTTCCTTCACAGTTCACACTAGAGAGTTTAAGCACAAAGGTCTAGATTCAGTTACAATCAAAGATCCAAGCCTGGCTGGAGGAATATGTGATCCAAACCGTGTCCAGAATTTAAATGGACCCAAATTCAAATGGGTTGAATTCCCCATGACTGAGGTGCCCCAGTCACTTTTAAAAATTAAACTAGAATTTAACAGTCACTTCAAAACACTTTTAGAAATTTACTTCAAGTCCAGGATACGAACATAGGACATCAGTGTCCAAGTAAAATAGCTTGAATTTTGAGCAAGAAGTATTTTTGTTGAATTTCTAGTGAATAAGCTCCACACAGAGCAAGCCTTGCTGGCACAGATAAGACTGGATAACTCATCAGTGTAAGAAAGTCTTGTAATCAGGGTACTGGCAACAGGCAAAGAAAAGAGGCTGGAAATATCAAGAGTTAACAAGTGACTTGATATGGATGGCTGTCTCTGCTACAAGGCTTTTAAAAGCAAACAGTTCACATAATTTATGAATGGTTTCATAGGAAGGCTCACATTTATCCCAAGAGGCCATGCCTCGGCATAGCAGACCTCCCAGGAGACTTTTCAGGTGGCTCTTCCTTTATCAACCTCATTTTGTTACTCCTAGTTCTATTCTTTTGCTCTTTCTCATGATATCTCTTGATATTTTTAAACTCATCACCTACTGGCAGATTGTCATTAGATTACATTGTTCAGCTGAGCTACACACTCTTATTTTGAGATGGACAACAGGAAGAGCCTGACCCTTCACAGGGCAGGGGAAAAGCATATAAAAGAACTGAGGTGGTCAGATTCTGCACACAGTGGGAGCTGAGATGCTGCTGTTAAGCCGAGCATTGAGTAAAAGCACCTCCCTTGCAGGCTAACATAATGCTCACCTGTTGCTCCACATGCACCATCCTCCACCTCTTGGCTTTTACCTGATGTTGTGAGGAGTTGAGGAATGGGGACACACAGTGAACAAGATTATTTCCCCTGCACTCAACCTCACCAGCACCCAGGCAGACGCCAGCTCGCACACGGTGCAGCACAGCTACCTTGTGTTTCCTGCTGAGCCTCCTTATGTGGGCTCAAAACCTAGGAGGAATTTCGTAGCAATCCTTGGGACGTCTCACTCTCCTCATTACCTCTCCTGACCTAGCAAATGGGGGGCAGGATGGGAGTGATCTTTGTATCTAGGTCAGATCTTAATCTTTTTTTCCTTTACTACAGAATCACTCCCTCCTATTTCGTCTCAGCTCATTTTCAGGTTCAGCCTTTCAGCTGCTGGTTGAGCACTTGTCTGTCATTCTCTCCTTCTGCCCCCTTCAGCCCAGGGCAGAATCATTTGTACTGAACAGGATGGCACTTTTCTTCATTTTCTGTCTCGCACTTTTCTTTTTCACCCCATCTATCATATCCGCACATCCGACTGATGTAATACAATGAGATATTTAAAACCACAGAAACTGTGCAAACCAGACTTTTTTTTTTTTCTTACCTAATGGCAGAGCAGAAACCAGCTGGGGAGCCACTGATGTAAAACTCACTTTACCAGTGAGACTCACTTATCTGTCTCCAGCCTCATGCTCCTCTGGTCAATGAGGCCATGGAGCAGGTGCAACCACTCTATCTTCAGTCCAGCAACTGCTTCACCCAGCATACAAGGCCATGGAGGGGATTGGGCATATCACCAGCAGTGCCCTGGGCTCAGAGGCCAAGGGACCTGTTGACTTTCACTCCAGTTCTGATGTTGGGCATATCTCTGCTGCCTGACCCCTCATCCTGCTCCGAACTGCGTTACCATGAACACAACACTCACAGTTGCCCTTTCAAGGTGACTTGGTCCTGTGTTGGCCCACACCCTATATGCAAAGCCCTGGGCAAACCTCCTCCTTGCAGCCTTGATTTTCCTTTGGGTAAGTGGCAGTCCGATGCAGAGGCTATTGCTAATAAAAACACACCACAAAAGCTTTGAGTAGAGCAAAGTACAATCACCGATTTAATGAGTATCAAAATAAAACTCAAAAAAATTACCACAATACAGGAAATTGCAGAGCAATGGCAACCACAGGAGGAAAGCAGGAGAGTACCGCAAAGGCCTTGAAAGGCTGCAGCAGCCGGGCAGAGACACAGCTCTTCCTCACCCCTCTCTCCTCGCAGAGGGAGGAAAACGCGCCTCCTCCGCTCTGCCAGCGGCCCAGCCTGCAGTTAGTCACCCATTTTGGACGACTACAAATACATTAACTTAGCCAACTAGCTAGAAGTAAAGCTTTTGAAAGAAGTATCAAAGAAATAATGGAAGCCCCATGTATAAGAGCAGGCAGCGTGACGTGAAACTTCAGCACAGGCCAGCTGTGACCTGCGTTAACCCGCCCAGGCTCTGGCACTTGAGAAACACCAATGAGAAAAGTTTTAGAGATGATTGCTATCTTGTACAAGAACTGCTGCTACAAGCACCCTCTTCTATCTACCCCTTTCAGGGAAGAAGGGGCTGGAAGGGCAGTCCCAACTGCTTTTCTTCTCCTTTTCTTCTTCCATTGTGCGTGTGGATTCTGATCCACAACATGCAGCAGAGCCAGGCTGTGGGCACGCATCCTCTTCTAGCTGCCGGTGTTTCAGCTGAGAGGTAGCTCTCCTGGTTTGCCCTCATTTCTCATCTCCACAGCCTCCTCCTGCCTTTTAGAGATTATTGCTATTTGAGAGCTGAGCATCTTGTGTGGCATTCAAGAGGAGATGAGTTAGTCTAAAGCAGCAGAGCTTTGCCGAGCTGACCTGGCTCTTCTCATTCAGACTACGCCATGAAGGGAGCAATCAACTCCAGCAAAGGGAAGGACGACAAGTAGGTCAGAGCTGGGGAAGGCTGGAAGAGGAATCAGAGGGGGATGAATCTACAGACACAACAGCTAACAGAGCCCTGGCTGCCAGACTCAGACTCTTCAATCAACAGAGACAAGTAGGTCCCGTATTTTGACCACCTCCTTATTTGCTGTTGCAGTTTTTGGTGTGCGTGTACAGGGATGTGCCAGTGCCGAGCAGCAGGCAGCCTAGATGGTCAGCTTGGACCTCAGCCCGTCACTCAAGAAATGCATGGCAGAGCAGGAAACCTGAGAGCAGCTGGGTCCTGGCTGCCATCTACCCCCTCATCTCATCCCTCTCTCAGCTTGCTCTCTAAGAGTGAGTTCCGCTCTCCCAGTAGAGGCTGTACATTGCATGCTCAGTAATGCTAGGAAAGTACGAGTTTTATTCCTTCACATTTGTTCTTTCCTCCCCTGTAGTTCTTTTTAGGTAAAGGGCAGGAAAGCAAACTCTAGAAAGTGTTTGAAATCTGCCAGTCCTTTGGAGGCTGAAACATTTTCCACTCACACGAGTGTTACTGGTTTAAGACTATAGGGCAAATTGCTCATTTATGGCAAAGCTAGTGAAACGTTAATGTGTCCGTACCCCTGCTAAGGCTGCAGGATACTTTGGCTGCAGGTGAAAGTTTAATCATCCAAGCTTAAGTGAACAATTTAGCTGAAGTGAACAGTTGGTTTCATGCTTCACTTACTGAAATGCTCTGAGCCGCGAGGCTCCCCATTTGCTGCAGTTTGCTGTGCGCTGGACGTGGCTTGCTCTCCATGTGTGCCACTTGTGTCTGCTGCTCTGATTCTTGTGTGCACTGTTAAATTGGAGCAGTGAGAGACCTTAAGATAGACAAGGTGATAGCTGGGAACTTCAGTCACTGCCCCAACAGCTGGTGCTCATGGAAAGCACCACGATCTCTGTGGCTTCCCAGCAGAGAGGAGGCTCAGCCAGAGGACGGCTGGCTGGGGCCGGCTGCGCACTTGAAGGCAGAGGCTGCTTGCTCTGGCACCTGCGGCGTTCTCCCTCTTTTGCTCCTTAGATGAGAAGTTATTTTTGGCTGTGTTTTGCTATATTAAATATTAGCTCTAGGCTTTCCCCTATGTACTGTGTAATCCTGTTCTGTGTGGGTTTTATATATTGTTCTTTTGACAATATCACTATTGCATATTAATAAATTAAACTTTCAATTCATGTTACTCTCTTGGGCCAATGTATATTGCTAGGGGGTGAAAAGAAGGGATTAAACTGGCTTAAGGTGTTCTGCTCTTGTACCATGTTACAGCAGATGCATAAGAAGGATCAGGGAGTTTTCTTGGCTCTGAATTGTTATATTAATAGCAGAATTGTGGGGTCATAATTTTTATTACACTCTTAATAAGCTATTGATGCAGACATGTTTTACACCTATGGGGAAACATAATTATGCTGGAACTGTAACACTGGATGTTCTTAGCAGAATATCACAAGGTATTAGGAGGAGAACAAGCCTTCACATTATGTTGAATGAAGTTTTAGCGAGCCTAGGGGGGAGTGAAGGTTCAAGATAGAGAAAGAGGAGTAAAAAACAACCTGAAGGTCTCTGAATTTGGGCTTTGAGTTACTCATTAGCATAGCAACTGGGGAGCTGGTGGCATAGACTGAACTCCTCAATAGGAGCATAGGCAGGTGCACAATGTGATGCTGCATATAGTCAACAAGCTCCAATAATAAGAATGCACTGGAGAAAAGCCCCCTGGTAGGATACAGCTTACACTGGGGCTTCAGGGCATATGTCGCATCTCTGTCTTACCAAATGCAGTGTCGAGTTGTGGAAAGGTGAGGCAGAAAATGAACCAATGATGTCAGATGCAAGCGCCCATCAGCCAGCTCCAAAACAAGGAAAGAGCTGAAGGTGGCTGAAAGATTGTCTTTGAGATGGGATTTGATGAGATAGAAGAGATTAGATTCTCTATGAAATCCCTAATAAAAAGCAGAATGATAGGGTTAAAAGCCACAGACTAGGAGAGGCGGAAAGCTCTGAGGTGGGCAGCTACTCTGTGTTAACTCCCACGCACCAGAGGAGCCAGTGCACATCCAGCTTCTCTGCAAACGCGGCTTCTGTCCAGCCACCTCCACTTCTTCACTTAAAAAAAAAAAAAACCCACCCAAACCCAAACAAATGGAGCTGAAGCCACATACTACCCCAGAAACCCCGCGCCCTGTTAGGCTATAGCAGGGTGTCTGCTAGAAAAGGTGTCTTGTTTTGAACATATTTGATAGCGCTCACAGCCATTCTTACTCCAGTTTGTTTCATGCTCAGGCAACCAACACCACAAGCCCTGCACCTGCACTGTCAAATATATTCTGTCCATGGCTTAAAGACACTCTCCCCAGAAGATCAGATGTTCCTGTAGCCTGATAATCATACAATGTCTAAAATATATACAGTGCCATAAGTAGACAAATATGACTTATTTTTACTATGACTATTATTGTTATTATTTTATATCCCGTAGCCCTACAGATGTGACAGGCTCTTTACAGACGTTAAAGGAAGTCAGTTCCTTGCTCTGAAAATCTCACCAAGAACAGAAAACTATTGCCTTAGCTCTTTCTTTTTGTGGTTTAGCACTTGCCACCACACACCAGCTGAGATACAGGCTAGTTCTACAGATAGCTTTGCATTTGCGTCCCAAACAGTGACTCCTGGGTTATGATTCCTGCTTGAAGCCCTGTCAAATGTATCTTAATTTGTTAACAGTTTTGCTCCATTAGGCTGACTCTGCTAAAAGGCTATAAAAAGTAATAGTCCATTTGTGAGTTTACCGCTATTAGCTACAAGTGTTAATTCATGCGCAAAAAACTATACAGCTATATAGATTCAGCCAGTAATGAAGTAGAGGAGATTATATAGTGGGTGAGGAAATTATTCCCATTGTAGATTTGGTGCGTATTCATCTGTAAAGAGTCACCCCTCCTGCCTCAAGAAAAAAGTGATAACTTCTTGGTTTTAATCACACTCTGTCAGTTCTAATTGCTTCACAAACATCACGGGGTGGGTAATTGGGCCCTTCAGCTTCTCCATCATAACAGCGTGACTACTCAGGAGAGGAAAACACATCCTCACCCGTTCCAAAAGCTAAAATAAAGCAAGTGATGGAAAGGGAGCCTTCTAATTTCTGTGCAAGTCCTGACCTACCTGTGCAAGGTAACACTTACAAGTTATCTCAAGTAAGAACAGGGATCTCCCCAATGAGCTACTTGTGGGGGGATGCATAGACAAAACTATTGCATTTGGAAAAGTACAGACTCAAGCCCGCCACCTGCTTTCACACCCATGCAAAGGAAGATGAGCTCGTTGCCACCTTTCACTGCCCTGTTTGTCAGTGCTTTTCCTTTCCCCAGGACATACAGAGAAGAAAACGAAGCCTGGCAGGTGCTGGGCAGAAAATTTTTCTGCAGAAGTGCCCGTTGCCTCCCCAAGCACCAACACAGCAGCCAGCGCTCCCCTGCCCCGGCACCGCCTGCCAGCACTGGGCAGAGCCTAGACAAGGGCCACTAAAGTGCCTTTGCAGCAGATCTGCAGCAGCATCAGGTCTTGCAGCGATACCCCCAGGCAGGCTGACCTCACCAAGCACTACTTCTCTCAAGTAAGCCCCTAACTGAGCCCTAAGTATTAGAGATATTTTTTTTTTTTTTTTTTTTTACCAGCAAGAACAAAATTCTGCAAAACTAAAATCCATCAAGGATACCAGTTGAACACAATGTTCCCTAGTCTTGTAGAGCAAAGAACTGTAGTTTTCTAAGATGGTTCCTAATCATATGCCTTTTCAGGAGACCACAGAATGAGGAAAGCCTGACAGCTCAGCATCCCATTGCTGCAGCAAAATAATTGCTCAAACACATTGCAAAACTGCATCAAGGAAAACCCCCAGTCTGGCAAAGTGCATGCCACGTGTGCAAGCAACTTTACTCGCCATATGCTTCTTGAGAAGCATTTTCCAGCTTTCTGGGTACCACTACATCAGCACTGTAACACTAAGAAATTTTTGCCTGGCTTTAAATAGGAAAAAATAAACGTGGCTGTGCAGATAAGATGAATAGGAAAACAAAAGAACTTATCATAGTTAAAGCAAGTCTCAAGTGAGACCACATGGAATGAGACAACAGGGAAGCTGAGCAAAGAAAAATATCAGAAAAATGTGGGATACCAATTACTAAAGACCTGCCACAATTTGTTATCCTGGGTTAAAAAAAAAAAAAGTAGTAACGATGTCTAATTCTTTTATTTTAAAAAAGTGGCAGGTCCCTGTACAAAGGTCTCCAGAAGAAGAAAAAAACCAGGTTGTGACTATGGGTGTCAAGAAAACAAAAATAAAGCAATATGCATGCAAGAATCTCATGCTACATCACACAGAGCAGAGAAAGCCCAAGGGATCTTAACATTACTTTGACTGTCCAATATATAGAAGCAGGAGACACTAAATCCCATTTTAGCATATATCTGGAGAAATGTTTATAAGCCCTAGGGAAATTATTCTCACCACACCCTATGAGAATGGTGAAAACAGGACTAGTTTTGTGACAGAGTGGTCTGCAGTGGCACGTAGACACCTATTTTCTGTGCACTAGAGCCTACTTTATGGTCACATGCATATAAACATTATGGTACCTTCTCCCATGTCAAATCTGCCCTGACTGAAACTGTTCTGGGAATGTTTCCTTCAATGCTTAGTCCCTGAAAAACAACATTTGCTCAGTCCAAACCTCTTGCTCGTTCTTATTTGAATGAATTTTAAGAGGGTAACTTTTAATGATGTTTTCGTTGAGTTCCACCTTGTTTACATTACGTCACACAAAAATGTACTGCAGGAACGTTCTTCATAATGCCATTATGCTATTAGTGATAGTGGGAGAAATTGCGATATTTAAGTATCAACAGAAATAGCTTCATTGCTTTTCAGAAGAGATGGGAAAGGAAAGAGAAAAAGGGACAATCAGCTGATATGTCAAACATCCATATACAAATGATGATTCAGAGAGGGGTTATAATGGTACCAAGGCTAATGAGACACTACAGATAATATGAGAGACACAAAATTGAGTTCACTTTACAATCTGAGTGTATTATAGAGCTAATCAAGAGGAAGGAGGAAAACAAATCATTGCTTGTAGAAGTGGAGAGGGGAAAAAAAAAAGTCAGCAGATGACTCAGTACTCCTGGGTCATTCCAGTTTCAACTATCCATCAACCTGCCTGGAGAAGTTTGAAGAGCACTTTTAAAAATGTTTTAAGTGTGCACTATACTTTCTTGACTGAAAAGGCAAAACCAGGACAAAGAAGTGGGATATATCTCTAGATTTGCCATTTACAGCTAGGAAAGAAACAGAGCAGAAGAGGGAGTCTTGACAGTAGCTGATTAGAGAAATAGTTGTGCCTGCTGCAGGGAAGCATGCATTCACATCAGCTAATACTGCTCTGTTGATCAAACTTTTTTTTTTTTAAATAAAAAAATGTTTTGCATGTACTAGTCTTTTCATAACACAAGGTATTTGGTTTTAAGTTTTAGATTTACATCTCTCTCATGTTCACCTCTTTCATCTGCTTTCCCTGTATGGGAAGGAACATTTGATGCTTTTACACTCTCTAAAGCACTCCCTGGTAGCCAAACCTATGAGAGCAGCAAGCATCCAGCAGTCAGTCGGTTGAAAGAGTTGAGAAACACCCATCCAGGATTCACATCCGAATACTGGAAATGAAAATGAGCCAGACTCAGGGTGCATCAAACTCACTGTACGTCTGGGAACAGGACTCAGTACAGTGAAAACCTGACATGCCTTATTGCCCGCCTGGGTCCTGTGCTTTCCTGAAAACTTGTTCTTAAATGCTGAGAGTTAGGAACTCTTTTCATGCTTTGCTTTCCAAATTTCACAGAAGCAAAGGGACCATTTTGCAACTTCTGTAACAAAGTATCTGATGCTGTCTGATTACATTGGGTATCAGCACTGGTAGACTCTGGGTTTAGGTTCTTCAGAGAAAACTATTCAAAAGCTTCTGTAACTGGAACCGAGTCATCCTCTACCAAGTGTAAGAGAAATTAACTCATACATACCCGTTACCAGCCTTTTGTAGACAATGCATTATATTAGCCTGTGTGTCTTCTCATAATATATTCCAAGTGATATGTGATGATGGCAAATCTGTTATCCATTAAAAAGGTGCTGAAGACCAGCTTGTCRGAAGACTTTTTTCCCCCCAGTTTTACTCCTCATTAGTTTTTGAAGCCTGGAAGTTACAGAACAAAGTTCATGTTGAAGGCTGCCACTAATATTATCATGCTGCTTTAATGCTGAAGTAATCAAATATGTGAAAACTATATTCCCAATTCCTAGCACCACAATTTTATTCTAAACATTCAAAGAGCACACACATCCTGGAGAGAAAAATGTTTGCAGCTGACTGATATTTATCTGAAAAGTGTGATTTCCTCAAAAGCAGCTTGATGCAGCTTCCTGCCTGCGTGTCTCGCACCGCTGGGGCTCTGATTCAGTACTTGCATACTCTGCAAGTGGACACTAAGGGGTGTAAAGTCATCAACTTCTACTGAACTTCATATTCACATGCTGTTGGAAAGTGAGGTCAGAATAAGACTCCAGGCTTTGTTTAGCAGTGTAATTCTCTTTTCATGAGCTTGGAAGGGGTTTTTTGTAATAAAAATGCAGGGAGGCAGAATTAGTTTTATTCTCTAAGAAAATTTTAATGGATGTTACTTTTTTTTTTTTTTTTTTGAGGAGGAATTGATTTATATTTAGGTATCAGACATTTTCCTCTGACTGAACTGAGTCAGGTGCTTTCCACCCCAACCTTCACACACAAAAGTTTTGGAACTAGCTTTTAGAGCTTTCTCCTTACATCAGCTAGCAAGACACCTTGGACATATCCACTTAGTCCTTCCTCAGGGAGTTCAAGATTCACAACAAAAAATCCTGCACATCATTATTTGGAAAAAAACGCCTCCATGCCAAAGTTTTCCAATCATATTCGTGTGTGGCTTCTATGCCTTAATACATCTGATGAAAAGTCTATTATAGACTTTTGTAGGATCTATTTGGAGAGATAGTTCAATGCTATATGTCAGAATTTGTGATGATTTAAAACTATTTTATAAATCAGATGAAGACTGACAAAGAAATGAGTATATCTTGGTATGATCTTGTTCCAAATGGTGCTATTGAGAAACATCACATTGGAGCTTAATAACGTGGAAGCAGAAGCTTGTGGAATTCAGAGTTCCCTGGCAAAGCCGCAGTCCCAGGCTGCACAGAGGGCAGAAAAGAGATACTGAATATCTGATAGAGAATATGATGAAACTCATCTGGTAGGACTCCGAGTGGTCTCTTCCAAGTACTTGGACAATACGTTTCTTAAGGTATACACACAGTTTACAGGCTTTGCTTGGTGCAGGTAACATTTCCCCCCAAAAAAATTTATTCCAGAAAGTATGTTATTAAGCACTTAATAATCAGCATTATTCAGACTTCTCACCACCAGAGATAGTCACCTACCCTATAAAGGACCAACGCCTGCCCATGTAGCTGTGCATAGCTATAACAGTAGGAGTGAGGTATATCATAGTAACAGAGAAGTGGCTCTCAGAGCTTTATCTGCTCCTGTGAAAAAACACAAGCCTTGGAAGAGACCCTCAGAAAGCTTTCCTGGTCAGCCACAGCTATTCTTCCTTCCTGAAAAGCAGCTATTCTAAGACATCTCTTTGTAAGGGCAACCCTGTGAGAGCACATGGCAGCTTTCCAGCATTAAAATTCTTTTACTAAAGGTAAAAGAACTTTATCAAGTAGTTGGGCTTTCCTGATCCCTTAAATGATCACTTGCAAATCCCTCCATATATTTGTAAAGAGATCTCTTTAAAAGAGGAAGGCACAATGGTAGAAGACCTCTCTGTGGCAGGACTCGCAGAAAGAAGATTTTACACTTCGGTTCCCCAGCAGTCACCTTCAGTCTTGCTCTTGCCTAGAAAGTGTTGGAGACCTTCGCTCACATCTCTGAGTACAAGGAAGTTCCAGCATCGTTTTAAAGGGTGGGAGCTGACAGCAGGCACCACCTACAGATAGGACTGTTTATGCTGATGCAGGATAAATGGATGGAGATCTCCATTAATTGTAACCACTGGAGTAAACCTGGAAGTGTTTTCTTGTGCAGAGAGATAGCAGTGCCAGCAAGGAGTGCAATGGGAGCTGTGCTATAGCTGCAATTGGTTCTTTGCAAGGAAGGTTCCTGCTATTAATATCATTGCTATCATACCAGAGAATACAGTAAAAGGCAGCAGCTTGCAGAAAGGCTTAGGCTAGAGTAAACTGAGGAGTACTCTTTCGATTACAGTGTGGGGTAAAGTCCTCAGGGTGTTCTCATATCTCTGCAAGCTAAACATTCATCGTACACCAGGACAGTCCTGCTATTTGTATTGCAGTAACACCTAACAGACTGACCAGGAGCAGGGCTAGATGCTGTGTAAAACAGTAAGAGTCAGGCCTGCGCCTGCCTCAAAGAACAGGAACAAGATAAAGGTTGGGAAATGGGAAAAAACTGCTGTCCATCAGTGTGCTGGGACAGATCCTGATCCCTCCAGGGAAGGCACGTGTCCTGTGATCTACCATGAAAGGCAGATGAGCTCCCCCTGAGAAGACAGTGACGCTCCTTGGGGCCAGTCCCCCCCGTCCCTGGCAGTGCTCATGGTGGCAGAGGGATGTTGCTGGTCTCCACAAAGCTTTGAACCCTTGGGAGAAGTGCAGGTCTTCTCTTCATGCACCAGTCTTTCCTGATCTACTTTCAGTTCCTTCCTGCAAAGCAGCCCTGTGCAGCATGCAAGTCAGGGATGGAGAATTTCCCCCCCTGCTTGAGCCCTTTTGGAAATGGCTAATTTACTACAACATAGGGAGAGGAAGAAAGAAGGATAGTGAAACACAGCCCAGCCTGGGCCTCAGAGCCATCTCAGGTTCAGGAGGGAAGGAAAGCACAAAGAGCTCAGAGACCCCCCAGTCTGGCTTTCTGCAGGACCTCAACATATCAAATTGAAATGGGCCTCTTTTTGCCCCTGGCTCTTCCTATAGTTTAAATGCTTTAACCTTTAAAGGTAGCATTCAGGAACCGTGGTACTTAAGTGTTAAAGCTAACTTGGAGTGTATTTTTGCAAAGGGGAAAGAGTTTTACAGGGGCTTTTACCTCCCAGACTTGCATTTCATTTCAACATAGGTCATGTGCGGTGCTGGCTCTGCGTATAACCTGCCCATGGTCCCTCGTCTCACCAATTTCCTCAGTCTTGTCCTGAGAAGATCAACAGATTAGGAGCAAAGAGGATTTAAGGCTTCTTTTACAGTGGTGCTGAGTGCCTGCTGCTCCTAGCAGTTTTGATAAGAAGGGTGCTCAGCACTTCTGCAGGAGGCAGCAATCCATCTCTATCAGTGCTGCTCTTTGCCCTGGTCTTTAAAGATTATTTGAGACACTGGACAAGAAATGAAGAAAAGCCTTTCCCTATCAAAAAACATCAAAACTCTCCTCAATTTTGTTGATACCAATATGTCTAACTACAGCCCCTGTTCATCCTCAGAGCAGTCCCTGTACAGCCTTTCTTCCTCAAACTTTTTTCTTGTTCTGCCATTAAGTAAGCCTTACCCCCATGTCAGAAGTGTCACTTTCTCTCTGCTCATGTAGTTGCTCATCCAACCCCCTAATTCCTATTTTTGATCTCCCTGTCCTTTTCTCTCATTTCATCTCCACTGTTATTTTCTATTTCCTTTGTTTGCTCCTATACGTACAGATCTTGACAAAGGCTTTCTCTTGACATGATCAGCCTTCTGCCTCCTCCTTCCTGTTGTTTTCTAAACTTCGCTATTCTTCCCTGTTGAGTCCCTTTTCCATTCCTCCCATGTGGCTTCAGAGGTCTCCTTTCCACAAGCACTCTCAGGGGTACCAGTGGCCTCCTTACAGCCAAGCCAAAAGGGGACCTTTCTCTTCTTACACCTGAAGATCACATCCTCCTTGGACACAGGTCAGTGTTCCTTCTTTCCAGACCTCCTCAAATACTAATTTCCCCTTTCCCTGTCTGACACTCAGGCTTCAGTAATTTCTCTTCTGTCCTGCCAGTATCCTGGCACTCCATGGAGTTCTGTCTGTCTGCTATGCACTATTCTACAGTTTTTTTCTGCATATTTTAACTACCAACAACCATCTCTGCAGGTGACCCCCCACTCATCTGGCAGTGATAGAGGTGCTTGTTTTCTGGGACAATTCACCCATTAGAGTCTGTTTGCTGAGATCACCCACAATAGCATTGAGAGGATACATTTTGTTGTAAGGATACCTCTGCATTAAGAACAAGAAGCAATCAGTTCTTTTCATGCTCTGATTGCCATTAAAATAGTTATGTTTGGGGTTTGCAAGTAATTACCTGCATTCCTTATATAACATGAACATAGCAAAATTTCAGCAGCAATCTCCCAGGACAGAGTAGTCACCGGACAATAGGCGGCTGCTTCTCAGCCTGTCTTGCATTTGAGAGCGGGGCAGAAAGGWGAACATCTCTATATGCCATTACAAAACCAGGCTTCCAGTATGGCATAGCATATGGAACAAGCAACAGCTTTTSAATGTTCCCATGACTGTATATCACAAAGTGTGTAACTGAGCATGCATACTATGCAACCAATCCCACCTGCCAGACACCCGATTTCAGCAAAGCCTCCAAGAGCAAATATATTTCAGGTATCTAGCTAATTCTTCTCTAAAATTGGAAACCAACATGTGATACCTCCACTTAACCAGGTATAACAAGTCAAACCTACTGCCACCAATGCTTTAGCAAAGCCCTCCTACTCCTGTTATACCCCCATGATTTTACTATTTTATTTATCACTTCTCTGGGCAGAGGAAGCCAAAGCAAGAGGTTAACTTTATTAGAAGCGAAAGCAAGAATTATTTGGGGGGTTTAATGGCACGTGGACATAGCTTGCAGTCAGGTCCCCAAAAAACTCAAGACATTCCCCCCGTTAGTATGGTGGTGGAGCAGAGCCTACAGGTCTACCTCTTCCTCCAACTGAGAAACGCAGCCGTTAGACTCACAAGCAAAATACAGGAGATAAGACATATGCAAATTGCTTCTGAAATGAAAACAAAGATGCACAAAATATCCTTATAAAAGAGTAGCCTTAGCCCTAGCTGAGTTCCAGGTTAACCAACCCCCAGCGCTCACCAGATGCCTCAAAACAGTCTTTAAGCAGCCGGGCTCTCAGCAGAGAGCAGAGGCCGTATGAACTCAGCACTGCTGAATGACTCCAGTGCTTGAGACAAGAGCAAGCCACACAGCCTTGGGATCCCAAGAAGATGCAGCAGTTGGCCAGAAAGCAGAGCAACCTTAAAAATGCATTTACTGCCTGTAGATCTGCATTGGATCACTGCTAGCAAGCTTAAATAGGTTTTCAAATCAAAGGTGGTTGATTGCATTTTTCCTTGGTTTTCCTTTTTTTTTTTTTCTTTAAGTAGCTTTTTACAAAATAATCTTCATCTTTCCTAAATTGTTGTTTCCCCTCTTTCTCTCTTGTTGGTTAAATCTGGGCTGAGGTTTGATTGCTGTAGGACAGAGGTATGTTAGGAAATTTGATGCAAAGGACAAGAAAACAAAAATCAGAGGTATTTGGTCTGAAAAGAGGCTTTGTCCAAGGCATAATTCTTGTGTGTTTAAGGACAGAGTAATAGATTTGGAAGGATAAGTCATATATCTTAGGATTTTCTTCCCTGCCCCCTTTGATTGATTAATTCCAGCCTCTTCAGATCTTTGCCTGTTCCCACAAACCTGGAATCTCAGGATTGTTTGATTAAGTCATGGTTACCATGACAATAAAAGTGCCTCTGGCCAGTTTGACCTTTGACTGGATTCAATTCACTGAGAGAAATGGACAGAGACTATAGAAAAAGCTTCAGCTTCATGTCCACTATTGCATAAAACGGGCTCTACCGCACTTTCAGAGAGCGAGCTGGTTGCCCTTTTTAAAATATAAATTGGGCTGGAATGCTCTGGAAAGCATTTCTAAGGTTTTGGTAACCGATTTCTTGGTGAATATCACTTCAGATATAAAATGAAATATAAGGTATTTCAGATATAAAACRAAAAAATCATATGGTTGGAGTCTTAGTTTAAAACGTGGCGTTTAGCACAAGAAAAACAAAAGCTGAAATCAGGCTTCACGTGTCTGACGTATACACACGCAATTTAAAATCATGTGATATACATATCCATCAGATATTTTATAGGTATTTACAAATATCTAGCTCTTTGTAAATATGTAGACATGTATAAAAGCAGATTTCAGACTTAAGACTCATTTCTTCTGATCGTGCCCGACCCCCACGCTGCAGGCTGCAGGCATTGTGTTGCTGTTGCTCATATAGATAATTATTCCTTTTCAAATACTTTCATTGTAAATCCATTTCAGCAAAAATAAGGGGGGGGAAGATTTCAAAATTAAACCTGTTATGCGATTTGTAAATGGACCTGACAGAATGACAGCCGAGTGGCCGTTGCAAGGCAATTCATGCATGCAAGATTGCCAGATCCCTGGTGGGAGAGTACGCGGTGCCCGCACGCGTGTGGGGGCTCCACTTGTGCTCCTCTCCTTGCTGCTTTGCACTGTGCAGCCCCCTTTATTTTATTGCTTTTTCTTTGCAAAGGAGGGAAATCTTTTCTTTAGCCTAGCTCAGAACAATAAAGACAGCTAAAAAAGGGGCTTGCTTCTGAAGTCATCGGCTCCCCAAAACGCAGTAGGTTGACATGGTGGCAGACAGAATCAATGGCATGAGCCATTTGGGAAGAGTGGGCTTCGCTGGGCACGCCACAGATGGAGCAATGAACATCCCTTCCTCGGTATATCCAGCCAAGGTGAATGTTAGCCAACGAAATGGCACGGAGCCAAATAAAGGGAAGAAAAATAAACCCAGGCACTGTAAAAACAGAGCGAAAAAGGGTGTCTGGGCTGAGGTAATAGCTGCGTTGACCTTACTTGGGTAATAGACAATGCTAGTTTAAAAGACAGACCAGAGTGGGCAAGCTGGAACTTAGAAATTAATTTTCCCAGTTTAAGTCCTTTTTTTGTTTTTTGTTTTTTTTTTTGGGGGGGTGTTTTGTTTTGTTTTGTTTTGTTTTTTGTTTGATTCGTTGCTCATTTACTGTCAGGAAGCTCTTCCTTCTTCTCACCTAGTTACCTTGAATTCTGAAGTCATGGGAAATAACCGAAGGGAATTATTTGAGCCCTCCCACGTAGGCTCTTGGACGTAGAATCCTTCTACTTTCCATGCCGGCCGTCAGGACCGTATTCTGTCAAGTGGTACAATTTCAACAAGTTCAGTAGAGAGCTGCCATTGTTATAGGATTTTGGTTCCCAGACCAAGAATTGGAAGAGATATTTGTTTGGGAGGKGATAGGGAATGGAGGATTTTGTTTGGCGCTTTTTTTTCCCCTCCCTTTTTTGGTGAATGGTAGTGGGGAAAATGTTGAGAAGTGTATACAGGAAAATGATCATCCAGAAGAAAATCCCTCACTACTGGAAAAGCATTCTTGCCTCCAAGAGAAGTCAAAAATAAAATTTTCAAAAGCACCTACCTGACTTTCAAGGAAAATAAACTCCTAGAGATCCTCTGGCTTTGGAAAAACATATCTGAATCCTTCTACTTCCATAGTTCATAAGTGAAACCCTTTGATTTGGATGATGATGATGATTTCAACTCTGAAGAAATAGCAGGCACCCACCTCACTGGCTCGTTGACCATCCCTCACCGCAAGATGGGAGAACATTATTAGTGTAGAATTCGCCTGTTCCACCTCGGCCTTTCCCTCCCCTGATTCTTTTGATGCTGAGTGCTTCCAGTTGTGCCAGTCTGTAAACTCTTGACAGTATTTTGTATTTTTCTTCAGTCTCTCTCTCCCTCTCTGTAAGATTTCACCAGCCTATTAGTGTTAGAATGTGTTTATTAAATCCAGGTATCTATTTATCTATTGGTCATCTTTATGCAATTCATATACATGCATGTCTGCTGAAGCACGGTCCTGGGTGTAATATTCCATTAGAGTGAAGTGTTTATGTAAAGGAAACTGAGGAGTTTAGCTATTATAAACCTGGACACTGTCAGTTTACTTACAAGAATGTCATATACAGTCCATGGCCAGCCTTAAATTGAGACCCTATCACATCTCTCATTTCATATCTGTCCTTTCTTGTCTTCACTTGTGGCCCATTGCAGACGTATCATGCATTAGTTCAGATGCAACAAGAATCTTAATATTAGTGAGTARTATGATTATTGGCAAGACATTGTGTCTGTGCAGGGTGAATATCAGACCATTTCTTTTTGACCGAGAGGATATCTATTCCTATAACCTTGGAAAATTATCACACAGACTGTTACATCTCTCTCTCCCTCAGAAATAAATCTACATACAGCTACTAATTTTTTTTTTTTTCCCTATTGAATAAAAAACCTACATGGCAAGCCCCCGGTCCCCATCCATCCRAGGTAAGTAGTGATTTGAGGAGGGTTAAGGAAGAAGCGAGGGTCGCTGGATGAACTAGGGATACCTACCACCAGGAAAGCGATTTGGAAATACCTGCCTTTTTGTATAGGCTAGATTCTCTGCTTTGGGAAAACATGCTTTATTTTTAGATCCAGTAAACAACAGGATGTTAGGTGATCACCAAAGACAGGGACTGCTATGTTTAAAACCCTGCCAGCTAGCTGTACTCATCTCCAGAGTAACCCTTAGCATAATCACAAACAACTGGTGTGATTTTAAATGTAAGTGTCTGGCTGTGGCTAGCAATGACATCAGCTGAGGAGAGTAAAAACGAGCCTCTTTCCCCTCTTGTCCCTGTTGCCAGAGCCTGCTGATCGCACGGTGGCTCTCGCTCCCGGCAGCACGATGCTGCTGCCTGCCCGTTCTGCAGCCCAGCTCCCTCCTGCCTCACCCCCCGAAAGGCGGCAGAGCTCTAATGACCTCCCGTGCACTTACATCTAACAGATACGTTTTTGAAAACAGAATCAGACCTCACACATCTACAACCACTTTAAAAGGCTTCTCACTGCACCTTCTGCTCTCTGTTCTCTACACTCAAGTGGAAGAATTGCACAAATCCCCCCCTCTCCCCACCCTTTTCACCTAGCTCTTCCTGACAGCAAGAAAAACTTAGAAGAGCCGAAGGAAAGCTAAAGAAACAACTCTGGGTCCTGTCTGCTTAGGGAACAATTTCCATATCTGGCTTTTGCTGCTGCTAGAGGGCTGGGTGCAGCTTTACTATCACTTCTCTCCCTCTGTGTCCTCTGGTTTCCATGGCTCCATGTTGGGAAGGATTTTGTTTGCTGAGTCAAGCCAGTCAGTGGGAGAATCCTTCTATCACCACATCCCAAAGACTGTCCCTCTTTCCCTCTGATGCTCACCCACTCATGAAAAAGGGAAACAAAAAAAAAAAAATCCCAGCATCAGTCTTGGTTCACCTCTTCTCCCTTTCTTAATTACTCTGTTACTCCCACCCATCAGATTTATGGACTATCTTTTATTGACTGGTGTGGGCTGAGTCATGCAAGGACAAATTTACAGGGGTGCATTAGCCTGCGTGTGTCACAAAAGGTGTATGATCAGAGGCTGGAGACAAACACGTGCATCGCTGACATGTYTCTGGGACTTGTTCACAATTGCATCGGTTAGTGTGGATACTCAAAATTGTGCAAGAGCATAACAGGCTTTTTCTCCACATTAAAATAAACAAATAAAAACACTGTGGTAACGAGTCACAGTATCACACCTTAGCTGGTACACCCTCGTACCATCTCCGTGACAGACAACTGAGACGATGTGTACCTCCAAGCACATAAATTGATAGCAAAGCCAAAAGGTCTACTCAGTCCTTAGATAAGTCAGTAATATAGTGGAAACTAGTTAGGAGATTTTTAGCATTGGTTCAGAAAAGCCACAACCAGATGAAAATCATTGCTTTGATATAAACTCAATCTACGAATTCTTAATTCATAACAGTTTGATAGAGCAGATCAGGTATCATCTGCCTGTGCCATTTTCTTGGTGCTGTGCCAGATGTCGTACTGCAAAGCCAGCAAAAACTCTGCCGAGTGCTCTGGGTAATTCGCAGGACCACGACCATGTGGCCATGCCTGGTTTGGATAAAACCTGGGCTGCCAGGAGGTCTGGCAGTGCACAATGCCACCTGAGCATTCCTTTACTTGCTCTAACTGCGATTTCTTTAAATAAATAGTTGCAATAAGTTATTTTGCAAAAGTAGACCAAAAAGACAGCTACAATCCATTTACATTCAATTAGGAGAGCGCAATACAGGTACACCTTCCTCCATGAGCCCTTTTGCTTTGTTACAATCACCTCCTTTCTGGCAACCACCGCTGAGGCTCTCTCCGTTCAGTGCCACTTGAACCCAAATGGCTTCTTGGGAAATGGTTTACCTTCCCYGAATGAAAAGCTGAGATACCGGTTGCTCCTTACAGTAGGAATCTCTTCCACTAATTATTCCCCTTCACTTTCACAGTCACGTTGCCTGCCCTTTGCTACTGTTCAGTCATCTCTTCCCTAATGCCTCTTTAGTGACTAGAAGAAAACAGAAGCAGAGGAGATGATTCATACAAACTAAAACAGGGTTTGAACTTCCTTCAGTTCTGCATTTCTTCTGAAACAGAGCTGGGGAAACTGCCAGTCCAAAGCAGAGCCTCCTCAACCAGTGCATCCCCTCACTGCCACCCCAACGTTACCCCCATTCTTTTGGAAGCAAGGAGATTCACTGTTAAGAAACACCTGAGGTGATTATTTTTCTGTCGTTCTGAGGCCAAGGAAAGCCTCTGGCTTGGCTGGATGCAAGGTGGCAAATTTAATTCTCTTCTCTTAACTGCTTCTTCACTGAATCTACGCTGCCTGCTAATCTCCTGCATCCCTGTAGAAAAGTCACGACTGAAGACTCAACTTGTCAAAACATCACTTGTCTTTTCCACCAACGCTGGTGGAAGCATGGCTGTGCTCAGCCGGAGCAGAGTTGAGCTGGCTTTTAGAAGGTCCCTGTTTCCAATTTAGCACAGCTCCCAGGAGRTATTACATTTCCTGGTGCAGAGCAGAAAACGCTTTGAGATCCTCAAGCACAAAGCCTTGTTGTTTTATTCATTTGTACTGCTGAGCAAATTCTCTTTTCAAGGCTTCCAGTGGGGAAATTTCCTTCAGTTTCTCCATAGCAGAGTCCAGATTAAAGCTACCTTTACCCTTTTAATGTCTAGAAAGCATGATTCCTCCAAAGACTGGCTTTATTTCCTGTATTCCTGGAAGATCTTTTTAATTGCAAGAAATACTCTGTTCCTAATTACAAAAGCATTTGAGCTCATCCTCTTTTCTGTTGTGTTGTTGGCAAAGCCCCTGGAAGAGCTCTCCAACCTGAAACTTCCAAGGAATCTATCAGGAAACCCATTGCATCTTCCAGATAACACGCTGCCAGCTTTATTAAAAGAGCAATGCACGAGCAGGCTCATGCTCGCATTGCAATCATTCTTGGCACTCCTGCAGTCTCCTCCATCCAAGTATTCTGCGCCGCTCATTCCACTAGCTGCCTCGTCCTACCATCCCCACAACTAACGTACGCAAGCACCTTCCAGGATCACCTGAAGCACATGTATTTTATAGCACCTCATGAATTGCACTTTATGAAGACTCTCCGATGTCATGCCCGCTTTTCCCAAGAGAGAAACCGAGGCAGGGAGCTGACCAGAGAAGCAGCAGTCTGAGAGGTCTTTGCACCAGCGGACGAAGGCAGGCTGGCTGTCTCGTGAACTCGGGACAGTCTCTCTGATGTTTAACATGTTTAACACAACTCTGTCCCCAAGCACTGTGCTGCCATTAACTGACCAGATCCCAGTTTTTTTCTCGAATTTTCCCCAGATTACAACCAGGGCAAGTTTGCTGCTGCTTCCAAACAATGTTTCTCTGATTACAACCTAGGCTGACAATTATAGTGATTTAAAACCAAACTAATTGTGAAGTACTTTGATCATGCTTAGCACAACTTGTGGTTTGTAGGCTGCAAATAGTTGAAAGGAACCCTTGGGTTCACAATTTCCTTGAATATAAATTTTATTTTGATACATAAGGTATGATTTTAATATTAAAATTAACCTTGTGTTTGTTTTACCCCTCATCCCATTTCTTCTTTGAATATTTTTGCTGGTATAATTTTCTCTCCCTAAGCTTAATATTTACCGCACAATTTGTTTTAGCTTAAACCTAACTTTCCTTATTCATTTGCTTTTATTAAGAAGAATTTTCTAAAGTTTTTTTTTTTTATTGTGGTCTCAGTCATGAAAATTTTTGTTTGGGTTTTTTTTTTTTGTTCAAAGAACGTGGGTTGGCAATGCAAATCACTTTCTTGCAGGGCAGAGAGAGAGGGCATCCGAGCAGCAGCTCAAGTGACTCCAGACCTGGGTTACTGTGAGGATCTCTGCTGGCATTACAAAAGTCCTAGGAGCAATTCGCACTGCATTAATTCAGCCCATGCACAGTTTTTGTTAAGATGGTATGGGCAATAAATCCTTCCATTTCTCTCTCCTTTCTTTGCATTGTTAAGAGTATAGGACATTTGCTTTTGCAACAGCGACAAGCTGCATCAGTTGGTTGCAGCCAAAGCTTCTCTAAATGACACTTGCACTGTACATGGATCTGTATTTCAGATCACATTTGTTTGCAGCATTCCTTGAGTACAGCTAACGTGGTAGCACAGGCACTGGCCCACTTTAGTGAAATTTTATGTTTCCCTTCGTTATATTCTGCTGCTTCTGCCCATTCCTGGAACAAGCCTCCATCCTGGGCTGCTCTGGACTTTTCCTGTCTCCAGCCCAGTGCGTGCTCGCTTTCAATGTGATTTCAGGTATGAGTGGCTGGTTCAAAGGGAGGTGCACATGTTGGCCCCATCCCCGAACTGGCGCCTCTCTGCCTGGGAAACCTGAGAGTTTCTGTCCTTGCTTATGAACCGTGACATCTGCGCATTCCTCGGGCGCTGACCCCCGGGGGCCAGAGGTCACCCCAAGGTCAAGCAGTTTCCTCTTTCACCACCAATAGAGACCTTGACTAGAGGTAAATTATGTTGCAGTTTAAGGAAATAATTTGAAACACTCTTGTAATTATAATAAATTTTGCTGTTTACATTTTAATCTTCAACCCTTTCACCCTCTGGTTCTCTTGTTTAAGAAAAAAAAGTGGGGAATTATATATTTAACAGAAAAACTCCTGCCATGGTGGACAGTTGAATAAATAACTGGAGTTCCAATAACACAACAGCTCCAACGTCTTTGTCCGCATTCAGCATGAGCATGCACTTTTGTAAGTAAGATCTACTTAATCTTCAGATAAGTATGTTCATGCAGCAAGAATGGAAACATAATATTGTGTTAGGAATGTCACGTGATTCCCAATTCTCCATCTTGAGTAACTGTAAAGTTACTTGAAGAAAAATCTCGAGCACCTTACTCAGGCAAAATTCCAGTTGACTCCAATGAAATTTTGCAGTAAAACAGACTTTGACTCATGGCTATAGAAAGAGCAGCTGTTTTACTGAGCATGCATTGTCATCTGATCATTTTCTCTTGCTGCTCATGAGTGCTCGTGGGCTTGGAAAATCTTTCATTCAAAGGAAAACACTCAAATAATCACAATAAAGTCCTGCTAGTTTTCAGCTGGGTACCATTACGCCATCTGATCTTTTAAAACAAGACCCTGCACATGTACAACCATTCCTCATTTACCCGACACACACCGTCATCTGAAAACTGAATTTGGAGCAACACATGGAAGAAGCAGAGCTATTATAGCAGTAAGGTCTACGGTGATGTTAAGAGTTGCAAGAATGAACACTTGAAGAAAGCAAAGAAAACAACAAAACTACTTGGCACAAAACATGAATTCTCAGGACTAAAGCATAGGGCTTTCCTTGCAAGGATACCTGAACTTTGTGCCCATCACCACTCTGAATGAGAATGAACTAGAGCTCCCATCTGTAGGTGTCAGGGGTTCTGCAATCCTACCTCACTCCAAGGACCCTGTTTGTGTGCTACATAGCGTAAGCACAACACAATAAGGCCAAGGGAGCAAACAGAGCAAGTGCAATTGTGATCGGCGTGCTCTAATCTTTGTTCTGTCACAGACGAGATGTGTGTCCTAGGGCAGGCAACTTAACTTCTCTCTGCTTCAGCAATGACACTTGCAAAGCAGATACAACAATCACCTTCATAAAATGCCTTGAGATTTACAACTGCAAGCTGCTACTCTCAGCAATATTGTGTCTGCATTAGGTATTATTACAGTGCCACACATTTTGAGAGCCTTGGATAACAACAGCTTATGAAGAGGGAAACAGTGCCTTCAAAAAAGAAAAAAGGAAATACAGAGAAACAACACAGGCTAAAGGAACTCACCAGCAAACAGAGAGGAACCTGCAGCAAGAAACAGTCACTCTCAGAATAAGAGTGAAGTGCCCTAGACCTGCCAAACTTAAAACCTAACCCCCAGTGCAGCAGGGCTTTCTGGGGAGGGAGTTCCTGTAACGGGAGGCTCAGTGCAGCCGGACAAGTGCTAAGGGGTTTTGCCTGCTGTAATGAATAGCTCACTAACACCGGGTGATCCTAAAGCATGCGCAAGATAAGGCACAACACTGCTTACTGGAAAGAGAAAAGGCAATATAAAGAATCACTGACAAGTGCATTTTTTGGCTCTTTATGTACTTGCTCCTGGGCTGGCTTGTATAAATGATCTCTGTCCCAGGAAGCTCCTGCCTGCCTGTCGATGCAGCTCCCTGCAGGGGCAGAGCCGAGGGGCAACTTCGGTTCCTCCCTTCCCAGAGCACAGCCCTGTTTGGGGCAGCAGTATAGCTCTGGCTACCCCGCTGCTGACCCCACCCCGCACTTAATTCCGTGAGTTATGCATTTGATGGATGCACAGGCAGCTGGCTTGCTGTCCTCAACTGAAATAATCCTGTTCTGGTCTGAAAGGGTAACAGTGGCAGGGAGTAAGAGTGGACCTTTTCCTCTGTAGGAGGAATGGCAGGAAGGTGTCTCTTCTCTGCTCGATAGCACAGGGAACAGCAAGACACCGCTCTGAAATGTGGCAAGAGTCTGTAGCTGGCGAGTGCTGTCTTCCTGTTGGCAGGGCACGATCTAAGCCTCTTCATCCTTTTTTTCCTTCCTGGGGAGCCCTTCCCTGGCCAGCTGGAATAGGGTACCAATATCTTGGTCTCCTGTCTTGGCACAAAAAAGAATCCTCTTGTAGCAAGCACTGAGGACAGTGTCCTGTGCCTTTGAATAGATACTCTCCCTTGAGACACACATGCAGCCTCCAGCTGAGCCAATGAAAGCTGTACGCTTGTGTCCAGAAGCGGAGTTTCAATCCTCACACTGATCCACATCAATGATTTCCACAGAAGATGCTGTTGGCTGGATAGGAACTGGAAACTCTCCAGACCTCAGTTCTGGGCTTTAGTGGAAAGTCTATTTCTTTAGCACTCTGGTGCACTTGTCGTACTGCACCAACACAGCCTAATAGTGTAATTCTCCCTGCATTCAAAGTCAGCAGCAAAAGTCCCACTGCTTTCAGATGGAAACCGTTCCAAGCTCTTAATCTTAATTAAGTGTCCAAATTAGAACTGAATCAGCCTTCCATGTTCAAAGAGTTGAAAACAGTGATACTCTATGTCTTCCTAAAACATGACAAATAAACCATTTCTAAACACAGTGTATAAAACAGGACTGTACAGAAAAGCATTGAGCTGGTACACAGATAGTAAAATAGAAACTCCTTTACATTGGATGTTACTGCTAAATCTGGCCAGTTCCCAGATCTGACCTTACTGACAGTCCGTACGGAGTATGGGAAATGAAACTTGGCTTCTGCAGCGCTGGCTTTTTATTCATAATGCCCATCTGTTGCTGAGAGATTTCTTAAAAGCAATCTCCGTCTCAGTGCAGAGGACCTCCCAGCAATCGCTGGAGCTTAACCAGAGGGACTAAGAGAGATTTCCCCATCTCTAGTCTCTATGAGTACATCAAATTAGATCAGTATCTTGTTTCGGGACAAACCTAGGTAGATTACTCTTTTGATGTACTGTGGCCATGCCTATGTTCCTCTGATGACAGGATATCACAGAAATCAGGTAGGAGTTTCCATGGATCCTCCCAAGGAGTAGCAAATATCTGTCATTCCTATCAGTAGTACTCAGAGATTCAGCAGCAGTGGTGATTCAGAGTCCCACTGCACAGATGTACATCAGTGGAGACAGTGTCAGACTCTACATCGCAATGAAACATTTTATTGTTTAACTTCTATGAGGTTTTGGGAAACAATGTAAAGCAAGGGAAGACAAACGAAAACCTGTCATTAAATAGGCTGGACGACATTTTTGTCCAGCCCTCGGCTGAACCCAGAATCCCTCAGTTACTTTCCCCAGAGGAGCCAGTGTCTCGGTCAAATTCTAGGTTTCTCTGGGAATTCAGCCATGGGACTCCTGTCCTGCATTAGCTGCAAACATGAGACAAAAGGATATAACTGAAATCCAAGAAGCCTGGACTAAGGACGCACCAGATTATGAAAGCATCAGGGTACTGTGATCATTAGCAATCTCAGTGCGATGTGCTAAGAATATGTATTTAAGCAGATCCATGTTCTGAGGATCCTCTCATTTATTTTCCTGTTGACCAAGAGACCGTTTACAAGACTCATGCTCAAAACTTCAGCTCCCTCTCCCATTTTCTCTCCAGAGCAGAGCGCTGTATGCCCCACACACAGCTAACCAGATGGCATGGATATGAGGAGTAGAGATCAAGATGATTGCTTTGCCCAGCAATACGTAGGTACAGGATGGATCAGGGTAAGACTTGTCTGTGATTTTATCCTCCGAGAAGCAAGCAAATGTCCTAGTGACAAACTCACAGGAATCCAGTATAACTCAGAGCATTTTCTCTTCTTGCATCCAAACATGGATGATCATGCACGACCAAGTTGTAGTCATCTCGCAAGAGGGATGCTCTACCATGGGGAGATGGATGGAGGGGCAGGGGAAGAGATGAGAAACCATTCCCCTGCAGAACCGCTCTACCCAGCTGACCCAGGTCCAAGGTACCAGTGATGGCTGTCCAGCACAGGAGAAGGCAAACCAAGCTTCTCTCCAAGGAGTACCCAAGTTCTTGCCCTTTCTTAGGAGAACAGCTTAGAAACCTGCTCCTTCCTTCTGTGGAGACATTTGAAGTCTTTATTCTCCACGTAATTGTGTGAAAGATTTTAGGTTGGTCTAGAAGAAATGCTTCCATCCCTCCTTCCTGACCATTCGTTTTCTTCTGTTACCCACCTAGTTTTGATTCTTTTCTTACAATTGATTACTATATCTCTGGCTTTCATTTTACTTTAGTGATTAGAAGTATCACAGAGAGGTTTTTGCACCACAGGGTTAAAGACTTAATCCAATTTATTCTAGCTACTTTCTCTTTCTTGAAATAGCAAAATTAGCTATTAAAATATTTTGGTAGATATTCAAGCAACCCCAAAACTCAGCCGGTACTTAGGTAATCCCATGGACCACAGGAGAGCATTGTGGGGAAGCGAATGGAGAGCGCAGCTGATTCATCTTTCTAACCTCCACATTTCTAAGTGTCTGGTACTCGGACAAAAAGCAAAACATGCTGCCTGCTATCAATGTGCTGTCCTGGTCGCCTGTAAAGCAAAAACTGGTTGTGCTGGGATAAACTCCTTGCCTGAGCTTTAAAGCAGTCCCAGGAGTGGGAATGGTCGGTCCCAGCCAACGATCGAAGGAAAACCAGTGTGCAGAGTATGCACCCTGGCATGGAGGAGCAGAGCCGACACACCTCATGCTCTCTTCTGTCTGACTCCGAATGGACACTTAGCTGTTCAGCCCAGGCTGCTTGCAACAATAAAAGGGCTCTAACCCCTGTGATGCTTGTACAGTATAAACTTTGCCCACTCTCTCCTTTACCGAAACAGCTATTCTTCTCCTGAATCAGTGCAAGCTATTGGGCTCTGACACTTCTCTCACTTACTCTTCCTGCAAGCCACACAGTTCAGGAACCCACTTCTGCTTCTGTTCAGGCAGCGCAGATTATTCATGTCTCTGTTGCCTGACTTAACCCTTTTTAGCTCCTGTATCCCCATCAAATGTAGAACTTTTGTTCTGTTGTGTACGACAGTGCTGTCAGGAACCAATGTGTCCTGATGCCCTTGACATCTAAAGAAGGAGAGAACCGCAAATTTTCACAGGAACTGAAGAAACCGGTAGAGAAAGGAAGGATTTCAGTCACATCTCATATACAAGGGTTGCCTTACAATGAGCCTGTACAGCCCCTGGCACCTCATCCGCTGCTGGGAGGCACGGTGGCAATGCAGGAACAGTGGAAATCTCACCAGGACAGATATTTATGCGAGTGACCTGTTCAGCCAGTGAAGTAATTTTGAACAACAAGACAGCTTTTTTCAGTCCGAAGAAATCGGTACGTTCACCCCAGCCACTATTTATTTTGTAAGTGTCCTGCATATAATGAAAGGAACAATCTTTCTTACCGTCTGCCTTACTGAAAGGCACATTTTGTGTGTCGAACAGTTTCAGAGAGCTAATGGCAAAGTGCACATTACTCGCCCAGCAGAGAAAGCATTTGTAAACATCATCATCATCAAAGAGGCCTAGAGCTGCAAAGGCTGTTTTTTGCCTTGTGAGTTTATGTCTGTAAATGACTAATTGGTAAAGTTTTATCTGCAGAAGGTGGTTGGTGGTAGAAGATATTTACAAGAAAGAAAAGCAGGAAATAATTCATCTTGAGAAGCTGAATCTAATCTGAGATGTTCGTGAATCAAAATGGGCTTTAAAAACGGGTCTATTTTCTTGTAAAAATATATATAAAAATACAATTTTACTTTTCGTGAAATGAGAAATGGAAATGCACAGCCAGAGGGTGTAAAACACTGGAAAACAGGTGAGAGTGAGACCATATGTCTCTGGCTGTTAGACCACGCAGGAGACACCATGCCAGAGTGTCTGGGGATGGAGGAGCTGAGCACTTGCACCCACTTGCTGCACTTGCCATTAATTTATTAAAAACAAACAAGATACCAGTTTTTGAATGAAACAATAGCTCAAGCGTGGAAAATAACCACTTGCATTTTATTGCTTTATTTAGTATAACCCTCCAAAAATTCTCCTCTTTGAAACAAAACCAAAAAGAAAAAAAAACTGGTCTTGTAGGCTGGAGAGCAGTATTTTCCTTTAGGCCATGAAGTTGTTAAAATCATTTCAAATGAGCTTGGTGTTTAGTCTTCACTGCAGGAAACATTGCTCTACCTGTCTGAAATAGCTCTTATCAGGAAAATAATGCTCACTACCTCTGCTGAAAAATCAAGGGGTGACTCTTTAAAACAGTTATATGACCTTTAAAAAGTACACAAAATAAAGGAACAACAAGGATGTTGGAATCCCCATTAGTTAAATGGCCTCCTAGGCTTTCATTGGGTTATGGATGTATTTAACTAATAGAAAACATCGCCCAGTCTGATTCCTGTCTTAGAAGCGAAATAGGGATAATTTAGTATCAGGAGTGATTAATGTCATTTACTTACCCATTTTGTTATAGCTGTTACTGAATTTAAAATGCTACTCACAAATTAAATATTTTACAACCATTTTGCTCCTAATTGGTTGCAGATCACAGATTTCCTTTAAACATAATGGCTGTTTAGGTGGTGGGGTTTGCAATGCACATTGTTTTTTTACAATCACTTTTGACATTTTGAGAATTTGTTTAATTTTGATTAATTTCAGTTGAATGAGATGAGAGCGTATGATCTCTTTGGAATGGTCCGTTGTTTCAAAGTGTGGTTTAAGTGCGTAACATCCTTTAGCATATTAATTTGCACACTTTGCCATATACATGTTGGCCTTTAAGAGTCTGAATTAATGTAGCTTAAAGAGATGTTATCTTGACTGTTATTTGGATCAGGATAGTTTAACATACCCTTAATAAAAACAAATCTCCTGTCACATAATGAGCCTAAAGTTTTTAGGGATTTCTTTTGATGATATCTTTTAATGAAATGTTTAATTCAAATGAGAAATAGTGAAGTAGAGAGTGCACATCCTCTACATGAGCAGCAGAGAAAAGCTGCTTACTTTTTTCCAGCAGGCTAACGAATAGCAATTTTAGGATGCCAGTGACTTCTGAAAGTTGCACTGAAACCAAGATAGGTCTGCCAAGAGCCAGGTAAGAGCAGTAGACAAACTTTATACTGTATTTGAGTCTACCCGTTAGGCAAAGCTTATATGCCTACTTGGAAGAAACCTTAATAGTTTGTTTTAAATATTACCAAGGTGTTCTTACTGTGTGGTGTTTTTTTTTTTTTTAAATCGCAGTTGATCTACACCTTTCTTCTCTTAAATTTTTACATGGGAAAGAGAAAAACTGTCTGAGCTGAAACATAACGATGCCTGAAGTTTCCATTGCCAGGTCTTAACAGAGCAATTTTTCTCTTAAATTCTTGACTTTTTAAAGGATTTTGGTGGTGTTCACAGCACTAAAGTAGCTTCCTTCTAAGCTTAGGTCAAAAAAATGTGCTATCTCTGGTTTCTGCCACAAAGTGCAAGTCTTCCTCTTCATTGGTAATATTAAATCAAGTATTTGGAAGAATTGGTGAACTGATTCTGCCCTGCAGTCACTTGCACTTTTCTCTAGTTCCGTGTTAATATTGTCCACACAAAACCCAAGCCTTCCTGGATGGCACTGTTAATTCCTCCCAATTTTTCTCTGCCTAGTGGAATTGCCCAGTCATGAAATCCTTCAAACATCCTCCGACCGTTTGAGTAGCGGTCCTTTTCTTGCCTTCCTACAGCAGCTTTGCCACGTGACAACATTTGCCCACCTCAACAAGTGTGCGATGTGCTACAGCAACCAGGCGTAGGCTACGTTTCCCCCTTCCTTTCCAAATTCAAACATTTGCTCCCTGATCATCCAAATATTGATTTAAACACTCTTTGATGTCATTTGGGGAAACGCATTTGAATGTTTTAAATGTGGACTCAGTCCACTACAAGGAATACTCAGAGGATTGAGACAAACAGGGACCCTTGGCACTCTGTTAGCTAATGTCATATTCCCTGCAGCATTTACTAAAATCATTTAGTCACAAAGATAACATTGTGGATAAGGAATATTTTAAAATGTTTTGAAAAGACACTGTTATCTGTTTGATCTTAACAGATGACTTCCACAATCTAAATTCCATCTTCACCAGTAGAAAAAGCTCTATTCTGTAAGAGAGTGTTTATAGTGAACCGTATCTGAATTTGTCCTGGGTTTGGTCACAGGCTCCTAACAGGTTTGAGCTCTCATTGAAAAATTAGTTCTTCTTGTGGGTTGTTATTTTCCAGGTACAGATTTCAATTAGCATGAAGAAGCTCTCGTTCTCACATAAATGTTCCCAGCTACAGATTGGTATATTTAACCAGGACTTCCCAGCTTCTAGGTGTATAAACACCAAAATTTCATTGCTATTTTTCCCCCATTGACATGAAAGGCATACATAAACATGCTCAAGAGCTAGCAGTGTTGACTGAAATATTTCTAAAGGGTCTTTTACACCTTAAGCACCCGCCACTTTCCTGTGGTTAAATGCACAATGTGTGTGAGATATTAACCAAAGAAATTCTGTAATTGCAAAGATTATTTTTCAGGGCTTGTTAATTCATTTATTTTCATTTTCCTCTTGTGCCAACAAAGTCTTGCTTAACTAGTTCAGTATCTTTCATTATAAGTGATGAGGAATGTTAGATTATAATTAAAGGTAGGTGCTCTGCTCGGTTAACCAGAGGTGCCTGGAAACTGGATGTGAACTAACAAGTGATATTTTAAATATAATTGAACCACTAATCCTTGATGGACTCGAATAATTGACATACAGCTTGAGAGAAAATAATTTAACAAAATGCCAATATTAATTGTTTTGGATTTGTGAGAAGAGCAAACCACACAAGTTTTAAGGTAAGGGGAAATTAATCTTGAAACAAAGTTTTTAATAAATGTTGTTTAAAATTAAGCCTCACTGGTGCTAGTGAGCAATACAAAGATTAAATTTGACTTTGGAAGCATTCACTAAGGCTGCAAGCTTAAAACAAAGTTATATTGGTTAACAGCTAAAAGCAATGGAAATGAGTTTTCAATTCATTTCTAGTATGCAATTCAGTAGCCATGCCAAGCAAAACTGTGAACACTTCTTTCTGCAGTTTTCTATTTCGTTTTGAAAAGACAGTTTATGAGATAGCCAAACTAAGAGCACAGCCACACGTTCACCCCCCTAAAACCCCCACATTGAAGCTGAAGCTTCACAAGCCTTTTGAACTAAACCGTTTGTTTGATAAGCAAACCRTAATTTCATAATTCCATTTGTATAGATCAGCTCCTTCAAAATATACCAGCTGCATCTGCACAAGTGTTTACTGGTGGGATTTTAGAGTTAAAAAAGGAAAAGGCTGTTTGCAACAGTTAGCAGAGAAACAAATAGYTCTGCTAACCTGCCCAGAGACTGCACTCACACCTCAACAAACACGCAACTGTCTTCATGTTTAGCACAGATTTTACAGATGCCATAAGCAAGAGAAAACCTTTATAATGATTTATTTTCATATTAAATTCTTAACTCAGAAGTGAGATGTCACCCTTAGATAAATCTCCCACAATACCCTGCTGATTCCTCCCGTTTGGTCAGGGCTAACAGAATCATATTAATTGGCAACTCTGCTGTGGGGGTAAAGAGGTGGGTTTCTTCTTCAGTTACTTTTCTTGAATGTCAAACAGATTAGTGCACAAAAATGTCTGGGAGATAAATATGCTGCAGATTTCAAACAAATGAAATTCCAAAATTGTTTGTTAAGGTGAATTCAGTGAATGAAGGAAATAACTATCCTTTTTTCATGCTCTCTGAACTGCAGGTCGTACACTTTATTTTGTTTTAGGTAGGTTGTTGGTTTTTTTAACTATTTGGAAAAAAACTAAGAAACAGATTTGGAAAGAAGGAAGGAACTGAATCCCAGGTTTTGCTTCTGATTAAGATCTGTGGATTGTCTTTATTTAAAAAAAAATAACCTGAATGTTCTTCTTCACACTAAAACAAAGAGTGAGATCCTGAAATACTTTCAAGTGTAGGTTTTGTTGCTGTAGTGCACTCCTAAAAAAATGCTTCAAATCTTTCAGAGCGCAACTCTCCCCTCTCCCTGCCTAYCTGAAAGCACATTTTAATTGTTTGGTACAGCAAAATGACCCTTTTACTACTGTTCCAAAAAAGTTTAAGGTACAAATCCACAGAATTTTGGAGATGAGCATATCCTGGGTATTTTAAGAAGGCATTTTATTTTGTAAATATTTTGTTTTAAAATGTACATACACAAGCTTGTACAATGGTGAAAGGATGAACTTCCTGAAATTAGCTAATCCTGAAAAAGGGTCTTTCTATTTAAAATTTTGTTTGTTCCTAAGAAACCCGGGGTTCTCTAAAAGGAAAATGTCCTGGAAACCTTCCTATTGCATATTCTGGACAAGCTAGAAATAAGTGTTGCATATTAGTATGAATTAATACAAAATGTTTGGGCAGTTTGCTCTAAATAAAAATCATTAAATAAAATTAGGAAGCATTTGAACTATGATTTAAATAAAATTTTACACTAAACTATCTATAAAGACATGCTCTTTAATTTTAATAGTGAGTATTAGATTAAAAAAAAAATCATTTAAAATACTCTTTGTGGTTTTTTTCCATGTACAGCTCCACTTAAATTATCTCATTCAAAGTAGTGCACTTTTGAACCAGTAAACTCATTCTTAAGTTAGTGTTACACTGATAAACTAATTTCAAACAAATGTAACTCAGTGCCAACACACAATTTCAACAAGAAGCAGAATTACAATAACAAATATCAAACAAACTATTTGACTGTTTGAGCCTGTGTGAAATCTGAGAAAGGTGGATTTCTCAAACAATTATTATAGAAACTTTGGGTTGTTTGTTGGTTTGGAGCTTTTTTCTGTTCGATGCAGTGACATTACATTTTACTGATGGAACACTTTCAAGTTGGGTTTTGTTTTTAAATTTTAGATTGAAATGAAGCTTCAAGGCACAGCTATGAATTTTCTTTTAAATGATGACTAAGAATTACTTGCTTTCTGAGGAGAGAACACAGCTATTCGCTTTTATACCCATGCCAAACCTCTGCAGTATTTCTTTGAGCTAACCTTTATCCCCTTTCTGGACTTGTATTGGTCTCTGCTAGAAAGCAAGTCAGCTGTAATTACTTACAGGTGAGTTATTCCATACTAATGAAATAGCTCTATGAAAACGATGTTATTGAATTGAAATGTAGATGGCAGAAACACATTGATTTATTTTGCATGGATTTTTAAACGCTTAACAATCGCTCCCTCTCCCCTCAGTGCTAAAGAAATTAAGATCCAGCAGAGAGAGAAGTGAACATGAAGTTCACTTGTAAGTTAGACTGGTATCATTTTTGCACGGTTTGAGGGCAGAATGAAAAATAAACTTGGTTTCATAGTTTCCTAGTAAAATGTCTCATTTTTCTATTTCCAAAAGCCCGGTGCTGGACACAGCAAGGCACAGCACCCTTGCACTCTTACCTTCCTCCTGACACTAACTGAAAGATGAATTTGTTTACTCTGTTGTGCTTTTTTTAAAAGTGTGGGTAACTCCACCCATAACTCTGCAACTTCCCACTCACCCAGTCCTTTTTAACCTTTTAAGCACTGCTCCTGACCCTCCATCCTCCCTGCCACTGGAGCAGGCATTTTCAAGCCACATCCATTTTTATTGACCAGAACCAGACTGAAACCTCCAGCTCCCAACTGCAGCCCCCTCCAAAAGTGCCCCCAGCAGCTGTAAAAATAGGGGCTCTTTCCACACCGGCCCGAAACTGCCTTGGCCCCGCGTTGGCAAAAGGAGCCAACTGCCCCTTGCGTTTCTCTGCAGGGAAGGGGTTGCTCTTATGGGGCTCTTTTTTCCCCCTCTCTCCCTATATATATATATATATATATATATATACACACACCATTTTTTTTGGCGGGGGAGGGACAGGATTTTGTTTTGTTTTTACAGCAGCCATCCAGAGCCCTGGGTATTGATTTTCGGACACATGAAAGGGATTTTTTACAGGCCTTCCCTGTGGAAGGGAGCAGCAGTAAAAGGTGATACCACCCACTCCGAAGGAATGCTGTGCATGCAATTAGGAGCAAGCTCCCAGCCAGGGGGTTAGAATTCAAAGCAAGGCAAAAGCTCCCCACCTCCCACAAACAACAAATCCATTAAAACTACCAAAGCCATCAATACTAATCAATGCATCCAGGGGCCATTAACTCTTTCGGTGCTCGGATTTCCCACCCCTTCACACTCCTCCCTCCACCGCTCCGCAGCCGCGGGGGCTGCACCCCTCTGAGGGAACACCCCCACCTCTGGGTCGGTGCCGTTTTGTTTTACCACTTTTCCCCACGCCCGGAGCCGGCCGGGCACTCCCGGCGCTGCAACCAGCCTCATTAAATACCGTTGAGTGCGACTGACTTCAAAGGGCTGGCCAGGAGCGGCGGGAGCGCCGGGGCCGGCTCCGGGCGCTGGGAAGCCTCCCCGGGGCAGCCCCGGCCGCGGCGCCGCGTCCTCCCCGCCGGCCCCGGGGCGGCCCCGGCCGCGTCCTCCCCGCCGGCCCCGGGGCAGGCTCGGTGCGGGGCTGGGCTGGGCTGGGCTGGGGGAGGCAGCGGCTGCAGCCAGGCAGCGCGGAGGGGTAGCAGCGAAGTGGTTAATCAATACCAGGGCTGCAGGCAGGGGAGGGGCGGGGTGGAAGGGGGATAAAAAATGCAGAAAGGAAGGAAATGGAGGGAGTGAGAATTAGACTCACTATAAAACCTCCTCATTCTGATTTACAAAAGAGGGAGGGGGGAGAGATGGGGGACGAGTAAAGGGGGGGGGGGGGGAGAAGAAAATGTGAGCCAACAAGCACAATGCCCCTCTTTCCTGTAGCGAGGATGTTTATTGGGGTTTGGGCTAGAGATGTTTTTAACCACGAGTCCGCAGACGCGGTGGGATCCGAGGGAAAAATCACATCAATGTAAAACCTATGGAATTAAACTGATTTTTGCATTAGCTGTCTCTCTCCTCTTTTTCTTTCTTTCTTTTTTTTTTTTTTTCCCCTCCCATCCAATCCCTCATTCATAACTTGCATTTAGTGACTGTTTTTCTCATTCATGTTCCCCTCCCTCTCGGACACTGTCAAACCGAGCACAAGAGCCTGCTTTGTAGAGGTTTGATCAGCAGAGATTTGAGCTCTTTGGGCTGACTGCATTTTGGTTACATTCAATCACTTTTGAAGCTATCGATTCGATATGTTTATGGAAACACGTAAGGTATTTTTGGCCATCTGCTAGCTAGGAAATGATTAAGATTATTTATTTTTAGCAAAAGGAATGAGGGGATTTCTCTGCCTTTCTTATTTTCAATCCTGCAGATGATAGGAAAATGTCCTTAAGAAAATATTGCACTTTTATCACATTAAAACGATTGTTCTGTCTAAATAAAGATGTGGTTGGGGGGGTGAGTTTGCGTGCATTTTAGACTTTTAGAAATCGTTTCTGACAGCTTTTAAATTACTAAAACGTTTCAGATTATGCCTTTTTGGTGTGAATAGTGCTTTTGTTTATATTTTTTCATTTTAAAAAATCCTTTAACAGGCTGCATTTGTTGAAAAACTGTAAGAATCTGGGAAAAAATAAAGAACAATTTGAATTTCAGTGATATGTAGACACATATATGTGGCTAGAGAAACACATACAAAGAGTAATTTTAAGGTGTTTTATTCTTGTGTGTCTGATCCAAAGCCCATTCAAATAAAACTTTTTTGTAAACTACTTGGGTAAAAATATAGGGATGGTGAAATCTCACATATTTTAGGGGCAAGTTTTAGGATCATTCAAATCAGTGTTTAAATAAAGGATCCACTTCATTTTTCAAGTTTGTGTGTTAAAAAAGAAAATTAAAGGTAGCTGTGCTAAATGAGAAGAGAGTTACGATTTTAGATGAGCCCAGAGGTGACTTTGATTTCCAGCCTCTCTGAAGGAGTGGTAGTGATTTTTTTGAAGTTGAGGTGAACCAAAAGTCCAATCTGTTTAAGTTTAAACATTACTAGTCAATGCTGCCCTGTGAACATTTTATGAATCTATTTGTTCCTGTCTCCCATGGAGTTTTATCAATTCGTTTTGAATCCAGCCTTATAGTTTTGTCCACAGGAGCAAATGTTTGCAGCTAGGAAGCTGGGAATAAAAGACAGAACACAAAAATCAAATTGATCCTTCCTAAATGTAGCAATCTTCCACAAGGATGGATTTTAAAGTTAATTTATAACAGCCTCTGTAAATATCTTTGGAAACTTCTGTGAAATTTTTCTTGCCCTCCTCTCTTCTCTTTGTTTCTGTCTGTCACCCACATTCACAAAGCATATGTATGTTCAAGACCTAATTAAGAAGGTTTTATATGAGTTTGTACATGTGTTTTCACACAGACGATAACGGTGAAGCGTGTTACTGTGCTGTTTGTGTGGGACTACGTTAACCTTGCAGATGGGAAGAGTGTTATTAAAGAAATCGTAATTAATAGCATTAAGAAGCTGATTAAAATAAAAAACGCGTTATTGCAGCAGGGGTCTCATTAAGGAATAGTCATGCCTGTCTGCCACAGATTTAAGAACTTTCAGCCACAAGGCCTTGAACTGAGGCAGCTCCAGTTTAAGCAAACGCAGCGGAGACTCCACCCCCAGTGACATCAGATTGAGTTACACTGCAAAAACACCCCAAGATCTGGAGAAAAAAAAAAAAAAAAAACAGCTTTTCTCCCTCCCCTTCTTGATGTTTAAAAATGATAAAAACGCCATTCTTCTCCAGCATTGGACGTTTGCAAGGACCCCTTCTTTAAAGCAAACTAACAGCAGAACAAATGTCTTTTCTCAGCCTTCCTTTCCAAAGGGAGGGGTGAGCACAACTGCACATTTGCAGCAAAACACCACCAAAAAAAAATCCAAAGAATTCCCCAATGTCCCCCAGCCCTGAAACACAAAAATTAAATCAATCAATCCGGCATTACAGCAGAGCAATCCTCCTTTCGCAGAGCAGGAAGGAGCCCCGTGGAAAGGGCTGCGGTACACAGCGAGAGATCTGGGGCTGGGGACCCAGGGCTGGTGATGGGGAGCTTTCCTTAACTTTATTTGCAGTTTGGCCAAAATTAAACTGACAAACCCGTTCAGAGCTTGCTGTAAAGTTACACATTTTTCGCATAAACATCCAAGGCAGTTGCCTTTCTCTAGGATGTGTCATTTCCTGTTTAGCTATAATAATATATTAAGTAAAGGGACAGCAATGAATTTACATATTTACATACGTATAGACGCTGTGCCTAGGAAAGATAGCAGGATTTTGTGTTATATACAACAGCAGAAATCGGCAGAAAGCATTTTGTTAAGAAGTTTGGGAAATGACCACACTGAAATAAGAAACGTGCTTCAACTATTCTTGGCGTTCAAGACAAGGCTGGCAAGGAAAGATTTACGGACAAGTCAGTGTGGGACAGGAAAGCTTCTATGTTTAAAGATTCAGGGAGGTGGATGTCATGCTCAGGACACAGGTCACCAAAAAGAGCTACAAAACCGACTTAGTTCTTACCTGCTCCCCACGGGCTTTATTTTACTCTGAATCGTGCAATGCTAAACATTTAGCAAGGCAGTCATAAGGAGACTCTCTGGCGACTGATAGCAAGCTGAAGGAATTAACTGCAGGGATATAGGGGCTCACCTTTGCTCCAGGAAGGACATCTTTCTTTTTGCTGTAAGGTACCTACTTTTTTTCCAGTAGTAAATGTCAAACCCACAAAGGAAGCGATATAATTAGTGCTGGTACCTACTACAAACTCGGATCTCTGAAGAGAGACCAGTGCAGCTTTTCAAATGTCTACCATTTTGAAATCAGAAAAACATTTTCTAACAGACAGAAGAATCCCTCTTGAATCCCCCCTGGCCCTTTTGAATTCACGCCCTGCCTTACATCAAACGCTTTTTTGCTGATTAACTGCACAATCAGGTCCCTGCAGATCAGGGGAAGAATGGAGAAGAGAAAAGCAACCTCTTTTCCAGAGAACAATACCATTATTTCAGCTCCATTGGACAGGAATGTGTGATTTCACAGCCCACTGCCCTTCTCTCCCATCTCCAAAAACACTGCCAGAGATCCACTGCTCCAAGTCCCCACCCATTAGTACCCAGATCCAGCATTTACAACTTGGGTTCAATATTTGTGCGTGGGGGGCTACGCAGACATATGCATACATATATGGAGAAAATATCCAAATCAGAACCAACTCCCAAGCCCAAGAATAGATACAAAGGAAGTTTAGTTTATTTTTAAAAATAGCTAATATCCTTTTTCTTGTATAATGTAAAATTCTAGTTCACACGCACACAAGTTATATTTTGAGGTTGGATTTGGTATGAAGGTAGTTACCAAATGAAAGGAAAAGAGATTTTAAAACTAAAATCATTCAACAGTTTAGAGAGAAATATACTTTTTCAAAGACAGATTACTTAATAAAATGCCAGTAAATACAGTTTTTTTTTTAAAAAAAAAAGCCTTTTTACCCACAAAAGTGTATTGCTTTCTCACAGCTTACCCGGTTCCTTTGCTGTTAAGTTTGTCTCACTGGAGTATGAAAGCATTTTCATTTTACAAACATCTGTTGAAATCAGTTGTTGAAGAGCTGATTCCACAGGAGGAACTATGTATTTTAAAGGTGGAAGCAACTGCACAGTTGTGAGTTTGTTAGTTAACAATATGGCAGAAATCTTTTCAAAAAAGAAACTCACCAAGACATTTCCCTGTGAGAGAGACTGTCAATGACTCCCTCAGTCTTTGTTTATTCATTTTTCAACGATTCCTGTGTTTTACAACTTGCAGGGCAAGAGAAATACTAGAGAGCTTCCCTCCCCAGCCCTTAAACTTTGATATCGCCTGATTTCAGCTCAACCGCGTGGACAAAAGGAAAAGCTCTTGTCATGAAAGTGCACTGAAGTGACCTGGTGTGTTTTAGTCGGTCACAATTAAATCCCCTGCTTGGCTCAGCCCGCGGAGAGCGCGGCTGCGGGAGGAGCGGGAGGGGAGCGTGGCCGTCCACGCCGCTGCCCGCCGGTCCGGGAGGGAGAGGAGCAGCCTCGCCCGTGGGCACGCACCCACCGAGCCCCCCCCCCCCCCCAGCAGACGCTCCCCAACTACAGCAATAATTACTATTCTAAATTTGACAAATTTAGCGATTTCTTTTGCCCGGGCAGGGCTTGCTTTTCTACTTGCGGGAAAGAGGTTGAGCTTTGAAAGCGAAATAGACACAAAATAGCTGCAACCTCTTGGGCAGAGCAGCCCCCCTGACCACACCTCTCCGATCCGGGACCGCTGGGGATCGGTTTTGTTCCCCCAACACCAGCCCTGCCGAACAAAAGAGAGAAAGAGAGAGAAAATAATATTTGCTCAGGTCCCCCCTCTGTTCGCCTTTGATTTATCTGTTTACAGCCGGGACCCCCTCAGTTGAAACAAAAAATCAATGAAAATGTAGTTGGAGAAAAGGCGGGCAAACTACTGAAAAAAAAAAAAAAATTTGTGAATGGAAGAATGTGTTTGTGCATTCATTGTTAAAATAAAGAGCGTGCMGTGACGTGGGCGCCCGGGCGCCAATGGGCGAGGGGATAATATTTTTAAATATCCTCCCCGGGAGCCAATGGGGGAGGCGGTGGCAAAGACTAGCGCAGGGGCGAGCCAATGGCGGGGGAGGTATGCTAATGAGGAGTTGGTCAGGCAGGAGCTGAATGTCAACTAGTCAAAGATGGAGGCTGGAGCGGGGAGGCCATGAGGTTGGTACTGGAGGATTTGCCCACGTTTTGATCGATCAGGGAGCGACGCCGAGGCGCGCCCGGCGCGGCGGCGGC